>JBBDHG010000224.1:2232500-2372500 GCA_037951165.1 Lophius americanus | reverse complement strand
ACCCTACACCATCACTGATCCACCATCAAACCGGTCCTGCTGGATGATGTTCACCACAGCGTCTCTAGACTCAGTATGAACCTACTCTCATCGATGAGGGGAACAAGGCACCGATGGAGAACCTGTCCATCCTGGTGTTCTCTGGTGAACATCATCTAGCTGCAGGGTGCTGGACTGTGAGCACATGACCCACTAGAGGACACTGGGTCATTTTATTGGGTTCTGGTGGTGCTCTTCCTGTTCTTCCCAACAAAGAGGACCAGATACCGGTGCTGCTGCTGGGTTGTGCCATTCTACGGTTCTGTCCAACGCTCCTTGTGTAAAGGCCCAATCCCCTGGGATCTCCTCCATTTTCCAGATACTGTTCTGGGAGAAACAGCAAACCTTCTTGTGAGGATCCGTACGGATGTTCCATCCTGGACAGGGAGCTGGACTCCCTGTAGAACCTGAATGGGTTGCAGGTACCACATCGTGGTACCAGTAGACATAGGGATACCAGCAGAATGCCAATCTAGAAAAGAATCAGTCAGGAAGGATGAGGAGAGAGTAAAGGTCTGAGGCCATCACCAGCAGAACCAGAACCTTTTTAAGACAGATTGTCCTGCTGTTGCCTCTCCTGTCCAATTGGTGGAACTTTCATCTGACCCAAAGCAGCTGAAACAGATTCAGAATCTCTTAAAGCTTAAAGCTAAGTTGTTATACCGTGATGATTTAGTGTATAGTTTATGTATATATATATATATATATATATATATATATATATATATATATATATATATATATATATATATATATATATATATATATATATATATATATATATATATATATACATATATATATATATATATATAAATATATATATATATATACATACAGTGTTATAGTACATGTGTTTTGGGTAATACTCTAATACTGATCATGCGTCGATGTGTTTATGAGTCTGTTAAGTTTATAAGACAATTAATGCAGCTTTAAACATCACAGTCATTTTTCATGGCCTCCTTCATTTGGACTAAAATCACAAACTGCATTTAATCCATTAACTACACATCTGCATATTTATGACACGTAATGTACACATAACTCAAAGTACTTCAAACATAACTGTCAAACAGAGCCTGATTTTGAAAAGGTAAGAAGACGTCCCACAGATGTAGAAGATCTTTCCTCTGCTATAGTATCGTGACAGCTGTGAGTGTCTGTGGGAGCCGGAGAGGATCTCCTGCTTCCTGTCTGACACCCTGAGATTATTCCTCTGCCTTTTCTTTGATTTGTGATCAAACGGCTTCTTTTGATCAGCACCTGATTCACGGTGTGGGATATTGAAGGGTTGGACTGATCAAACGACTCGCTGTGAGAAATGTTCCACTTTCTTCATTGTCTTTCATTCAGTGAGTTTGTGATTGAATACTTTTATCCTCCGGCATTGATGAACGGGTGTGTCAGAGAGTTTATGGGCTGTTAGTCTCAGGCCTGATGATGAACTCTGCTCTGAGTCAATGACGGGGATTATTAATCAACGATAATGACAACAATGTGTGGAGGAAGAGTAAATGAATACATAAAAATACTTCAGTATTATTTTACTTGTAAATGTGACAGAGCATCAATTCACATCTCATTACATCACCATAATTTAATTGTTAAACTCTGCTCTGTAGAGAGTTGTTTATTGACAAGAGTACTGATAAAACACAGGATCTCCCAAGTGAAACCTCACAAAGCGTTTGGTGAGATTATATGTCATAACTGTGTCACAATAGGTTAGATTGTATGTCATAATTGGTGAAATTGAATGTCATAATTGGTTAGATTGAATGTCATAATTGGTGAGATTGTATGTCATAACTGTGTCGCAATAGGTTAGATTGAATGTCATAATTGGTGAGATTGTATGTCATAATTGGTGAGATTGTATGTCATAATTGGTGAGATTGTATGTCATTATTGGTGAGATTGTATGTCATAATTGGTGAGATTGTATGTCATAATTGGTGAGATTGTATGTCATAATTGGTGAGATTGTATGTCATTATTGGTGAGATTGTATGTCATAATTGGTGAGATTGAATGTCATAATTGGTGAGATTTTATGTCACAATAGGTGACACTGTTCGTCATAAAAGGTGAGATTGTGTGTCATAACTGTGTCATAATAGTTGAGACATTTAATGTTTTCACTATTTATTCCAAATAATTATTTTTCACATATTGAAGTTCTACAAATGTGAAGTTTTATGTATCTTTTGAATGTCATCATTGTAAGTACCAGTTAAATTATTTATTTTCAAGTTATTATTTTAAGGAAAATTATTATCAGGAAACATTAGTTTATAAACACAAAGAAGTTTTTTTCCTTACGCACAATTTTTAAGTTAAGACAAATTCTAGACCAATTCTGTTTTTTCACTGCTCATTTGAAAGTTTTCCTGTTTTGGGTTTTTTCATTTACTGCAATGCAGCTCTAGGTTTTCTTTTTATACATCGACGTGTTTATTTATACTGTATACTTTATATATTTATATACATGTTTATTTATTAATCTGAATGGCAAAGCCCATTTAGTCAGGCACAGGGACTCTCAGGGCTATTTGTGTCTGCGGAGGTAATTGGATCAGCCTGTGTTCTCAGACACGCATGTTCTGGTTCTGTGCCTGCATGTGGGATTAAAACTCCGTCATGCAACGTGGAATCCAACCAGTCGTCGGTGACTGCTGAGAGAAATCTTACAGCTCATCTGATGTTCTGCTGTTTCCTCTTACAAACCTGTTCAGGGGTGGACCTAGAGGAGATCCGTCTGACTTAACGGCGAAGGTTTTGGTTTGATGAGAGACTCAAACTGAAGTTTAAGATTACGAAACGAGGAGTGGAAAATTTATGACTGACCCATAGTAACAACCGTTCACGACCAAATCCAACGGTCCAAAAAAACCCTGCAGGATAGGTCAACTGGTGACTCAAAGCATGAAACGTTGAATGGGTTTATTCCGGATATGTTTCCTCCAAACTGAACTGTGTTAGATCTCATGATCAGTCTGACTGTGTTCAACCGACACGACTGTACTGGGTCGCTGCAGCATCGTCTGCATGCTAACTAAACTTACAAAAGAAACAACCTTACCATATGGATTCACTTATACACGAGTTTATTCTATCAAAAATCTGCTCTTTTGATTGTGTGATGGCTCAACGAGTTTTAGCCACACCTGCTTAAGTAGGATACGTTTAAATGTTAGCACACATGCAGTAATACACTTGAGTTTAAGCTCATTTATTCTTAATACACACTTTATTTAAGGGTGTAACTTGTCAGGATGTCTTAGAAAACTGGCCCTGTGGGCCCTCCTAAGTCTTCTTTCATGCGAAGCAGGACATCCCCTCATCCTCCATCAATGATGCGTTCAGGGACCTGCTCTGCCAGTTGCAGCCATATTAAAGGTAAAACAGAGTGATGTATAATTATGTCTAATCTTCTAAATGGACCAGAGGAGAAGAACCAGAGCCAGAATAGAGCTACTTAAGTATAAATAGACCCGAGCAGAGTTGGCTAATGTGTCGGTGGTGGAGGGAGGAATCAGAGAGAGAGAGAGAGAGAGAGAGAGAGAGAGAGAGAGAGAGACACTCAAACTCAAGTCTCAAAGCCAAATTATTTTGCTTCTTGTTCTTTTTTTTATAGATTTGTACACGGAAGACTAATAGGATGATGCTAGAACACACTTTAAATAGAGAACAATGCAGAAATGTACAACATAGAAGAAAAATACAGTTCAGTACAAACAGACCTTTTTAGAACCTCCACCAAGTGGGTGATTTTTTTTTGTTTGTTTGTTTGTTTGTTTGAACGTCTGACTGCTATAAGGAGTACATTACAATACAATTGTTTTCACTTTCTTTCTTTGACTTTAAGAGTGTTTTTTTTTTGTATTCCCACATTTCAATCTATTATGCATAAAATACTCCTGATGGTTTGGATGTAACTTGGTACAAGTTTTGGGTTTGAACAGAGGAAGAACACAGGAGGAGATATTGAAGGTTGTTTTTTTTAACATTGTGAGATCTGTCTGAACATTTTAACCGATTACACATAAACGGCTTGAGAGATTATCAGGAGACTTACTGGAAGAGTGGAGCAAGTGATAAAAATGTATCTTGGGAGTAGATCCAGATGATACTTTTCTTTTTGAAGCTTATGAAGGGTCTTGGGGTGGGAATGCAGTATGTTGGGTTCTTAGCTATAAACCTACACAGAACATGGGTCAAAGCATTGCTTGATTATTGAAATGAAATTATTAATAGATTAATTATTTCATGGGGCATATTACACTAATAACAATAATAATAATAATAATAATACATTTAATTTATAATGCACTTTACATTTGGATCAAATCTCAAAGTGCTACAAGGCAAAAGAAGATAAAAGCATCAATAAAAATAAATAAATAAATAATAATAATAACTATACAAAAACGTGACCAAAAGCATTAATGTTAATTACAGTTATAGGTTCTGCTAAAAAGGAAAGTTTTAAGTCCTTTTTTAAATGTGTCAGTCGTCTGTGGAGCCCTCAGATGAACAACTGAAAAACAACTTTATTGTATAGCAACATTTAAACATAGGAGGCAGCTTAAACTGTTAAAATAATTGATAATGTGTGGAAATTGGCAAATAATAATAATTTTAGATACACAAATAACTTAAATAACTATATGATATACTTAATTGAAGGATGACGTTTGTATAGACGTTTATATAAAGAGGGAAAGAAAACAATCAAAGACATCATAAAGCAGAAAACATCACTATGGTGATTGGATCCTCGATCTGCTCTCTCATTGGCTGCCTGAGCTGTCACTCAAAGGCTGCATTTCCCACTCCTGACGCAGGGACCGATCCGGCTCCAGGCTGCAGACACGGGAGAGTGTCGCAGCGTCTCTCTGCTTTCAGCATCTACCGGAACCTGTGGCTGGAAGTTCACCCCGAAGACCAGCTCCAGCTCGTCCAGAACCGACCAGGAGCGACCACCAGAACGACTAAATGGAGTCTCACACGCTGTCGTGACTGTCGGTCCATCGCCTCTCAGCCTGCACAAGAACTGCGCTAAAGCTGCAGCAGCATCCTCAGCACCGCGGCTCGCTCCTCCGCAGCCATGGGAACCGTCCTCTCCATCTCCCCGGCCTCTAAGAAGGCTTCCATCATGGACGCAGATATCGCCGGCGAGGCAGTCAAAACCGACAAGAGCCTCAAACGGCACTCCATGTTCGTGTCCCTCTCCTGGAAGAAGCTGGTGGCCAATTCGACCAAAAAGAGTGCGAAGAAAGTAACCCCGAATCCGGTACCGATCAGCCAGGTGGCTCATCTCAACAAAGAGAACGTCCGGAAAACCGAGGAAAGGAAACCCAAAGTGCCAATCCCAGTTCCGGTACCGACCGTCCCCACGCAAAACAACGCGGTTATCACCCAGAACGGGAGGCTGACCTCGGTCCAGAAGCAACCGAGCAACCACGCTCTGGTTTCCCCCAGACGGATCGTCATCCAGGCTTCAACCGGGGAGCTGCTGCGCTGCTTGGGGGACTTCCTGTGCCGCAGGTGTTTCCGACTGAAGGAGCTCAACAGCGGGGAGGTGATCATCTGGTTCCGGAACATCGACCGGACTCTGTTGCTCCAGGGCTGGCAGGACCAGGGCTTCATCACGCCGGCTAACGTGGTGTTCGTGTACCTGCTGTGCCAGGACGCGGTCACGGACAGCGTGGAGAGCCTGGCGGAGCTGCAGGGCACCTTCCAGACCTGCCTCTACCTGGCCTACTCCTACATGGGCAACGAGATCTCCTACCCGCTCAAGCCCTTCATGATCGAGGCCAACAAGGACGTGTTCTGGGACACGTCTCTCCGGGTCATCAACAGGATGAGTGCCAAAATGCTGCAGCTGAACGCAGACCCGCACTTTTTCACGCAGGTCTTCCAGGACCTGAAAAACCAACGAGACAGCGGCGAGATCAACCTGGACCGCTGAGACGTGCAGAACCCTGAGAAGAATATTTGGGTGACAGGAGGGTGGGTTTGGATTGTTGAAGCCAACCTTGAGGCCATCTAACCCACATCCGGGCTGAATGTGGGCTGCAGGGCCGGGGATTTCATAAAGTGCATGCCGATGCTGTGTTCTGTCCTCTTTTGTCTTGTCCCACGGGTGACGCAGAGATTTGGGTCCAATGCTCTAATTCTGATGTTTTTATTTCAGTCTGTTGGGAGGCACTGACAAAAAATTACAACATTTGCGGGGGGGGGGGGGGGGGGGGTTCTCAGAAGAAATAAATGCCATCAGGCACATTGTTGTTTATGTGGTCCATTCAGAATGATCCCACCTGTGGGCGCGTGAGTGTCGCAGTGATGTCAGACTCCCAGCAGGAGCAGGAATTGCCGCGCGCGCGGAGGAGGAAGGAACTGTCCGAGGTGCTGACCTGTGCAGCCATTCCTCCTCCCTGCTATTTTTGAGTCACCGTGTCACAACTGAGCCGAGCCCTGCTTAAGAGGACCGGTGGGCCCAGCACACCTTAGACTAAGCCTTATAAGTATATATAAGCGGTGTATTTTAAACCCGATGCGAGCTTCTAGTTAAGCTGTTCAGACATGAAACCCAAACCAGACGCATGCTTCTTTTTAAGTGGAGGTTTCGGCCTAAACGGGCCTCAACACGAGGCTTCAAACGCATCTTTGCTGCTTAGTTTTAAAATCCGTGTTCGTGTTTTTCACATGAACATCTTCATGTCCGAGGAAGATGAGGGTACGGGGCATGCGTCGGAATGTAAACTTCCCTAAATGGACCCAGCAGGCTCCGTTCTGCAGGAGCAGCGGGGAGGCTTTAGATGAAGCCCACTACAGACTGAATGGAATGTACATTTTGATAAAACCTCATATAAACGTGCCAACTATTGAATCTCATTGGCCTGAAACGCTCCGGTTTACACGGAAACATCCCGCGTTTTAAATTGTCTCATCCCGGTGTCGTTCTGGAGGCACCTGGGTCTGACCCAGCTCGTGCTCAGCACCGAACAAACGGAGCGTCACGGTCAGAATGTCTGTAAATATCGTTGCGGTCAGGATGAGGACGTGTGTTCATAATGTAAATAGTGAAGGTGAGGTGAAGAGTATCGTTTGCACGCGGTGTTCTTCCTCAGCATCACGCTCCTCCTCGGATCTTCTCTGTGACGTTGTGTTGTGAGCCTGTTGCTTGGAGGAGGGAATATAATGCTGCTATTTTTGCACAGCTGAGAACAAACCCCTGGTGTTTTTCACATACAGTGGTGTACCGGTGTGTACCAGTGTGTACCGGAGAGTGCCGGTGTGTGCCGGTGTGTACCGGAGACTGCCGGTGTGTACCGGAGAGTGCCGGTGTATGCAGGTGTGTACCGGTGTGTGCCGGTGGACCGTCAGAGTTAGCATTGAAAGCCTCGCTCTATGATGTCATCTGGGGATAAGATCTTTTGTACGATGATATTTAGGTGTGTGTGTGTGTGTGTGTGTGTGTCGTCTGTGGTCTCGCGCCACAGTTGCATTCACGCTCTCTACATGTTAATAAAAACGGTCAATGCAGTAGTTGTTAATGGTGACCATGATGAAATAAATCCCATCTCTGATCTCTTCGGTGTTTTGTTTAATGCACGTGTTGATGATGAATCATTTTTATTCTGGTTATATACATCTTAAATGGAAAGAATACACTTAATAAATAACAGTAAACCGGCTGAAGGACAACCCTCCATAAACATGTAGGCCTTACATTTAGAATGCATGTCTTTGAGTCACATGTAAAATTGTAATTCGATTACATTATTTTTAAAATGAATAAACATTTTTTCATTAAATTCTGAATGAAACAAGTAGAAATGATTACGTAAAATCGCTGATATACCTTTATGTGTTTTAAATACATTTCCCTTTAAAACAACATCATTTCCTGATAATTATATATAAACCAATCTCATGAATTTTAAATAATGGAATCTTGTTTGTTCTACTATAAAACTGATTCATGTTTTTCTTTACTGATTGTATAATATTATTTTCATAATCAACAAATCCATGTTGATTCTGTGAAATGTTTGAATACATACATTTCAAAAACATGTGTATTTAAATAAAATCATACAGATGCAAGGACTTAAACTTTAACGATTGAATTATTCATTTTTTTGAGTGAAGGCTTATTTTTGCCTATCCTATACCATCCAAAAAACACCGCAGAATCTCCCATCTGTAACAAAAACACAAAACCAGCTATAAGCCCCCAATCCCCTGCGTCGTACAACTATCCCCCTTGATTGAACTCCTCACATTAAATGTGACTCATTAATAATCTCAAACAGTCCTTATTGACTAAAACTAACTATTTCAGCCGTCTGCTCTAAGATCAGATCCCTCAGTGACTCAATCATGACGATCAATACACTTAACTAGTCTTTACGAACTTAGGAATAAAACAAGACACATTTATCAATTCAAGTCGAATCTAATCTATTCTTCTGTTCTAGATTCAGACACAGCTGGACTGATGGTTGTGTTTTCCACCAAACCTCCCCTAGTGAGTAAAATATGAGCGGTTGTAGTCAAATCAGATATATACAGTACAACGTAGATCTCCTTAGATTCCTATCAGCCAATTTGGACATATCCGACATATGGTCTGTTCCCAAAGTCCTCAATCCCCTGCGTTGTACAAGCTATTCCCCTGTTTGAACTCCTCAAATTAAATGTGAAGGTTTATGAAAAGCTGTAGTTTTCATACAAAATCCGACTAAATTGGACCAACAGTTGAGACATTATCACCCGAAACGTTTTGGAGATAAACCAGCCCCTAGAGTTAGAGATATAGAACCAACCTGATGAAACATAAACCCAGTTCTTCCTCACACTAAGGTCTGCCTGGGTATAAGATTTGAACACGACATAGTTTTTGAGTAATTGCGTTAACCCACAGTGATGATGATTCGTTAATTTCAAGGACTATCTCATATCCCAGGCTTTTCAGGGAAATAGAAATATGTAATTACACACTGTAAAAAGAATCTGCATGATTTACGGTAAAATGCCAGCAGCTGTGGTTGCCAGAATTTTTCAATTTCAAGGTTTATAAGGACAGCACATGAATAATAATCATTTTAATTTTACCTTGAAATTGACATCATTTCACAAATAGATTCTGTATTTCTTTTGCTTATTTTACAGCAATGACTTGTAGTGACAGTAAGTTATTTTTCTATGAATGTTACAACAAGTTTGTGTTTTTACAGTAAAATGATTTGTACATATACTGACAATAAACAATGAAGTTATTTACTGTTTCTTTATTTAAGATAATTCATCATATCGACTACAGCGTTATGCTGTTATATCCGGAATTTTCTCTTACTAATGCTATGTGACTATGTGCTATGTTTTACAGTCATTATACCTATACTACACTACAGAATACATAAACCCAAAATATTTAACCTTTTAGTCTATTCAATTATAATCTCCAATCAGTTTACGTTTCAATGGTCGTGTGAAACTAGAGAGAGATTTCATCCCATCATCACGTCCATCCCATAGTATGACTACCAAACCCCAAACACATCTCTTTTTTACATTATTATCCACATAAATTGGTATTAACTCCTCTGTTTTTTTTAAAGATATAATATTTATAAATCTTATGGTGCAGGATGCTACAGTTTCAGGACAATATGACATTTGGTATTCAATAAATCCATTGTTTTAGCAATAGATTTAGATCATTTCCATTTATTATATTCCATATGTGGCTTCCAACATAGTTTATGACTTTTATCACGCCCAAAAATGTTGTTTCTTATACAATTTCCTTTCAACCAAACACATTACATTTTTAAAACTTATCTAACCATCTTTATGCAATAATAGAAAAAATCTCTATTGTGTTTAATTATTGTTTCATGTCTTCGTCTGAACAAAATACATGTGTGTCGTCTGCAAACATAACAAATTTCAACATATTAGATACGGTTCAAATACAGTGTGTATCCCGTGTGTGACGGCACCTGTGTGTACAAACCTGACAGTTTGCTGAGGACATTATTCATTTGGACAACCTCTTATCTCTTCACACCTTCCTCTAATCTCAGCACAGGGTTACGTAATCGAAATAAGTCCATGTAAATATGCTTACTGGCATGATAGCAGAGGTTGCCATGAGACTGGACCTCATGAGATCTCATTGGTTGCTATGTCGCTCGTATCAAAGCATTCGCACATGGAAAAGTTTACTGAGCCAAAACATTAGAGGTCCTGCATCAAATATGTGTTTCATTGTGTATTTCTGCAGGTCTTTTATCTTTATGAGTTCTAGCAGCTTCATTATTAGATATAGGCCATAAACCTGGGTGTCGCCCTGAACATAACCAAGTGTGATGACACCAATAGAGGATATTTTTAGCAGCCTTTCTGTGCGTCCTGGGTGCTTTAAAGTGGGACACACTGGAACAGGAACCCAAACTCCAGTCAGTGAAATACAGGTTATTATGTATTCTGTTTTATTTTTCAGGTAGAATCCTCATTGACATTAAAGTTTCTTTTCAAAGACTGACCTGGCCAAGAAAACAGCGGATAATCTGTTGCAGCCTTAAGAAGACATACCGTAAATGAATATACTGTATGTTAAGTTGTCCGTGGAAACAAACGTTCACCTGGAAAGAGGAAAGACATCTCCTGGTAGTTAATAGGATGAACTACCTTACATAAGGAGTGAGTAAATAACGTAATTGGTTACCGGTAGAATATGTGGAGAACACAGAATCCTACTGCGAAAATAAATACATATTGGTACAATTAATATAAAAATACCATAATGTCACGAGAAAGTCTTTACCAGGAAAGCATAATACATATTTTGTTGGTGTTTACATTGAAATTTAAAAGAAAAAGAAAACTTTGAACCATTTAGCAAGTTCACACCAATTTTCTTTTTTACGGTAACAAGATGCTTCAATTATTGTATATACCAGAAGTTAAAATAGAAATAGCTGTAAGATTCCTGTCTTTTTAGCTACTGTTCTTGTAAAGCATAAACAGGTGGACATTATCTTGTTTTTGGTGGTAATTTACAGAAATGTCTTCCATGGTCAACATGAGGTATTTAACTGTTATACCGTAATTATACTGACCTTATTTTCAGTGTATGATTACATATTTATATCGCTGAAAAGTCTGGGTTATGATAAAATCCTCACCATGAGAATATTATTCGGTTTAAATGACAGATTTCGCTCATAATTACATTTCAATTTAATTTCAATTTTTTTTTTTTAATCATTTAGCAAGACCACACCGCTGTTTTATTAATAACAAGATTCTACAAATACGGTATATACCTGTGTAATAATGTTGTTTAATTTTAAGTAAACATAAAAAGTCTGAATGTCTTGTTATTCACTTTCATTTGATGTTTTATCCTTGTAAACCGTAAACAACTTGACATTAAAGACGTTTTTTCATGGTTGAAAATTAAATTTAATGTCTTGAATAAATTCCGGCAACTATGGCCGCTGGTATTTTACCGTAAATGATATACTTTTTTCCTCTTTTTTAGGAAAAAAGAGCACAAATAATCAGACTGACTAAAACAAATCCTCAACGCCTGCAGAGCATTTTCATAAAAAAACAACAATCACACCCAACAGAAATAATATTTCTTTTCTTGATCCCTCAAGGTTTTAAAGGTTAGATTAAAAAAAGTAACGAGTTCTGATGGTGCCAGAACTCATCTTCACGAAGTCTTTAAAATGAGATATTCTACATGAGGGTTTTAATATACGTCTCTGATGAGACACGTGAGTTTTCAGAGGCCTCCTTTAGTTTAAAGCACAGATTGATGAGATGCTGCTGGATGAGAGAATCGACTGATGAGAGTTTCCTCCTGCTTTTTTTTTTTTTATGAATCAGCCACGTAGGCTGGAGAGTTGCTCGTGTGATTGGTTAGAATCTGCTGCAGTCTCAGAACCGTGTGTGTGTGTGTGTGCGTGTGTGTTACAGGCACATCCACTCTCTATTTACAGAGAAAAGACAAAAGGACACAGAAAGAAGAAATCGTGACAGAAATGGGAACAGAGTGAAAACACAAATCACAGAACAAACAGACGAGAGCGCGGCGAGCAAAGCGACAGGTTTCATTCATTTACTGCACAATGGTTTCGGCCCGATGATGAACGCAGATGAAAGGAGTCATCTCTTTTCATTGACTACAGCAGAGGTGAGGCTGAATCAGCGTCCTCTCTGACGACGGATGACGGTATGATCGTATGATAATGAATTCAAAGAGCTGCCGGTGTGACATTGTTAGATCTTGTGCTACAATGTCAAACCGACCTTTCAGATGCCTCCTCTCCTCCCGCCCTCTCGGGATGTTGACCGATGAATAAGAAAAAAGGGCCGCTTCGATCAAGCCGCATCCTGTAGTATTGCATACAGAGCATGGAATCATCGCTCGATTGATCCATTTCTGCTGTTCTGAACAGAACCTGATTGTGTTTTCTGAGCTTTGACTGCTTCCACATGAATCTTAAGCATAAGTTCTGCAGTTTCAAACCGTCACACGGGTCAAGGTGCTGGACGGGAGGTCAAACTGAAAGGGGAATGGATGGAAAACAACATGGCGTGGTGTTCTAAAGAGCTTCTCCTGATAGTTCCGTCTCTGTACGGGTCTGCTTCACGGCAGGATTCTGCAGCAGCGTTATGTAACATCATGCCGGTGCAGTTAGTCTCTATGATTCAGATTCTGCCAGGGTCTCCAGCATACCTGTCTCCCCGCCTGCTCTAGCATTCTTCTCTGCCGTGTCTCTATAGTAACGGGCGGGTTAGTGAATGACAACCAGACAAAGTGAGCTGTTTGGGTCTGAGCGTGGGTTGAACCGCTGCTGCTGAGACCCGGCTGGATGTTTGTGAGTCTCTGCTGGCGGAGGCACTTCTCCGGTTCCTCCACATCCTCTACACCCTCCTCTCTGTGTCCATCACTCTTCAGCAGCAGTGAAGAATCAGAACCGCGGCGGCTCCATTCAGTGTCTGCATTAGCAAACATCTCTCTCTCAGTTCCAGACTTTATAGATCCTTACGGCAATAATACCAGGATTATGTGGCGTAGAGACTCGGTTACATCAGAATATTACGTTTTATTGACCGTGCTAATGTTGACCGATTAGCTCAAACTATTGGAGAAACATGTTTTTGGAAAAACATCGGACGTTTGGGTTCTTCTGGTCGTTCTGTTTAGTGAGTCCTCACATGATTAATCGTGCAAAAAAGAAATCTACCTCTCTAATAGAATAAAACTTTCTCTTCAGTGGCCCCTTTGACCTGTGGCGTCCCCCAGGGCTCCATCCTTGGCCCCTTACTCTTCAATACATCCATGCTGCCGGCGGTTGAAATTATAAAAAGGTTCTGTCAAGGGGCACACATTTTTCAACCGGGCCTATGCTGCTTCCCGACAGCGACGGTAAGTCCCCGAAGAGTCCCCTATCCCCTGCATTGTACAAGCAATCCCCCTGATTGAACTTCTCAAATTAAACGAGATGTAGTGTCCGAAAACAGTTTTGTTTCAGGGGAAAAAATAAAATCCCCTAGTGAGTAAAATATGAACAATTAGAGTAAAATACGATAAATAGAAGATAGATTTCCTCTAATCGATCCAAAGGCACCAGATTTGGATTAAATCGGACCAATGGTTAAGAAATGATCACCAAAAAGTTTTGGAGGTGAAGCTTAGTGTCGTAGACAAACATGAACATGAAAATGATCCATGAGGTCGTTGTTAAGTTATCATGTTTACACGATAACATTTCCACAGTAACCGTAACGTCTCGGGGATACAACAAGAAATAGTGACTCAACCACACAGATGAGCCGGAGGTGAGAGGGTGAAGGATTCACAAATCTAGAACATGGATGCGTCTGTTTTGTGTTTCAGAATGAAAGATCCGATCCCGACAAGGACGCGCTGTCAGAGTGAGTGGGATGCAGACAGGAAGTTCCTTTCATCTCCTGTTACATAATAAGTCATTCTCTCTACCTCAGTGTGTTTGAGGTCATTCTGCACACTGCTGGCTGCTGAATTCCCCCCTTCAGACCTTTCTTTTCACCATAGATGGAAAGTTTATCAATGCAAGATGATTTCAAAGTAAATCTCCTCCAGTTACCCCTCTGGACAAAACCGACAAACTAAAGACAGGAGTAAAAAGTCTCCGAGCGCATGTATCATTATAGATGTAGATACTTTTCTGAGTAAGATTTGACATGATAAACACACACATTATATGTTTTCAGTATCCACAATCATTTTTGTGCGTACAAATATCAAACAAAGTCCTTTGTTAGGTTTCAGATGTCCATCAGATGTTGGAGACATTTTCCATCCCATTTGACCTTCCCACCTCTGATGACAAGGTTAAACTAACCTCCCACATAAGCAGACAGTAGAGACTCTGAACAGTGAACTCATTGTGATCAGGAGAGAAACTGTGAAGAGAGTGTGTGGTTAGACAACTGGGTCAGAGCATCTCAGAGCTGCAGGTCTTATCGGGTTCTCCTGGTCTACAGTGGTTTGTACCTTCACCCACTTGAACTGGCATTAGAGGTTTTTATCTGACCATGAGGTACAAGTCCTCTCTAATTGTGTTTCCACAAAAGATCTGCAGCATCAACCTCTGGACAACACTCTGAGGGAAACTTTCGGCTGACGGACTTTGACCTCACATTTGTGGGCTACACCTGTAGAAAATAAAGCCAAATCCAGAGCAGTTGTGGAAACGCCCTGCAGGGATTAAGTCCGTCCTGCAGATGTCTTGCTACATAAGGGAGCCGCTAATCCCGTTAACTAGATTACCTCGGCGGCGAGCGGCGGCGGGTCAACGCCGTCACACACAGCAGCAGCGTGACGCCAGAACCCGTGGGTAAAAGTCCTGTGACTAACTGCATTATTGAGGTTATCTAAGACTGAGTCATTCTGGATACCGTAGGTGTTCTAGTGGCGGCTGCTGCTCTCTGGTTCTTCAACACTTTATACATTTTATTTTCCTTCAGCAGATATTCTAACTCCTTCTTTAATTGGACCCCCACACCGACATCTTTCTTATCCCCTTATTTCTGCAGTGATCACTTCACACCACATGGACCTGCATGTGGTTCTGGTTACGTAACAGCCAAAGTTCCGCTCTGGATTTTGGAGCATGAATTCCAGGTAGTCCAATCCCAGAGCGCCATTATCTAAATGTACCGCCGGGTCGGCAGCAGAGCCTGACCTGCTGTTCCCTCGCCGTTCCCTCGTCCCCGGCTTTGAGGTTTGAGCCCGTTTCAGACACTTTTAACCGGTATTACACCAAACTAATGCTCTGGTACCGTGACGTAATGAATCAGCGCAGCAACGCTGAGAAGCAGGAGGAGGATCTAATTCTGTTAAAGGCACAGTCCGTCAAATCCCTCCACTGAAATCATTTGGGTCGTTCTTGTCTCACTTTCACAGCGACGACCCAAAAATGTGTGACCCTTCAACCCATGTTAAATGATGATGATGATGATTTCCCACACATGGGTGGGTGGAATAAAGAGAAACTCTTCATTAAATGATACATTTTTTTTCCTCATGTGAGAATAAAACTGCTAATTTGCCCCACAACCGGTAAACGGGTATGTTTGCATAACCTCGGTGACCCTGGACAGGAAAGACCCCTAAAATAACTGGTTTTCACTGTTGTACCTGTGACTATGTGTGAACAAACTGTGATTGTCTTTAGGATAAAAAAGTCTCTGACATCAGTATATCACAGTACCGCCATGAAACAAAACAATCAGAAGCTCTTTGATAACTACAGCGTCAAATCGGATCAAATATACCACATTGTCAGAAATACCTCCTCCTCAGGGGACCCTTTGACCTGTGGTGCTCCCCCAGGGCTCCGTCCTTGGCCCCTTACTCTTCAGCATATACGTACAAGCTGCCAGCGGCTCATATTATAAACAGGTTCTTTCAAGTGGCTCACAATTTTCAACCGGGCCTATGCTACTTCCCGGCAGCAAGGGTACATCCCTGAAAAGCCCCCTATCCCCTGCTTTGTACAAGCAACTCCCCTCATTGATCTCCTCAAAATTAAAAGAGAAGTTACGTCCAAATAACCGGGTTTTTCATTTGAAATAAAACTCCCCTGGTGTGTAGAAAATGAACTATTAGAGAAGATATGACGGACAGACGATAGATCTCCTCAAATCCATTCATGTTCATCACATTTGGATTAAATGGAACCAACGGTTCAGAAGTTATGGCCAGGAGTTTTTCCTCTCATCACCTCACGACACAGTTTTTGTGGCACAGGACCAGCAGGACGCACCACTTGGACCAGTTGGACAGACAATGGAACCAGGATTTGACAAAAATTTGATTTTGAACCCTAAAAGGGATTTTGGTTGTAAAATACCACCTACTTCCATAAGGGGGGGCTACATTCTTTAAACTTGGGCTAATAAAGGGATTTTGTTCAAATCTAAAATTGTGCAAAGTAAAACAAATGCAAAACCTCTGATGAGGTTAGGGTTAGGGTCAAAGCCAAGGTTACGGGTTGGGTAGACCAGGATAGAAACGGAGTACCTTGTTGATTAGATCGTAAATACAGACGGATTATAAATGTCTCTCGTGATGGAGGGCTTCTCAGCACACACACACGGTAGGGACAAAAACGATATCGCAGTTCTCACAGAGAGGTGGCCTGACCTGCCAGGGTCCGACCCCCCCGGTGTGAGCATCATCTGGAACACGAGACAACACGGGTCAGGTGAGGGTGTTGATGATGCAGGTGAGTAGAAAACACAAGAACAAAACAAGGAACTTTCCACGACCTTTGAGCTGGTGGTGACGCCTGTGTCATCACGGGTCCAAACGGGTCCGGACGGGTCCAAACATGTTTTCCTTCAATTGTCAATTTTCATCTTCTTTGTTTCTTCAGCTCCTCTTCTGCTTCATCTCCATGTAGGTGTGTTGTTCTGATTTACCTGAGTCTTCATTACGGCTCTGCCCAGCTGGGACGATGACTCACTGACACCTCACTCACCATCTGTCCCTGGGAACCTTTATTTTTCCAAAGGGCCTTATTCCACTCAGCTTTTGTTTATCACATGCAGTGCCGTGAAAATTTATTGAATTACATATCTTGATTTTTGTGTTTATCTCAAAGCAAACTGTAAGATCTTAAAACTACATTTAAAAATAAGCAAAGAAAAACTGAATAAAATCAAAAATTCAAGTTTCTAATTATGATTTTATTGACTTAAGTAAGAAAAAGTGTTTTCCTCCATGAACTTAATACCTAGAGGTTCCAGAGACCAAACCCTCCTGAAGGCTGGAGGGCACCAAACCCTCCAAAACCTTTAATGTCATCTCTTCAGAACCATCCAGAGGTGAACTCCCGTTGCTCCTTGTCCTCCTTATTGTCTTGCTGAATCTCTTGACCCGTTAGTCAAGAGAAAATTTCCCAGAAGCTCTGAGGTTCGTGTGGCAGCAAAAATTCAGACCAGCCTTGATGTTCGTCTCGGTCAGCAGCAGCTTGGACCTCACCAATCTCCCATGATGCCTTTTCATTATCATGGCCAAATAAAGGTCATGGCTGAATAGTTCAGCCATGACCCCTGACCCCTGAGGGGAGGTGTATAGAGGCCTACGGCTTCTTGAACGTTTTCTCTTTCGTGGCTTCTTGCATGAAGCTTCGTCTTGGAGGAATTTTGGAAAGTTGACCACTTGGTTCAAGTCTTCTCCACCCGTAGATAATGGAATTTCTGTTGGTTTTGGTATAGTGTGCTATTGGTGAGACCTTTGAGACAACTTTCTGCTTCTGAAGATGCTCTAGTGAAGTGATGACGAGGCTGAACAGGGCTGTTGGTGATCAGGTCTGTGTTGGAACCAGGTCTTCAAGCAGTCTGGTGGTTTTTAGGATTTAGAGTCCAAAGGGGCGGAGCCTCGTTTCTATGAGAAAACCTTTCCGGTTCAATAAATACAGTTATTGTTATAGACTTGAATTTTGTGTTTTCTCTGACTCTCTATGTTTTATATCACATTTCTGTTCAGTTCAACATCTGATACACACCGGTATAATGTGAACAGTGTGTCGCATTACATGTTTTACAGCGCCGTGTTGTGAGTTTTAGATTGTAGTTTTAAAGTCTTCAGATATTCAGTGTTAATGAATATCTAGAAATGCGAAAAGTAGAAATGCGTTCCACAGTTCAACCGTTTCACCATGTTATTTAAATGTGACTCCCTGTATCATCCCATCAAATATATTCATAGAATAAAAACATTTGCAATTATCATTTTAAATATGAATATAATATAGTGTTATATTAACATAATGTTTACTTTGTGTTTTCTTTTAAAGTGAAGTAAAGACTATATATATACTGATAAAAGGACAAAGTTCAACCCAGATCTGATCATTATTCTGGTTTTCTTTTAAATGTGTTTACATTAAAGTTTCATTTTAGGACACAATTGATGGTGAGTACATTCAAAGACATGTTTCTCTTCTTTCCTCTCCTCCTCTTCCTCTCTGTCCTCTTCATATGTTTTCCTCTCCCTCCTCAGTCGTCAGGGAAAACACCCACCTAGTCTGTTATGCAAGGGGCATCGAGAGGATGAGTGCTGCTTAGCAGCAACTGCAGACACACGATTAGTGGCCTCGCAGTGAGCAGAACCATAATGATGATTACCATCTTGAGAAAGTGCTTACATTCCTGCGGAGCTTCCACAGCTATTAGTGTCAGGAGTGTAGAAGGGGTGAGGAAACATCTCAGCACTCAGTGTTTGTTCCCTCCTCAGCAGCTTCTGTCCTCTCAGCGATGACTCACACTCTCACGCGGAGGGGAGTCAATAGAGTCTCGGCGATTGATATTCCTGACACAGGACTCTGCTGCTGAGGAGGAGGGTTCCACTCTGAGAGCTCACATTCATCTCGGCACCATCAGACCTGGTTCTGAGTCCGCTGGTTTCTGTTAATTCTCCGTCCAGACGGACGCTAATCTCTGCAGATTCATACATGAGGTTCGGGGTTAATCTTCCCTTTGCAGATGCTTCTGCGGTCCACATTAGAGAGAATGGTGTTCTGATGTGAGAAGAGTAGTGGCGCCCCCACGTGGCAGTAACAGGTACTAACACATTTCCCCCTCACTATGAGGTATTACAGTGGCACTACGTCACCGGCATCCATAATAATAATAATAATAATAATAATACATTTAATTTATAATGCACTTTACATTTGGATCAAATCTCAAAGTGCTACAAAGTAAAAGCAGTTAAAAGCATCAATAAATAATAACTATATAAAAACATGACCAAAAAGCAGCAATGTTTTAATGATAATAATAAGAAATTTAATTTATAACAAACTTTACGTAATAAGATGCAAGGAAGGGATGAAGACTAAACCTTTACAATGTTATGTATGGAATATGAATTTATATTTGTCTTTATTCGTTTTCATGGGATGAACTGAGAGTAAAATGAGTTTATTCACTTTAAAAAAAAAGTTTTGTTGAATTTTTGTAGTTTTATTATTTTAAGTGGTTACACAAAATGAGTTCAATCTAAATCTAGATATTTAATTTTCTAATATTTTTCTAGATGAATTCCCTTTTTTCACTATTTCTGGTTCATTTTAAAACTACATTAATAATAAAGCCTATATTTGAAGTCACTATTTCACCTAAGTGCATGGTGACACAGGAAGGCCTCAGGCTGGGATTGGAACCCAGAACCTTCCTTCTGTGAGGTGACAGTGCTAACGACCACTCCATGAAGCTGCCATGGTTCTGACCAGAACAAAGTGACACTATGTCAGCTCATGCAGAGGCAGGACCGTCGGGTTTTTTGTCTCGCTGCTTTTAATCAATCAAAACTCTTTTTTTTAAACCGAGGGCCTTATATTTTAAAATTACCTTTAAAAATACACGTAAGATTCAATAACATATAAAAAAACTCAATGAAATAAACCACATTTAAAACATGGAACGATTTCTCTGAGTCAGTAACAGTTTTTTGCCGGTAAGTTTTTTTCTAAATGATGCAAAAATCAGATAAACTCAGAAGAAACCCACAATCAGGGATTTGATTAAATCTGCTCTCATTTTTCACCACAATCGAATCTCTCTGCAGAGTCAGGCTGAGGCTCGCGTAGAGGAGGATGAATAACCCCAGCTGTCCTGTTCTAAATCTTAAAGTTATTATATATAGTAGGATACTATCACACATCCATGGTAAAAAAACAAACAAACATAGGGAATTATTAACTATTAAACCGTTTAATTCAGTGCAGTGGAGTGAAGGCGCTGAAATCGGTGATTGAAATAATTCAAGGCCATGAATGATTTCTTGAGTCAAAGTTTTTCTTGTAATGGGATTAATAGATCAGAATTTAAGAGTTTTTCTAAGGGATTTAAATAAGGTAACTGTGACGGCGGCTCTAGAACGCTGCAGGACTTCACTTGATTGTGGGGAAAAATAAACATCTGTGTCATTTAACTGTTTTTATGTGATTTATATACAAAGTAATCCAGAATTATTGGCAGCTTTTAAAAAAGGAAAAAAATAAGACGCAAAGAATATCGTTATTGTCTATTCCCATAGTCTTTAATTCAAATTATTCACAAAAAAACGAACCTTTTACTCAAGTGATCCAATTAAAAGGGACTTTATATTCGTAACATAAACATCGTTTTATAAACAGAAACCGTGATAAAAGCCAAAGAAAAGTATTTACTGTCACCCTCACAATTAAAGCTCCTTCAGTCTGCAAGACACCTCTGGGACTCTCAGCAGAACAAGGTCAAAGGTCAGAGGAGACAAAGGTCGAAGTTTTTGACATCAAACATCTAGGAAGCCATGGAGAAAAGAACCCCACACCCACTGTGAAGACTGGTGGTGGATCTCTGATGTCCGGTGGCTGTTTTTCTTCCAAAGGACCTGGCCCTCTTGTTAAAGATATGGTTCCATGGACTCAAACACCAGCAGATACTGGATGAAGACCTAAAAGCCTGTCAGGAACCTTAAAGTGGGTCGTGGTTGGACCTTCCAGCAGGACAAAGATCTGAACCTCCTCTCAAAATCAACCCAAGAATTGTTCAAACATCACAAACTAAAGGTTTTACCATGGCCATCCAGGTCACCTGACCTGAACCCTACAGAACATCTGTGCGTTCTGTGGTAGAGGAGAGTCCAAAAGCCTGGACCTCAGAACCTGAGGGAGTTGGAGAGTTTCAGTGTGGAGGAATGGTTTTAGATCTTCTCCGTGTGATCAGCCTGAGTTTAAAAGTTTAAATATAAGGTATTCATTGGTAGTAGGATATATATATATATATTTTGAGGAGCTTAGTCAGGGAAGGGAAAAAAAGTCCACACAATCAGGGCATCTGTGCAGGACGTAGATCTCTGGTGGTCGACCGTCATACATCTGGTTTTGGATGAGTAGAGTCCATGCAGTCCAGATACAATATTGAGTTTCTCCAGCTCCGTCATCTGTCATGCCTCTGCAGTGACTTCAGAAGGTACAGCAGAGAAGACCCAGTAGGACTGCCCCAGTTTGGGTGTGTTTGAAGGTCCGGTCCAGCTCCTCGGAGACAAGGAGGAAGAAGACATTCCTTTTACAGATACTCAAAACTCTTGGTTTGAAGAAAAGTTGGAGCTACGGTAGAACCTCTCAGGTTTCTCCTCGCCAGCCGCCCCTACTTGATTATATGTTCAGACATTGCTTTCACCCTTTCCATGATAAAAACTGCCCTTACAAGGTCAGGACGTTCCTCTGGACTACACTAAAGGCAGCCTTTCTCCTAAAAGACAGGAAAGGTGATCTTCATGCACAGAAAACATTCAAGCACACCTGCAGCAGATCCTGTTGAACGGCCGCGTCCAGGGAACCTTCTCCTTCAACCCACCATGTGTCGGGGAGCATCATCAGCGGCTCTCTCTGGTAATCGATGAGGCGTGTGTTTGTGTGACGATACACCAAGCTGTGGAAACTTCACCTGAATCCCACAGACAGTGTCTGATTTGATGGTTGCAGCACATAAACCGATGCATATTAGAGAAGTGGAGGCCTTTGGTCATGGAACGTCCTCAGGAGATGCTGTCTGACGCCGCATCACGTCTGCAGCACGTCACAGCATCTGAAGCTTCTCTTCAGAGTTGCAGAGATCCTCGTCATCACGAGGCTGCATCATTTTGGGACAGTGGAAACCTGTTCTTCTCGACAGACTCCTGGTCGGGTTATTACTTCAGTTTTATAGTTTTTTTACAGCGCATGACGCCAGATTTGAATAAAACACTAGGACTATGTCACAGCTGAAGGGTTCAGTGTGTGCGTGTAGCGCCATCTAGTGGACATTGGTGGTAGTTGCAGTCAAAATCTAATTTTGGGCACATTTTCGGTCCTCTGTCTATCCAACCGGTCCAAACGGAGAATCCTTCCGGCCCTGTCCACCAGACACTGTAGAATAACAGGAACTGTGTTTTATCTCTATCATATTTGAAGCAGCAGTTATCAAAGAGTTCTGGAGTAAATACACACACACATAGTAACAGGTACAATGTTAGTGACACTGACGACAGATTCTTTTAGGTCTTACCTGTCCAGGGACACCGAGGGGATGCAAACACACCTGACAGCTGTGGCGGTATCTTAGGTTCATTTTTGGGATGTGAGTTTTCAGGTGAAGCGTAATTAAAAATAGACTCTAAAGAGAACCGGACACACAGTAAAAACAGCATTTTGTGTCAGAGTTCAGAAAAACCCGTGTGCAGTTCAAGCGTGAAGACGAGTTCACAGCAGAGTGGGCGTGGCTCTGAGCGGCCTGCTGGTGATTGGTTTGCAGGAGTCAAACACTTACAGACAGAAACCTTCATTTATATCAGCATGTTCTGATGAATTCATTTTGTTTCATCGGTACAGTTGTTCCAGCGTGAAGCCGCGTGAGTGACTGCATGACCCGGTACCCAGCAGCGGTGTTCTGGTGTTCTGGTGTTCTGATGTTCTGGTGTTCCGGTGTTCTGGGCCCCAGCGTGTTTCTACAATATTCGCTTTCTGTATTCATCTTTTAACTTCATTGCAGGAGGAGCTGGAGGTTCTCCTGAGGGGCGGAATCTCATCCTGACAGCGACTCCTGTGATGGTCTTCATCATTGGTGTTCATCAGTAAAAGAAAAACTCCTGCAGCTCATGAGCCACCAGACCAAACCAGAACCGCTAGATGGCGCCAGCAGCCCAGTAATAAGCAGGTCACTCCCAAACTGGTCGGATTAAACTCGCCAGAGGTCAAGAGGAGAAGATGAAGGGCAGGAGCGCAGCAGGATGAAGGACCGGGGGTTTTATGTAGGTTGTTCATTTAGAAAGTGGAATGTTCTGATGATTCAACATCATTTCACAGATGGGTGAAATCAGGATATTGAGGATATTTCATTAATCAAATTATACATAGGAATTGTATTTTCTAATATCTTTTTACTTACGTCTAACCTTTTTCTGTAATCCAGCCACAAAGGAGTCGCATACAGTTTCCGTCTACCGCCGGAACAAACGGGAATAAACGGGGAGGAGTGTGTCAGAAGGGCATCCGACATAAAACCTGCGCCAGATCAATATACGGAACACGAAAATCATTTCCAAAGCCGACGAGCTGAGGTCGTGATTAAACAAAGATGATTAAACAAAGACCACCGCCGGTACCGTTAGCAGCAGGATTCGGGCCTGTGGATAGAATCTGGTGATCCACTGAGGGACCAGACCGAAGATGAAGAAGAAGGAAGGGCACAGACCAAAAAAAAGAAAACACTTAAGTCTCCCTTTATTAAGGACTCATAAATGACTTTTATGTAGTTTACTAATTAGGCTTTAAACACTTTACAAATCATTACTAAGCTGCTATAACTGGATATAAGTTATATCGGAGTTCTGACACTTGCCAAATAGTGAGCGCACTTATCTGTACAACTAACTTGATATTGCCAAATAGTGACCCACATTGATAAATTGAGAGCTATGTTATAAGCTGTTTATAAACGTTAACTAACCAGTTATGAAGGTTTACAGCATCATTTATAACCCATTTAAAAACCATGAATAATTCCCTTATAAAGGGAGTCTTATTGTAAAGTGGTACAAAGAAAACTAATGGAGATTATATGAATCTAGTCGTCATATTACAGGAAAACATTTGTAGTTTTAGGCTCACTGGGTCACTGGGTCACTGGGTCGGAGTAAACAACAACAACTACTGGAGAGGCTGTTAGCTGGGATGGATGTGTGGAGTTCCTCAGGGCTCCATTCGGGGGCCTCTTGTTTTCAGCATCCGCGTCCCCCACGGCCCAGATTATAGAAAACAATGAAATATGTATATATACGGCACACAAATATTCAGAACCCTCTCACCAGACGATTATAAACCCACACGAGATCATTGAACAAATGGATAATTGGATGTTCCAGAATGTTCTTCAGTCAAAGCGGTATAAACTGAAGTCAGTGTTTTTTGAAGACACCGAGGAACCAGCCGGTCCAGTCAGTAAAGTATGGGTGTAGTCCTGGAGTCGGACCTGAATCTTAGAGCCATTAAAACCATCACAGAATCGGCCCACTATCACCTTCAGAACAACAGAACATGAGGAGGATTAGAGGACTGATGACTCAGCAGGATTTAGAAAGAGATTATCTTCACTCAACCTGACTCTTGTAATGGTGCGTTTACTGGTCCCCCCAAAAAATCAGTCCGACACCTGCTGCTGATTCTGAACGCTGCTGCACGGGTCGTCAACAGGGTCAGGATCAAACTAGTCCAGTTTTTCAGATCTTTACACAGACTTCCTGTCTGCCAAGGAATCAGTTTCAAAACCCAGTTGTTGGTTTTTACAGAGCATCTAATGGTTTAAGGCCAGAATTCAGTTTTATGATATGCTGCTCCGATATGTTCCATCTGGACCGCTCAGGTCCAACATCTATCATCCAGAACCATCCATACCCCTCAGGTCCGAAAAGAACCATCCAGACCCCTCAGGTCCAAAATTTATCATCCAGAACACTCAGGTCCAAAAAGAACCATCCAGACCCCCCAGGCCCAAAATGTATCATCCAGACCCCTCAGGTCTTATATGACCCATCCAGACCCCTCAGGTCCAAAAAGAACCATCCAGACCCCTCAGGTCTTATATGACCCATCCAGACCCCTCAGGTCTTATATGACCCATCCAGACCCCTCAGGTCCAAAAAGAACCATCCAGACTCCTCAGGTCCGAAATTAACCACCCAGACCCCACCGGTCCAAAATGTATCATCCAGAACCCTCAGGTCCAAAAAGAACCATCCAGAACCCTCAGGTACGATATGAACTATCCAGACCCCTCAGGTTCGATGTGAACCATCAGAACCAACCAAACACCTCAGGTCCAAAATGTATCATCCAGAACCCTCAGGTCCAAAAAGAACCATCCAGAATCCTCAGGTACAATATGAACTATCCAGACCCCTCAGGTTCGATGTGAACCATCAGAACCAACCAAACACCTCAGGTCCAAAATGTATCATCAAGACCTCTCAGGTCGATCATGACCCATCCAGACCCCTCAGGTCCGATATGAATCCAGGACCCTGGTGCAGGTCCACTTTCTGTACCCAAAGGTCAGAACTAAACGTGGAGGAGAAGGTTTTTGCCCCTCATGTCTGGAACAAACTCCCAGAGACCCGCGGATCGGCCAGGACCCTCAGTTCCTTCACATGAAGGCTGAAGACCTTCCTGTCCCCCCGCCTTGATCCAAACAATGACTTACTCAGTTATTAAACTGTTACGCTTATATTTACATTTCTCTTTAAAGGATTTTAATCTCTGAGTGTTTTTGTGTTGTTTAATGATGTTTTCTAGATTAATTCTCTAAAGAACGTGGAAAATTAAAGTCTTATTGTTAAATGCTGCCAAATCCACTTTAAGCTATAGGAGGAAATATCTACAGCATCAAATGTTGTCAACCAACGCACGTGAGTAAATAAAGAAACACGTGAGTAAATAAAGAAACACGTGAGTAAATAAAGAAAAACGTGAGTAAATAAAGAAACATGTGTGTAAATAAAGAAATATGTTAGTAAATAAAGAAACACGTGAGTAAATAAAAATACATGTGAGTAAATAAAGAAACAGAAACACGTGAGTAAATAAAGAAACACGTGAGTAAATAAAGAAACATGTATGTAAATAAAGAAATATGTTAGTAAATAAAGAAACACGTGAGTAAATAAAGAAAAACGTGAGTAAATAAAGAAACATGTGTGTAAATAAAGAAATATGTTAGTAAATAAAGAAACACGTGAGTAAATAAAAATACATGTGAGTAAATAAAGAAACAGAAACACGTGAGTAAATAAACACGTGAGTAAATAAAGAAACAGAAACACGTGAGTAAATAAAGAAACACGTGAGTAAATAAAAAAACATGTGTGTAAATAAAGAACAGAAACACGTGAGTAAATAAAGAAACACATGAGTAAATAAAGAAACAGAAACATGTGAGTAAATAAAGAAACAGAAACATGTGAGTAAATAAAGAAACATGTGTGTAAATAAAGAAACACGTGAGTAAATAAAGACACACGTGAGTAAATAAAGAAACACGTGAGTAAATAAAGAAACATGTGTGTAAATAAAGAAACATGTGTGTAAATAAAGAAATATGTTAGTAAATAAAGAAACACGTGAGTAAATAAAGAAACGTGTGTAAATAAAGAAATATGTTAGTAAATAAAGAAACACGTGAGTAAATAAAGAAACACGTGAGTAAATAAAGAAACACGTGAGTAAATAAAGAAACACGTGAGTAAATAAAGAAACACGTGAGTAAATAAAGAAACACGTGAGTAAATAAAGAAACACGTGAGTAAATAAAGAAACACGTGAGTAAATAAAGACACACGTGAGTAAATAAAGAAACACGTGAGTAAATAAAGAAACACGTGAGTAAATAAAGAAACATGTGAGTAAATAAAGAAACACGTGAGTAAATAAAGAAACACGTGAGTAAATAAAGAAACACGTGAGTAAATAAAGAAACACTTGAGTAAATAAAGAAACACGTGAGTAAATAAAGAAACACGTGAGTAAATAAAGAAACATGTGTGTAAATAAAGAAACATGTGTGTAAATAAAGAAATATGTTAGTAAATAAAGAAACACGTGAGTAAATAAAGAAAAACGTGAGTAAATAAAGAAACATGTGTGTAAATAAAGAAATATGTTAGTAAATAAAGAAACACGTGAGTAAATAAAAATACATGTGAGTAAATAAAGAAACAGAAACACGTGAGTAAATAAAGAAACACGTGAGTAAATAAAGAAACATGTATGTAAATAAAGAAATATGTTAGTAAATAAAGAAACACGTGAGTAAATAAAGAAAAACGTGAGTAAATAAAGAAACATGTGTGTAAATAAAGAAATATGTTAGTAAATAAAGAAACACGTGAGTAAATAAAAATACATGTGAGTAAATAAAGAAACAGAAACACGTGAGTAAATAAACACGTGAGTAAATAAAGAAACAGAAACACGTGAGTAAATAAAGAAACACGTGAGTAAATAAAAAAACATGTGTGTAAATAAAGAACAGAAACACGTGAGTAAATAAAGAAACACATGAGTAAATAAAGAAACAGAAACATGTGAGTAAATAAAGAAACAGAAACATGTGAGTAAATAAAGAAACATGTGTGTAAATAAAGAAACACGTGAGTAAATAAAGACACACGTGAGTAAATAAAGAAACACGTGAGTAAATAAAGAAACATGTGTGTAAATAAAGAAACATGTGTGTAAATAAAGAAATATGTTAGTAAATAAAGAAACACGTGAGTAAATAAAGAAACGTGTGTAAATAAAGAAATATGTTAGTAAATAAAGAAACACGTGAGTAAATAAAAAAACACGCGAGTAAATAAAGAAACAGAAACACGTGAGTAAATAAAGAAACACGTGAGTAAATAAAGAAACGCGTGAGTAAATAAAGAAACACGTGAGTAAATAAAGAAACACGTGAGTAAATAAAGAAACAGAAACACGTGAGTAAATAAAGAAACATGTGTGTAAATAAAGAAACATGTGTGTAAATAAAGAAATATGTTAGTAAATAAAGAAACACGTGAGTAAATAAAGAAACACGTGAGTAAATAAAGAAACATGTGTGTAAATAAAGAAATATGTTAGTAAATAAAGAAACACGTGAGTAAATAAAGAAACATGTGTGTAAATAAAGAAATATGTTAGTAAATAAAGAAACACGTGAGTAAATAAAGAAACACATGAGTAAATAAAGAAACACGTTAGTAAATAAAGAAACAGAAACACGTGAGTAAATAAAGAAACACGTGAGTAAATAAAGAAACAGAAACACGTGAGTAAATAAAGAAACACGTGAGTAAAGAAAGAAACAGAAACACGTGAGTAAATAAAGAAACATGAGTGTAAATAAAGAAATATGTTAGGAAATAAAGAAACACGGGATGAAATAAAGAAACACGTGAGTAAATAAAGACACATTTTAGTAAATAAAGAAACACGTGAGTAAATAAAGAAACATGTGAGTAAATAAAGAAACACGTGAGTAAATAAAGAAACACGTGTGTAAATAAAGAAACACGTGAGTAAATAAAGAAACACGTGAGTAAATAAAGAAACATGTGAGTAAATAAAGAAACACGTGAGTAAATAAAGAAACACGTGAGTAAATATAGAAACACGTGAGTAAATAAAGAAACATGTGTGTAAATAAAGAAACACGTGAGTAAATAAAGAAACATATGAGTAAATAAAGAAACACGTGAGTAAATAAAGAAACACGTGAGTAAATAAAGAAACATATGAGTAAATAAAGAAACACGTTAGTAAATAAAGAAACACGTGAGTAAATAAAGAAACATATGAGTAAATAAAGAAACACGTGAGTAAATAAAGAAACATATGAGTAAATAAAGAAACGCGTGAGTAAATAAAAGAAACACGTGAGTAAATAAAGAAACACGTGAGTAAATAAAGAAACACGTGAGTAAATAAAGGAAATGTTGAGTCTCTCTCGCTCATCAGCGCTGGATTATTATTATTATTATTATTATTATTATTATTATTATTATTATTATTATTATTATTATTATTATTATTATCTGGGTTTCTAGGAAAGGGTCACACAGACTTGGAGGAAATCACTGCTTTTGTTGAGAAATAGATGATGACTTTATTTTTGTAAAATCACAACGTCATTCTTGTAATCTCAGATTTTCTTATTCTTGGATGCAGCCCAGACTCCCTGTCCAGGATAAAACTATAAAAATGGATGGATTGAATCATTTTTGCTTTTCCTGATGTCATCAAAATGTTCTTGGCGTGTTTTTAACACAAACAATCATTTTTAATCAAATCTTTACAATATCTTCTTCCTCAAGTTACCATAAGCGACCTCCCGCTTGTGGTCTGTGTGTGTCAGAGGTCAGAGGTCAGGGGTCAGTTGTAATGGCCGTTGATGTTGCTCAGACTGTTGAGGTTGTTGACGCAGCTGATGTGGGTCGGTGAGACGGTACCGAACGGTCCCGGAGGCTGCAGGTTGTGGCTGTGGTACAGAGCTGCCGGAGGGGAACCGGGCCAGTAGGAGAACCCCGAGTGCCCCACGCCCGGAGCCACGAAGTTGAGTTTGGAGATGCCGGTGAAGGGGATGGGGGAGAAGTTGCCCTGGAACTTGTAGATGGCCTGCTCCGTGGTGGACGGCTGGCACACCTGCGCCAGGCCGTGGAAGTCGAACTTGTAGGCGTACCTCTTCCCGTGGACTTTGGTCATGATGTTCTTGTCGTAGTAGTAGCGCAGCGCGCGGCTCAGTTTGTCGTAGTTCATGTTGGGTTTGCTTTTCCTCTCCCCCCAGCGCCGGGCCACCTCGTCCGGGTCGATGAGCTTGAACTCTCCGTTGGTTCCTTCCCACGCGATGCACGACATGTTGGTGGTGTCGGAGAGGAGCTCCAGCAGGAACTGCCACAGCTGGATCTGACCGCTGCCTGCGTGGGGGCCAGCGGGTCACGTCAATCAAGCGTTTTCATTCCACTTAGACACGATTGATTTAAAACGTTTATTATAACAGGAAGGAAAAATGAACGAACGTGTGGAATCACAGAGCAAGACAAGAAAAACGAATAAATACCTCCAAAAAACAATATTATTATTAATATTATTATCATTATTATTATCATTATTATTGTTATTATCATAATAATACATTTAATTTATAATGGACTTTATATTTGTATCAAACATCATCATTATTATCATTAAGATCATTATTATTATTATTATCATCATTATTATCACTATTATATATCATCATTAGTATCATTATAATAATAATAATAATAATAATAATAATAATAATAATAATAATAATATTAATAATAATACATTTAATTTATAATGGACTTTATATTTGTATCAAACATCATCATTATTATCATTAAGATCATTATTATTATTATTATCACCATTATTATCACTATTATATATCATCATTAGTATCATTATAATAATAATAATAATAATAATAATAATAATAATAATAATAATAATAATAATACATTTAATTTATAATGCACTTTACATTTGGATCAAACATCATCATTATTATCATTAGTATCATTATTAATATCATTTTTATTATTATTATTATCATCATCATCGTCATTATTATCATCATTATTATTACTATTATTGTTATTATTATGGGTGTCCTCCTGACATTTTACCATCAGTAAAAAAAACATCCAGTTTCCTACAATCCGTAAAATAATAAAGGAAATCTAATATTGATCATATCCATCAAATACGTCAGTGTCAGTCCTCGTCATTGAAAACATGCAGCACAGATTGTTATGGTTATTATTAAACAGAGAGGGATTAGATAACACGACATAGCCTATATATACATATATATATATATATATATATATATATATATATATATATATGTATATATAATTTAAAATCGACACTTTTCATGTACATAATGATATATTCTAACTGTATAGAAACACGCCGTTGCTACTACATACTAGTACTACCACTACTAATAATGATAATACTAATACAAATGATTATAAATGTGGTCGTTTCTAGAGCGGATTTTTTAAAATAGACAATCGAAACAACCTTTTTTGTCATTTAAGTCCATTTAATGTTATTTTTTAATGAAATTTATTTATTTTTGTCCAAAATATTTAAACGCACATATTTTAATCTCCTGATTATTTTGTTGTGCACATACATTGTCCGATTTTTAAAGGCGTACTAATTCATAATTTTGATCATCGAAACGTTAGTGAAGCTTGTTTTTTGGCCATGAGTAAATTAAGAGCTGTGGCTGGACTCTGTTCATCTCATTATGAGGTGCCACATTTAATAATAATAATAATAATAATAATAATAATAATAATAATAATAATAATAATAATAATAATAATAATAATAATAATACATTTAAATTGTAATGCACTTTACATTTGGATCAAATCTCAAAGTGCTAAATGTATTAGTAGTAGTAGTATCAGTATTAGTATTAGTATGCGATCTAGTGCTGAGCCAAAGTGTGGATGAGATCAATTAAGAGACAAAAATAATAGAATAAATACCATTGATTGCAGCTTATCCGTATCCATGACAACATTAAAAACGACACGCGTTCACAACGTGGGAGAATACTGAGGCATGTTTTGACATTTTAAAAAGGTTTTACTAAATGGATTAATATGGATTATTTGCTTTAAATCTCGCAATAATTATATTTGATTTTCTTTACCAAGAACATCATCATCTCATTTTATTTGCATTTATTTCAAAGGTCCTCGAAAAACCAGCCTCATGATATTTTACACAGCCCCTTAATGTTTCTATTTTTACTATAAATATTCAAATGTAGCTTCCATTTGCTCATTAAAGAGAAATAACCTTCTTTTCTTACCTTTTTGTACTCCTGCGTTTATCGGACCCCACGTTGTTCCTTTGCTCTCTTTCAGAAGATTTTCTGTCGGATCTGAAATGAGAACAGACACATGGTTATTACCTGATTCTATCCATTTATATTATTATCACAGAGCGACGACTTTAGAAAGGCGGTTTTAGATTGTCATTGTTTACAAGCAGATTTTTCTGAAATATTTGAAGAATTTATTTCAAAACAAAAAACTATTTTCCCCTGACTTTATTAATAATAATAATAATAATAATAATAATAATAATACATTTAATTCATAATGCACTTTACATTTGGATCAAATCATTAAAGATGGATCAGTTCACAGCCAGGAAGACGGAATCCGTACAACAACGACAACAACAAAAAACATCTGAAATTTAAAAGAAATCTATAATATTTCATTAGAATTTATCGCCAAAAAATGTAGTTATTTATTTGAATTCGGAAATGACGCTCGCGCCTGGATCCGTTCAAAGCCGGGAATTGAGATCATATAAGATTGTTATATATAATAAACGTAGAGAAGGATTTGTTTCCAGAAGATTCGTGTATTTCGGCTGTTATAAAATTGTCGCTTAAGCTTAGCTGTAAATTAAAAAAAAAAGAAGAAAAGCCAAAGGCGAAGAAAAGCTGAAAGTGGATTAAATCCTATAACAGCCGCCGGGGGTCCAGCCGCAGGTTGGAGGCGGACGCGCTCCTCTCCTCTCCTCTCCTCTCCTCTCTCCTCTCCTCTCCTCTCCTCTCCTCCCGGAGGAGCCAGGAAACGCGTCCAGGAAAAAGGATTTCCGATTTCCGACAAAGAGCGGACGAGCTTTCAGATTGAAAAGCTGAACAAAGAGCCGCTGGAGGCGGCGCGCGGGCGCACCGGGCCACCCGGAGCAGAATCTACCGAACCCGCGAGCAGCCGGTTATTTGTTCCTAAAAAAGAAAAGGCTGCAGAGACGGACCTGAGAGATACATGTTGAACATGAGGTTTCCTCCGCAGTCCTGTTTCATTGTGTTCTGCTGTTCACAAAGGCTTGGATTTCATTTGGTTGGCGGCGGAGGAAAAGATTTTTATTAAACTTTATCTCATAACTGGGATCTGGAATAAATGCGGGTGGACAGATTGAAGTTTCCAGGCAACTGTCACTGGCCTCCATCTCTGAGACAATATTCAGACAGCAATTTCCCCTGCTGCATTGCTTTAATTAAAAGAGCAATTTACCTCTGTCAGCCTGCCGGCTGCCCACAATAAAAAGAGGCCGAGAGAAATTCGGCCCTTATCAATCCGCCATCACAGTTTAATAAAGTTTCCGCGTTAAGATCTGAGTTTCTATGGTGAATTGAAGTGTTTGACATGGAAACCAGTTCAGATCCTCCTCACTTTTCCGCCTCTTTACCTCTGGGCAAACAGCACAGACCTATTTCACGTCAGGAAAAGAATATTTACCTTGAGAATCGCGCCTGAGCGCGCGCGAGAAAACAAGAACATTTTATCCCCGCAGCCGTCTGTCCGTGGGTTTTAGGTTATACAGCCTCGATCTGAGGCTAATGAGGTTGTAACTTGTAAACCATGACGCCTGTGACGCCTTCAGGCCCTGATTCTGATGGTTCTGCAGGCGGTGGACTTTTACTTTCATCTGTCTCCATCTGTTAGAAGCACGTGCGCTCTAAAGAACCCGAATAATGTCATGTAATGTAAATGAAGACTAAAACATTAAGGATAATATGTCCGAGTACATGGATAGTACATGCAGGGGTATTTTTAATACACCAGTCTTGTGTCTGCACACTGTTAATAGTGTATATTCTAATGATACTGTCAAAAACAAAAATATAAATAACTTCATTTTTTTACAGTCTGAATATTTCAACACGGTTTTTTACAGCGAAAATACAAATGTTTGATAAAAATAACAGGGAAATCCATATGATCTCAAGCAAGTAAATAGCATTAAAGCATAATTCTGTTTAAATTACAGATTTTGCTTTATGTCCATGAACATTTCCACTAAAACCCCTTTAACAGATATTATTTTTAGACCAATGTGATATTTGAGAAATATCATCCTTTCATTTGTACAGAAATAAGATGCTTGAAACATTACATTTGATTTTAAGGTATTTTTATAATTTGTATATAAAGATGTTTACAGTATATCTGTGTTTTTGTCTTGTACATGGTAAACGTAGCTTTTACGCTGAAATTCTGGCAACTACTAAACTATATGGAATTTTTGTTGTTAGCTGTGGCTTTAAAGGACCAATGCACACTCAAGAGATTTAAGCCTTTTAGGAATTTAAAGTCCAGCCTTGCGTGAATTAAAATAGAAAAAAAATATGTAAAATAAACTTCAGATATCTCCACAACTATCAGGTGTGTTTGCATCACCTTGATATCTGTGGACAGGTTAGACCTAAAGTCATTTGTTGTCAGTGTCAGGAACATTCTACATGTTACTATGTGTGAGTAATCTGTTACTATGTGTGAGTAATGTGTTACTATGTCTGAGTAATCTATGATTAAACACAAAAAATACCAACATTTCTAGCATACAATAGCTTCTAGCATCATTATTTTACAGTAACACCACGAAACAAAAACTCTTTGATAGTTTCTGCATCACATTTGTGGAAGTACCACAGAGTTCTTGTGATTCTACACAGGACTTTCCCTTGTAGAACCCTCCATCTGGCCCAGTTGTGGAGACAATGGACCCAAAATGTGTCAAAAAAATGGGATTTTGACCTCAGAGAGGCAAAATTCCACCCATGTCCACTAGAGGGAGCTATAGAACCTTTGGCTGTGATACAAACCAATGGGTTTTAATAAAACTCTATCTATCATTGTGTACAGTAAAATAAATATATATATATGTATATATATATATATATATATATATATATATATATATATATATATATAAATATATGTATATTTATATATAAAACTGTGTTAAAAGCTGATTATGGGCCTTCAGGTAAGAAATCTGTGTTGCTGCCTTTGGGGTTCATCCATCCGTCCACTTTCCTCCCGCTCTGGGGCCGAGTCGCTGTGGAAGCAGGCTAAGAAGAGGTTTCTATATATCCCTCCCTGCAGCAACACTTTCCAGCTCATCCATTTGGGTGAGCATTTCTTAATTGCACATGTAAACAAACATCTTTTATTTCAATGGACTGTTTGCCTTTTTTTTATAAAAATGATGAGGTTATCTTTCAGGTACATTAAAACATTAGTATTTCCTGTTTATGTAGAGGCCCATATATGGGCGTTCAGGGCTTTAGAAGGAAATAATTGGCCTACGTGTAACTAACAAGAATGTGTTCATTATGTAGAACATAATCTGGTCCACTTGGATTGATATATTAACTTGGCAGGTGTCCAATGAAGGAAGACGAACGTGAATCAAAATACGCAGCTTAAGAACTTACAGGATTCACTCAATACTATCAAGTTGTGTCAAATCAGTCGGTCTTTATGGCTTTAACAAGCCTTCAGGTTTAACTTTCACCGGCTAGACTGGACTTGGTTTGAAAAGCAGCAAATGTAGATACATACAACTGATAATGTTGACTTTTTGATGGAAGGCATGAAAAGCCATTCAGGAGACACATCTGAGCAAACATCACTTTATCTCCCTGATCTCAAATCAACTCCTGATCGCGCTGCAGCCGTTGGAATACCCGCAGGAACAAATGAGAGCGGACGCAGTGGAACCGTAGTAACCGGATGTTGCGTACTGTCACAGCGAACAGAAACCCAAACATACCTGTACCCAGAAACTAGGATTAGTTGAAGAAGAAGACCAGCGTGACAAACACGGCAGCCACACCAGCGCCCTGATTACATCGTTACGCCGTTACGCAAGACGTATCACCATAGGACCGACGAGGACGTCAATCGTCCTCCGTGTTTGTCTTTCTTCTGAAGTCACGTTTGGTCCCGTGACTTTCTGCAGTCTCCCCATTTTTAAAATCGTTTAAGATTTGAAAATCCTCTGGATTAACTGAGTCGATACTGAGTCTGATGATGTAACACAGCGACGTGTTACAGTGTAAGTTCAGTCACTTGAGTGACACATCTATGTGCAGCTGTTTTAAACTTTTCAGCATTTAAAACTGCTGAAACACTTATCGGGTGAAGCCAGACGGAGACACGAGGAAGGGATTGAGCAGAACTCTGCCTCCAACAACTCCAGGAAACTCATCTCCAACACACCACCAGTCAACAACTGCCTCGGGTCCCCGACGACATGGGGGAAGCGAGGGAAACTAAATCTAAAGCCCAGGACTTCTCTTCAGGGTGTGGAGACGTTTGGGAGACAACATCTGTTACGCAGCAGGATGAAAGATCTTCATCCTGTCCAGTCACTGTTCAAACACACACCCATTAAGAAGGATCCTGGTCCTGATGGCATCCCTGCCTTCTCCCTAAAGCATGTGCTGAGTTCTGACACCACCCCCTAGTCCAGGAGTGGAGTCCTACATCATCCCCTCCCTCTGGAATAATCTCACCTGTTCCCAAAAAACCCCTCAGGTCAACAATGACTTCAGGCCTGTGGCGCCGACATCCGTCATCATCTAGTGTTTTGATGATGTCGATGTTCAGGAAGGAGGAAGATGGACTTTGTGACCCCCTTCAGTTCACCTATAAGCAGCGGCTGAGATGATGCTAATTATAGCGTCACACGTTTAATAACCAAACACCTAGAAGCACCACCTGATACAGCAACGCTTCTTATCAGCAAACTGGAGCTGCTGAATGTGAATCCCTACATTCTGGGATGGAACTTTTCTCTCCTGACTAACCGCTCTCAGCTGGCCAGGGTAAACAGCGTCCTCTCAGAACCACGGCCCATCAGCACTGACAACCCCCGGTGCTGTGTCAGCTCCCCAGTCCCCTTCACATTATATAACGCTGTCTGCACAAGGACCCACCCGGGAACATGTATCACTAAATTATCTGATGATGCAGCCACTCTGGGTCTGTTACACACTGGTAGCAACCCGGCGGCCCGTCACCCTGAAATCCAGGACTTTGTGCAGTGGTGTAGCAACAACCATCTGGTGTTGAATGTGGAGAAGACTCAGGAAATGATGTTTGACCCAAATACAGGGGGTGACCTCCAGCCTGTGGTCATTAATAAAGTCCACATCAGCCAGTGCTGCTCCTATAAATACCTTGTGGTCCACATTGACTGCACCCTCATTAGCTCCAAACTCCAACAGCGTTTGTACTTTATACGCTGACTCAAGGTCTACGGAGTGGAGCAGGAAGTCCTGCTGCTGTTCTACCGGGCTCTACCGGAAAGTGTCGTCAGATACGGCATTGCAGCCCGGTAAGGCAGCTTGACAGCGCCTGTGAGGTCACAGTCTGTCATCTTGTTCAGTCAGGGGGGGCTAAACACCACCCATCCCTCCAGGTGATCCAGGAGCAGTCTGCTATCAGACAGGCACAGAAAGTCACGTCCATCCAACCCACAATCTCCACCCATCCATCCTCCAGGTCCTACCGTCCTGCAGGAGATTCAGGGTCCGCACATGCAGACTGATCCGCTATATACACTCATTCCTACCCAGGTCCATTAAGATCCTCAACGGTACCTCCTGGTCTGGTCCGGTCAACAACAACATGTGCACACACACACACACACACACACACACACACACACACACACACACACACACACCATCAGATGTGTGATATGTTTATCTGTGCAATGATCTATGACCCGTCAAATATTTATATATCATCATCTAGACACGTAGTGGTTCTAAATGTCACTATAAATGTCACTTTTAAACACTCATTACACATAAATATATATATATATATATATATATATATATATATATATATATATATATATATGTCGATAGTAGGAGAAGACAGAGAGCAGGAATATCACAGACTTTATATTCCCTCTCTTCTCTGAGGACAGGGTTTGTTCTTGTTCTGTTTGTTTGAAGACAATGTCTCCATAGATGAAAGCCTCCATTCAGACTTAAATACAACACTATTATCACTCATTTTAGCTGACAACAGAACAAACCCAGCTTTAAAACCAGACTCCTAAACACATTGAGATTAAATGAAGAGTCCATTCATGAATGCACTTCTTTTAACCCTTTAGACTGGAGGTCTCCAGACTGGAGATCAGGTAAACCTTCCTTTCCTTCTCCTCCTGCAGAGTTTGCTCTCATAGACCTGACTGAGTTAAAGACCCACAACACAAACACACTCCAGAACAAACACCGGGTGGGTGCGTGGATGTAGGATGTAGAGTTTCCAGCTTAGGTCGTGTCTTGTTCATGCAAATACACAAGTTACACTGTAAAATAAATCATCCTCACTTTACGGTAAAATACTGGCTGTGGTTCCCAGACCTTCACTGTTAAAACATTATGTGGCAAAGATGCAAAGTATTCTGCTTTAGCAACTGTAAGTTTCACATGCGATGTGTCTTTATTCTTTACAGTAAATAATTTATCCACAGATATTTTATAAACCTGTTTATGGTTATTAGTTTCCCTCGTGGTTCATTAAGGGTCCAAGTTAGAACTTTAAGGACATTAAACACAATTAAAATAAATGACTGTTTATTTAGACACATCCTTAACTTTCTTATCAACATTACTATATTGATATAAACCAATATTTTATCTTCTTATTTGTAAAACAAAGGAAGGTATGTTCTTGCTGAATGGTGAAAATATTTATACTGTAAAATCAAATGCACATATCGGTTAAATCTGTTGTTATGACAGAATGATTCTGTTAATTTTAGAGTGGCGTTACTCCATATTCCCATTCATTTCAGCCAAGGATAATACTTTCCCAGTAAAATGACAAGAATTCAAAATGAAAGTTATGTAGCGATGCTCAATCTCAGATTATCTACGACAAATATCTTTAATATCATTTCAACATTTTTTTTACAGTGTATAGCATCAAGTTTCCAGATATAACTTATATAACTATAACTCTTTATAATGTATCTACATAAGACATTTGACGTACTACTTGTTTCTAAATTTGACTGACCACAAAATCTTAGATAACTGATCCAGTCAGAATGACTTTCGCGTCATGCACCTTTATCCTGGACTAAAAAGAAAACTGGATTTCCGGTGCATCTCCTGCTAACGGTGTCTCAGGCCTGAACCTGAGGGTGTTTCTCTGGCGTCCCAGACTTGCTTTAGCTGCCTGTGTCCAAGTTATAAGTCGCAGGCAACTTAAAACAAGCCCGGAAAGCGAGGAAAGCTCGGCTGTATCCGCAGACGCAGTCGGCCGGGGCGGATGGATCCACTGTAAGAAAAACAAGAAAACAGGGAACCGGTTAAAAACATGACGTCCTACTATGACAGCAGTTAGGCCATTATGTTCAGAACTCCCCAGCGGCATCTGTTGTTAGCATTCCTATAGACTGAAGGATGTGTTAATCTCGCATCAACCCCATTAGCAAACATGAGTTAAAGCCAAAAGCGTTTCCTTCCCTGGTTGAAAGCCCCACGGCGGCCTTTTGTCATCTCGTGACATGAAGCCACCAAACACTCAGGCTTAAGCTGCAGAAAAACTAACCGTTGTACGTCTGGAACAGAAAACAATAACGCCACCTTTGATAAATGAGGGTGTCAGTCCTGATATGTCAGAGCTCCTCAAACTCACCTTGTCGCTTGAAGTGTGCGGCCGGAGGAGCAGCGTTAGCAGCCTAGCAGACGGAGAGTCACTCCTGTGTGAGCGGCGGCGCGGCGGCTTTAACCGCTCTGCAGTGGAATGTATATTTGAGAAAGGTGTGTGTGCATGGTTACACATTTATTAAAAGATCCTGTTTTTTTGGGTGTGGGACTGCGACCGGCTGAAGGCTTGTGGGTGTGTAACACGGAATCCCACGTCCTGGACCAACAGGAGGAGTGTGTGTGCAGGTAAACACACTCCAGGATCCCGGCGTGTGACTGTAAGATAAACACCATGGTGTCACATTAGGATAAATATGTAAACGCTCCAAAGCTTCCTGAAACTCACAGAGTTGCAGCAGGACTTTGGTGAAATATAGAACATTTGTAGACATGTCTGACTCTGGAGACTGAGGGCCTCTCTGAAGATGGGCTGCAGCTGAGACCCCTCACCGGACCGGTCTGCTCCTCTTCGCTTCCACCTGTGTCATCTGGGAAGGTGTGATAAAGGAACCGGGACTAAACGTACAATTATGACGTTTTATCAATAAAAAAGATGTTGTTCCATGAACTCCATCAGTGTGTCTAAACTGTTTCTGTCAGGTGGAGGTGATAAAACCTGGAAGGGTTCCTTCACTGTTCATTTATGCATATTTCAGCCGTGCAGGATTGTCACGGTGTTTCATTTAATCCACTTTGTTCTTCTGTACCGCTGAAATATCCCTCTGAATATATTCTCTACAAACAAATGACAGTAATAAAGGTTGGACTGAAATTCCCAGTGTCTTAAATCAACATTGTTATAAATATGACATGAGGTCCAAGAAAAAAGCTCTGCTTCACTTTCATACTTTGAGTAATTTCCAGTTCGTTTTCACTTCTACTGGAGTAAAGTGTAAAAGCCTTTACTTTTATAAACCTACTCTTGTTTCCAGGTGACCCTTCTTCTACCTGAGTGAAGAGAGCGTCAGCTGCTGCCACCTCTGAAGTAGTGACATTGTTCTATTGTGTATTTTGTTTCTGTTTGAACTGGCAACTCATCCGGCGTGTTCCCTCCCTCCCTCCCTCCCTCCCTCCCTCCCTACCGCCCAACGTCAGCTTGGACAGGTTCCAGCCCCCGCCATACGGGGGCCGACAGGGGCGAACACGTACAAATAGATGAAGCACCAGCAAGTAAAGAAAACATCTTCGTCATTTTGACATTTGACGCAGGAGCAATGCAAAAGCCACAACACATTAAAAAAAATATCTGCAAAAGCCACAACACATTAAAAAAAAGATCCGCAAAAGCAACAACACATTAAGAAAAAAGATCTACAAAAGCCACAACACATATAAAAAAAGATCTGAAAAAGCCACAACACATTAAGAAAAAAGATCTGCAAAAGCCACAACACATTAAAAAAAGATCTGCAAAAGCCACAAAACAATAAAAGACGATTTGTAAAAGCAACAACACATGAAAAAAAAGATCTACAAAGCCATAATGCTTTATGAAAAAAGATCTGCAAAAGCCACAACACATAAAGAAATAAGATCTGCAAAAGCCACAACACATTAAAAAAAAGATCCGCAAAACCAACAACACATTAAGAAAAAAGATCTACAAAAGCCACAACACATATAAAAAAAGATCTGAAAAAGCCACAACACATTAAGAAAAAAGATCTGCAAAAGCCACAACACATTAAAAAAAGATCTGCAAAAGCCACAAAACAATAAAGGACGATTTGTAAAAGCAACAACACATGAAAAAAAAGATCTACAAAAGCCATAATGCTTTATGAAAAAAGATCTGCAAAAGCCACAACACATAAAGAAATAAGATCTGCAAAAGCAACAACACATTAAGAAAAAATATCTGTAAAAACCACAAAACATTAAGAAAATAGATTGGCAAAAGCCACAACACATAGAAAAAAGATCTGCAAAAGCCATAACACATTAAAAAAAGATCTGCAAAAGCCACAAAACAATAAAAGATGAATTGCAAACGATCTATTACTTAAATAAATAGCATATATAATTTCAGAATAACTCTATTGAAAGAAACCTCATTACTTGACACTATACTGAATTGCTTCTTTGTGACCCCCCAGAGACCTTGGATAGGGAGGGCTGAGCTGATGTGTAAAACAAGCTGCAATCTGGAACTTTGACACTAGATGGCACCAAATCTCACACACTTACCTTTAATGTTTCTGCATTTAACGAATCATAAATACCATCCTCCTTAATTTGCTTTTTCCCAACAAGTTTGGTTCAATATTCTTCTACAAATGAAGGGAAATCTAAATAAAAAAGCCTGACAGAGTTTAAGAACAGGGTCTAAGTAGCCCACCATGTTTGAGAGACCTGGGGAGTAGATTGTGTGTGATCCATATGTGGTGGTACAACAAAACAGCTACAGAACCAACATCTCTGTTCCATACAGCGTCACAGAAGTTCATCAAACTTCTGTGATTCTGTGATTGGTGGAACATGAACATTCAATCTTTGACTCTAAACATGAATATCCTTCAAACGACATGTCTTTGACTGAGTGACGCTTCATCTGTAAACCGGACAGGGTTTGAAAGGGGCTGCCTGGTGTCGTAGAGGGAGCCTCGTGGTAAGAAGGTTCTGGCTTCAAAAGCTTTTGCATGTTCTGACTCTGTTTGCGTGGGGTCTGTGAATGTTCTCCAGCTTTCCTCATATGAACGATCAGCACAGGTGAACCAGAGACACGGATTGAACCGCAGGATCGAATGTGAGCGCTTGTTTGTCAGCTGACTGGTCCCGGTCGTATCTTTAGGATCTTCTCTAACCACCCCATGATCCGACACAAGGTCGGGCACAGACCAGAGATGGATGGATGGAATGGAAAAGAAGCTGTTGGCAGTCACAGCACGTCCTTCATGTCCTCACCAAGAAAAAAAACACTCTCATTGCATATTTTCTTTGCATCTAATATTTTAGTTTTGATTCATCTTTATTTAATGTCTTCTAAATTTCCCATAAAATGACAATTTGTTTGGTCAAGTATACTTTCAAACATAAAACAAAGAAGATTTATAAAAATCATTTTGTGATAACATTTTGTATGTCATTGTTAATAGTAAACTTTAATCGTATTAGCTCAACCTTCTGGTAAAGTTATGTTTTTACAAACCTATTTGACCCTTATAGACTGTTTTTGTTTGTATCTATTCATATAATTATTGTAAGTCAGTCCACATGCTTTAAAATGCCAGCCAAGTCCAATTTATAGAATGAGACTCTCAGTAGCCATGGCCGATACCTCCTCCTTAATGACCCGTTCAGAACGGTGGTGTCCCCCATGGCTCCGTCCTTGGCCCCTTACTCTTAACATTTACATGCTGTCACTGAGTCGTATCTTAATCAGGCTCAGTCACGTTTTTCATTAAGAAATAGTGACTCATAACCGGCTCCACCGAACAGCCAACAAATGTTGAGAAAAAACTGCCTGTTAACAGGCAGAAACCTCGGGTAGATCCAACACTCAAGGTGAACGATCTGCTGCCATGACCAGTTAGCTTGGAAGAGCGAAAGAGAGAGAGATAAAGAGAGAGAGAGAGAGAGAGAGAGAGAGAGAGAGAGAGAGAGAGAGAGAGAGAGAGAGAGAGATGAGGCTTTGTTGCTCTGAAGTAATTAACTTATGAAAAATTAGGATTCACAGTTTGAAAAATGAGAACTTATTTATTCAGTCTTTCATTCAACCGCTTATCTTGTTCAAGGTCGTGGGGATGGAGCATATCCAAGCTGACATTGAGCGAGAGGCGGGGTTCACCCAGGATATTTGTTCTTATTCTTACCTTTTATTCCCTTTTTTTCTTTTTCCTCTTGCGACTCTTCACTTTACCAATCCTCTCGGCCAACTGTGAGTCGGGCAGTGGAATAATGAATAATGGAAACGACTGCATTCATGCGCTCTTGTTTATTGGAAATAAGGAACAATATGTCACATCCTGAAGCCTAACAGAAAAGTCTGGATCAGGTGGTTCTGTGAAGTTTACGTTCACTTTAAGGCTAAATGTGTCCTTTGATTAAACACAAAGCAGAATCTTTAAGAACCGACTGGCCTGTGAAGCTAAAAGAGAGTTCGAGGCATGGATGTTCTTGTCGTGAGATTGACAGCTCAGTGAGCCAGTGACTGCGTTTGTCAGATTCTCCTTGTTATCATGTGTAGAAGAAAAAAGGAAAAGGAAAACGGAGTCTAGATTTGAAGAAAAGCTTTTATTTCCTGTATGAAGAAAATGCTATAGCATGGCAGAAGATACTTATACCCATACATGCAAAGCTGCAGGCTGGCGGAAAGAGTTTGTCTGTCCCTTGTTGGGGGACAGCGGTCTGATGGGTGGGTCAAGTCGAGGAAAGGCTTCGGCGTAGGAGAATCTTTTGCGGGTGGGGTCAGACGGGCAGGACGAAGGCTTAGTGCTGGATCCTGCGGATGGACTGCACCTGGTTGGTGTGAGCCTGGGTGCTGAACTCGTTGTAGTTTCTGTACTCGCCTTGGTGTCTGTCTCTCTCCAGGATGTACTGGTAGCCACGGTAACCAGGGAACTGGTAGGCCACCCAGCTGCAGAGAGAGGGGGGAGGGAGGAGGGAGGAGGGAGGAGAGGAGAGAAGGTCAGATCAGAGATAATGGTTTCAGCCTATAAGAGCCACTCTGAGGTGTGAGGGTCGTCAAACGTTCGGTGTTTGATTATCTGCATGTTGAAGCGTCCTGAAAACAATCTGAAGCCCAGTTTGCTCCTGCTGGTTTCTCCACTGGTCAACGCCGGTGTACTGACTCCTGTTGAGGAGCACTCTCAGCGGTCGGGCAGACTGGAACGGTGGTGTATAGTTTCATTTACTAATCTATTTCAAGTATTTAATGTTTTTATTTGATGCTTCTCTTCTGAAGGGCAAACATGGTTTGGATTAAGAAGGTGAAGCGGAGGAGAGGAGGAGGTGGGAACGTACGATCCGGAGTTGACTTTGATGGAGGGCACCTCCTTGCTGCACCAGCCCATGGCCTGTAGGGAGGGGTAGTCGTCGCACATCTCAAACTTGCGGCCCTGGAAGTCCTCACACTCGTACAGAGTCACCTTGCTGTCGCTGTGGTTCTGCAGAGAGAGGAGAGAGATGGAGGTCAACCGTCGGTCCAACGAGGCCGAGGAGAAAAAAGGATGGATGGACGGGTGCAGTGGTGGATAGTAACTAAATACTTTTACTCAAGTACATCTCTGTGGGAAATAATGTATCTTATACTCCAGTACATTTGTACGACTGCTGAAGTAACTAGTTACTTTTCACTATGCAGTGAAAACCAAATAGGCTGTAGTGTAAAGCCTTAAGTCCAAACTTGAGTACTTTATAGGTCAATACAAAATGTTTTGTGGTACTACTTTATACTTCTACCTGACTGCATACTTCTCATACTACAGTTTTTCATATGGTTGCTGTCTGAAACCCCCCGTATGTTCCGAAGAAGACTAAATAAACAAACATCTCAGATTATCAGGAGAATGTCAGAAAGCTGAAAACAGGCCGATCGGATGAGAAGTTGACTTTCCAGACATTCCTGGTTCTCACCACACAGACAGGATGTAAACAGGATACACTGATCCTGTGGATTTAACTACTCAACAGCATGTAAAGTAATCAGATTACCTTAACCTTTCACAGCTACAGCTGCAACATTGGCCTAACACTGAAAGTTTAAGGTCGTTTTTCTGGGGCTACTTGGATACTCTTGCTTCAGTAAAGTTCTGATTTCTGTGTTTTCACAGATTGGTATCAGTACTTTTACTCTAGTAAAGGATCTGAGTACTTCTTCCACCACTGGAGAGGTGTGGTTACGTACGGCACACTTGATGGGTCTGAATGACAGCATGTGTTCGGTTCTGTAGCCGCTGTTTCCGCTCCAGGCCTCGTAGCGAGGGTAGTCTCCCTTCTCCAGGATGAACTGCTGTCCCTGGAACTCTGGGTACTCATAACCCACCCAGCTAGACAGAGGGAAAGGTAGAAATGTGAAGCAGGTAATGAAATACAACAATAAAACCATTCAATGCAGAGTCGGTTTGAGTGTAAGAACATGAAACGGTCATTCATGTCAAACATTAGAGCCTTGGCCCTGCGGCGCGGCCTCCAGGAATAACAGCAAGCAGCTCTCTTTGTTGTAGGAGCACAAAGCAAACATAAAACATGGCGGCCGCCCCTGCCTCCATGTCGGCTGCTGCTGCTGCACCCTTGACTTCTTATCTGATCGCCAGTCAGTCAGTCAGTCAGGAAGCAACCAGCTGCAGTCAGCCAACTCATCCCAGCAGGGTTACACATGGATGCACACACACACACACACACACACACACATACACACACAGAGAAAACATACACCGTACCTGCCAACTAGAAATGTAATAAAACTGTAGGCTGTAATTTATGGGTTTTTTTTCCGTTCTGTCATTTCTACTTAATCAAGCAGATAAAATGAGAATCAGGAGAAAAGAAAAGAATGTGATTTTATCCGATGATGTCATGGGTTTGTAATCCATTCATGAAGCAGTAGCTGTGCCTCTAATGAGAGGAAGATGCTCTTTCATTATTTGGGCCTTTCTTTAATTGAAATGATAAGAAATCTTCTCAGAAATCCAACATTAGAATTCTAAGTAAATTCTGACAAAGCCAAAGATGTCAGAACTTACATATGTACCAACAGATCCACAAAGATCCTTTTTACTATACTATTTCTTATTATTATATATGTGTAAAATAGGAATAGATGAAGAGGGCCTGTGTGCGGATGATGATGAAGAGGAGGGTCCAGAAGCGTACACACATCACGTGAACTTACGGTCCATTCTCCACCTTGATGGAACGGATCTTGTTGAAGCCCCTCTCCATGATGTTCTGGCACTCCAGCATGAACTCGCAGCGCTTGCCCTGGAAGTTCTCCTCCTCCCACACGGTGACCTTGAACTGGCCCATCTGCTCCATCTGTTGAGTGTTCATGGCTGCTGCTTCTCTTACTTTCTGAACAACCGCAGAAACACATGGGTTAGTGGGAGAAGATTCAAAAGATCTCAACAAGACCTGCATGTCCAGAGGATAAAGTAGCATGGAGATGAACAGAGCAGAAATCCTGGGGATACATATATGATTTAATACAGAAGACTGAGCTCCAGCCTGATCAGCAGATGAAAGAATGAATGAAAATGAAATAAAAATATTATTACAAATAGTATTTGTATTTGACTATATTATTGCACCCCTGGCTTGGAAAGAAATATGCGTCAAGGTCACGTTCAAGGTTAATATTCTGCTCGTTCATCACGTTGCTATCAGTGTAGATGTGTCTCTGTTTCCACCGAGGAGATTCAATCATGGATCCAGCCCATAAATCCTCCTACATGTGATAACTGTTACAATAAGCCGGGTCACAGCAGACCGCCTCATATCTGTGAGGGCAGAAGCACACGCTGTCGCTGAACTCACTACGTATCATTTCTACCAGGAGATGGCCCAGTCGCTCTGGTTCTGAAGTACAAAACATCACATTACTGGCTTCAGAGACTCTACGATGATTTCAGGATGTACAGAAGCCCAACGGTAAGCTGCCATCTTTACAGATCTCCCTGTTAAAACGCAGAATAAACCAAATAATGCCCAAACAGGTCTCCATGAAGAGCATCGCTCAAACCCCCGCTGTGGGCTGCATCTCTGAGGGAGACGGGTTCCACACCAACACCACCGGGTCTTAGTTCCTGAGGCAGTGTGTTGATACTTACAGACAGTACTGAGGTGGGACAGATCCAGTATAACCAGTGTTGTGCATGAGCCCCGGCTCTCTGTTTTTATAGGGACGGGCCCCCTGGACCCACTCCATCAGCCCAGTAGGCCTTGCACACTCAGCAGCTGAGCAGAACCGCTGAAAGGGGGGAGCATTAGCCCGGTGCTTTGTGGAGGCTCCGCAGAACCACAGAACTATTGTCCTCAGAGCCCCAAACTGCCTCAGTCATCAGAATGGCAGCCAGAGGCAGAGGCAGCCTGAGCCACGGCTCCACAATAGCAACGCACTGACACGACAGTTTGATTGGTGAGGAAGGACAAAAGACACATTCTGGGAGCTGATCCACTCTCTCTCTCTCTCTCTCGCTCTCTCTCTCTCTGGCTCTCTCTCTGTCCCTCTCTCTGTCTCTCTCTCTCTCTCTCTCTCTCTCTCCACTGTGGGTAAACTGGGACCTAGACCAAAGGTGAGCCCTGAGAACCAGGACATGCACCAAATTCATCTTTAGGAACTCTTCATCATCATCGCGTATTACTCATTTGACCCTCCGTTCATCCTGGAAAGTATTCCAGTTAAATTTGAGATATTCCATGAATAAACCACACAAACTCAAACACATGAGGGAATACACAGATTTGGGTATATTTGACACTTCAAGCATTTGCTAAACTTACACTCATTTTAATAATCAATAATTACATTAATAAACTAATAGTTCCCTCTGATGAGGGATGAACTGTTAACTTTTTCACTTTAAAGTCTGCATTTAAAAATTATGAATTTCAGAGGTTACTTTTTATCCACAGCTCGCAGCAGGGTTGTCTCTTAACTTAATAAAGAAAGTAGGAATATTTATGCACTACTCAAATAAAAATGAGTCCGAATTGTGGAGTATAAACATATATATAATGTACAATAATACTGTGTCTGTGTATAATATAATATAATATAATATAATGTAATATAATATAATATAATATAATATAATATAATATAATATAATATAAAATAATATGATATAATATAATATAATATAATATAATATAATATAATATAATATAAAATAATATGATATAAAATAATATGATATAATATAATATAATATAAAATAATATAAAATAATATGATATAATATAATATAATTTAATGTTATTTAATCCATTATAAAATAATACAATACAATATAATATAATATAATATAATATAATATAATATAATGTAACATAACATAACATAATATAACATAACATAACATAACATAATATAATATAATATAATATAATATAATAAATATAATATAACATAACATAACATAACATAATATAATATAATATAATATAATATAATATAATATAATATAATATAATATAATATAATATAATATAATATAAAATAATATGATATAATATAATATAATTTAATGTTATTTAATCCATTATAAAATAATACAATACAATATAATATAATATAATATAATATAATATAATATAATGTAACATAACATAACATAATATAACATAACATAACATAACATAATATAATATAATATAATATAATATAATAAATATAATATAACATAACATAACATAACATAACATAATATAATATAATATAATATAATATAATGTAATATAATATAATATAATATAATATAAAATAATATAACATAATATAACATAACATAACATAACATAATATAATATAATATAATATAATATAATAAATATAATATAACATAACATAACATAACATAACATAATATAATATAATATAACATAATATAATATAATATAATATAATATAATGTAATATAATATAATATAATATAATATAAAATAATATAATATAATATAATGTAACATAACATAACATAACATAATATAATATAATATAATATAATATAATATAATATAATAAATATAATATAACATAACATAACATAACATAACATAACATAATATAATATAATATGATATAATATAATATAATATAATATAATATAATATAATATAAAATAATATGATATAATATAATATTATTTAATGTTATTTAATCCATTATAAAATAATACAATACAATATAATATAATATAATATAATATAATACAATATAATATAATATAATGTAACATAACATAACATAACATAACATAATATAATATAATATAATATAATATAATAAATATAATATAACATAACATAACATAACATAATATAATATAATATAATATAATATAATATAATATAATTTAATGTTATTTAATCCATTATAAAATAATATAATACAATATAATATAATATAATATAATATAATATAATATAATATAATATAATATGATAAAATATAATATAATATAATATAATATAATATAATATAATATAAAATAATATGATATAATATAATATAATTTAATGTTATTTAATCCATTATAAAATAATATAATACAATATAATATAATATAATATAATATAATATAATATAATATAATATAATATGATAAAATATAATATAATATAATATAATATAATATAATAAAATATAATATAATATACTATAATATAATATAATATACTATAATATAACATAATGTAATGTAATATAATATAATGTAATGTAATGTAATATAATATAATTTAATACATTGTAAATTAATATAATACAATATGATACAATACAATATAAAATAATATGATATAATATAATATAATATAATATAATATAATGTAATATAATATAATATAATATAACATAATATAACATAATATAACATAACATAACATAACATAACATAATATAATATAACATTACATAACATAACATAACATAATATAATATAATATAACATTACATAACATAACATAACATAATATAATATAATATAATATAATATAATATAATAAATATAATGTAACATAACATAACATAACATAACATAATATAATATAATATAATATAATATAATATAATATAATATAATATAATATAATATATTATACTATAATATAATATAATATAATATATTATACTATAATATAATATAATATAATATAATATAACATAATATAATATAATATTATATTATATAATATAATATAATATAAAATAATATGATATAATATAATATAATTTAATGTTATTTAATCCATTATAAAATAATATAATACAATATAATATAATATAATATGATAAAATATAATATAATATAATATAATATAATATAATATAATATAATATAATATAATATAATATAATATAATAAATATAATATAACATAACATAACATAACATAACATAATATAATATAATATAATATAATATAATATAATATAATATAATATTATATTATATAATATAATATAATATAATATAATATAATATAATATAATATAATATAATATAATATAATATAATATATTATAATATAATATAATATAATATAATATAATATAATAAGTCTTCCTCCCACAGTCTTAAAACATGCAGTAAAGGTCAGTTGATGACCCTAAATTGCCCGTAGGAGTGAATGTTAGAGTGAGAGCTGGTTTTCTCTACGTCTCGGCCATGTGATGAACTGACGACTCGTCTAGGGTGTACCCCGCCTCTCACCCAATGTCAGCTGGGATAGGCTCCACCCCTCGCAACCCTGGACAGGATAAGCGGGTACAGATAATTACTGAATGAACGAGTGACTGATGAAAGATAGTTTATGGTTGCCAGTACCAGCCGTAATATCACAGCGCTGATCACCTCTTTTGATGAAGCACTCGGAATCCACAGCAGTGGGGCCCTCCAGCTGGCTCCAGGACCCCAAACCTCCTCTGGCTCCTGGGGGTGGGGTGTTGGGGGAGGCGACCCGATCTTCAGTGTTGATTAGGGCCACCATTAGCTGCTGAGCCAGTGTTTGAGGTCAACATCACCAATCTGTGTTTGGATCTTTGGACTGTCTGGGCTCAGGGATGGCTGGGGTGCATGGAACACGAACCACCACACCGCTCCTTGATGTTCCCGCCTGTATTTATTTCATCTTTGCTTGCTTGTTTTGTCTTTATGCCTTCTTCTTAAATATCCAAATTAAGAGTAGTAGGATATTCCTTCGAGGAGGGCTGTCGTAGGTCACAGAAAAAAAGAAAAGTCCACAGCAGTGGTAGTTCCTTCTGGCTGGGACTGATGGGAAACCTGCTTTACATTCCTTTTCATGCCAAATGTCCTGCTCAACGGTTTGGTTGAGTTCCTTTTAGGTCCCTATTCCTTCACGAAAAATTTAACTTGTTTATAATGTGACCCAGTGGGAGCATGTATATTCTGAAGAGCAGGGGCCCAAGGACGGAGACCTGGGGCACACCACAGGTTTTTTCTTCTTAGTGAAGACATTAAAGAGATAGAAATGGAAAATCTCATCCACACGAAAAACTGCCTCGTATCCATGGAGATGGTAGCATTTTACGTAAATACTTTCGTCTGTGGGCTACAGGAAAGTTAAAGATCTGCAGTTTGGACGGGACTCTCGTCAGGATGTTGTCAGAATCTGATTTCACAGCTTATCCGATATATATATTTATATAAAATTATGTAAAAGTTATATAAAGAATCTCTCTATGCCATTTTAAATGAAGTAAAATGAAGAGAAAAGGCCAGTTACATTATTAAAATACATTTTCAGTGCTGCCTTTAAAAGCATAAATGAATGGAAGGGAATGTGTTAAAGCGTCGGTCTGCACGGTTCCAGACCTGTGATGAAGTAACAGTCTTTGTATTTTCTGTTGACGGTAGATTCAATATTTGCCGTTCACTGAGAGAGATAACAGTCGTACTTCTATGAAAGATTTAATCCACGTCATGGTGAGGTTTTATGCCTTACAGGTTTCCATTCATCCCTCTGCTCTTACAAACATTCATACATATATCATTTCTTTGGAAAGGATATTATCTGAGTGCAATAAGTTGGGGATCACTGACCTCTGAACCTCAATCAAAACATATTTAATACATTTATAATTCAGAAAACAGGTTTCAAGATCAAGCGTAGATTTGTTTTTTTGTTTGTTTCTTGTTTTGTCTCTGGTTCTGTTCCTTCTGCCACTGTCAGGAGTTTTTCAGCACACCAGACATTCATCATGGTGACTAGGAGAGAAAATGGATTTTATTTTGGAGGAGACTTTTCCTTTACCGGTAGTGACATCTAGTGGCAGCAGTGTTTATTACATCCTGGTCTCCTCCGCTCAAAGCAATGGTTCGTTTTAATAATGATAGAAATATAATAAGTTTATCTATCATTATTTGATTGTCATCGAGATGGAGGTCACGTGGACCTTCTGACTGATGACAGAAAAAACAAAACAGGAAATATAAAGCAGACGTAGAGTGAAGGACGTGTTTGTGTCTGCTTGTCTGCTTGTGTGTGTGTGTTTTTGTGTGTGTGTGAGTGTGTGCTTGTGTGCGTGTTCCACCTGTGTGTATGTTTGTGAGTGTGTCTAGTTTTTGTGTATATTTGTCTGTTCACGTGTGTGTGTGTGTGTGTGTGTGTGTGTGTGTGTGTGTGTGTGTGTTTTTAGTGTCTTTGTTCCACTTTTGTGAGTGTGTGTGCGTCATTTATTTATATGCGTGTATTCATGTGTGAGTGTATGTGTGCATGTGTGTATGTGTGTGTGTTTACATGTGTTTGTGTGTGTTTTTTCTGAGTGTGTTCAATCTTTGCTTGTGTGTCACGTCTGTGTCTGTGTTGTTTTACACCGATGTATGTGTGTTGTAAGTATTTGTGCATGGGTTCCATCTGTGTTTGTACTTGTGTTATGTGTGTGCGTGTGTGTGTGTTACGTTCCACCTGTGTGAGTTGTTTACTTGTATGAATAGCTTTCACATGTCGTCTGTTAATCCAGCCATTGTTCCTCTGTGTTAGTGTGTGTAAGTGTGTGTGTGTGTGTAAGTGTGTGTGTGTGTGTGTGTGTGTGTGTGTCTGTGTGTGTGTGTGTCTGTGTGTGTGGGTGTGGGCGTGTGTGTGTGTGTGTGTGTGTGTGTGTGTGTGTGTGTGTGTGTGTGTGTGTGTGTGTGTGTGTCACTGTGTCACCTTGCTATCCCCTCTAAGTCTCTGATGGCCAGGTGAAAGGACAATTAAACACATGTTTCTCAGTGTGTGTGTGTGTGTGTGTGTGTGTGTGTGTGTGTGTGTGTGTGTGTGTGTGTGTGTGTGTGTGTGTGTGTGGGTGGGTCTGTGTGTGTGTGTGTGTGTGTGTGTGTGTGTGTGTGTGTGTGTGTGTGTGTGTGTGTGTGTGGGTGTGTGTGTATGTGTGTGTGTGTGTGTGTGTGTGTGTGTGTGTGTGTGTGTGTGTGTGTGTGGGTGTGTGTGTGGGTGTGTGGGTGTGTGGGTGTGTGTGTGTTTGTGAGATCTCTCATCTTTCTAAATCAGGTGAGATAAGATGGGCCAGCTGTACAGCCTTAGGCACCGCCCACACACACGCACACACACACATACAAACACACTCACACACTCACACACACACACGCACACAAACAGACAGACACACGCACACAAACACACAGCAACACGCACACTCAGACACACTCAGACACACACACACTCTAACACAGACACACTCACATACAGACACACTCACACTCACACTCATACACAGACACACACACACTCACACAGACACACACACAGTCACACACAATCACACACAGACACACACACATTCACACACTCATACAAACACTCACACAAACACACACACACACACACACACACACACCTCATTTCCCAGTTAAAACACAGCAGGGGGATTTGCGTGGACGGTGTCGTCCAGTAGAGATCTGGTCTAGTTCAACTTTGAATACTTTGAATACTTCTGGTTTTTAGACTAAACCCTTTCACTCCCTGGTCCTGCTCACATGACCTATCTACTGGTCACATGATGTATCTACTGGTTACATGACTTATCTACTGGTCATATGACCTATCTACTGGTCACATGACCTATCTACTGGTCACATGACCTATCTACTGGTTACATGACTTATCTACTGGTCATATGACCTATCTACTGGTCACATGACCTATCTACTGGTCACATGATGTATCTACTGGTTACATGACTTATCTACTGGTCATATGACTTATCTACTGGTCACATGACCTATCTACTGGTCACATGACTTATCTACTGGTCACATGATGTATCTACTGGTCACATGACCTATCTACTGGTCACATGACCTATCTACTGGTCACATGACCTATCTACTGGTCACATGATGTATCTACTGGTCGTATGACCTGTCTACTCAGTTCGTATCATTGAGGAAGTTAGTCCAGGATTACAAAAATCTTATATAATGGAGCAAACCCATTATATAAGATATAATATATATTATATTATATTATATTATATTATATTTTAATATAATATAAAATATATATTACATATATATTTTATATATATTTGGATCTATTACATTACCTCATAGATGATGGCTTTGTACTGGTTCTAATGGTAGACCTGTACTGGGATCCAGTTTCTTATTTGAGTGTCTTTGATGATCAGCTACCCACTGCAGCACGTGTAACATTTTTTACTCGGGGTCTCAATGCCCCCTGCATGAAGAATGACAGATTTAGTCGTTGTTAGGGAACGAAACATGAACATGATACGTAGTTCTGCCTTTTGAGTTTTCTTGAAAGTTCAGGGTTTTTCTCATTTCCATGGAAACACGGTTTTCAAGGTGAGCCTCGATGGTGGCCATCATGTCTGGAACAAATCCTGCAAACTGAACTTTTTAGAGATCTCAACTAGGATGGAGGGGTGAGAACTCACCACACATCAGTAACAGTTCACCAACTTTAAAGGAGGACCAAGACAAAAAGTGACAATAGTTGAATCTGAATTTGTATCTGGATATAATCTAGAGAGAAATCTAGTCATGGTAAATTAATTGGTAGAGTTATTAGTAAATTTAACTTATTTTAAGAGTCAAATAATGACATTGTCATCTTTAAAACGTAACATTTGACACTATAGATCACTGTTTAACAAATGGAGTTACATGCGCCCCTAGTGGTACTTCGGGGTACTGCTGGGGCAGAATTGAGTTGTTTTTTCCAATAGCAGGGCAAATGTTTTGCATGGTGTAATCACATTAATAGAATTTAAATCCCCGATATGTCATGGATATTATGGAATCATCGTCGCCGCAGCAGATCCGTTGGTGTTAAAACAAAAACTCAAAAACTGTTTGATGGATCATTTTCAAATGTTACACCCCCATAGACCTTACTGTGAGGAGGAACTGTGTGGATTTTAGGAAAGGTAAGTCATATATTTCCATCACAAGGGAGAGTTTAATCTCCGAAAATCTTTGGGTCATAATATCTTATCTCTTGGTCCGATTTAGTCCAATTTGGTTGCATTTGTAATCGACTGAAGGGGATCTATCATTATATCACATTCAAATATGATAATATTTAATATCATATTATCATATCATATGTTATCATATCAATGTTACTCTAATAGTTAACATTGTTGATTCTGGGGAGATTTGTTCGCGAAAACCACTAATTTTTGCACAAAACTTCCCAAACCGGCGGTCTGGCCCGGTCCAAACTTGTGGCATATGAATGGAGTCGTGGAGGTCGATCTTGTATCATATTGACACACTGAGTTTTATCTTCACCACAAACACGAAGCCAGCAGCTGTCTTTATTTCTGTTATGTTTGATTATGGAGTGAAATGGTGGAAAGAAATGTTGTAACCACCATTCCAGGAATTGAGTGTCATATTATCGCGGGTTCCACTCATTTCCACGACATATGCAAATAATTCCGGGAGACTTTTCGACGAGCAGCCTTTGAGCTCTGCATTTGGTGTGGTGAACCCAGCATCATTCTGAAATTCATCATTTAGGCATTTATCCTCCAATAAATATGCTAATTCTCCAACGACTACTGATAGTGAAGAATGTGAATATGAGTCCAATAAATACACATTTTATTCCAATATAAATGATATGTTTAAGGTCTCCGACCCATTAAAATGTTCTTTATATGCTGATGACACCTACTTATACCTCTCTGTGAAGAACTTGGAGCGGCTTCTAAAAACAGTGAAAAAAGAGTCGAAGGATCCAAAGAAATGTTTTTATGTTGATAAACTGAACTCCAATAAAACAAAGTTTGTTGTATTTGGAGAGAAAGAATATAAACTGTCAAGTTAAAATTATACTATTGTACAGAATAATTGAGAATGAAGAGAATTCGTTGGCTGTTTATGATTAAAGAGTGTCAGTCTGAACTTAAGGGAGTAGGTTTGATTAAAAAATAGTATAATACAGATAAATATGGAATATAGAAGTTTATCAGTCAAAGGATTAAACCTTGCCTCACAGTTTCGACAAAGAAATCTGTAGCTCAGAATGTAAACAATGTAAAACATATATATATAATATGATGAATAGTTCAGTTCAGGATACTTTATTAATAGTTTATTCTACATTCTATCCCATTCATGTAAATGGAAAAGACAAAGAAACTAAAGAGAGTAAAAAAAGATTCCATTAGTGAGTACAGTATTAAGTATTGGACTACAAATATGATATTTGAAATATACATATCCTTGAGTCGATTCATATGCAACTCATTTGGACTAAATCGGACCGACGGTTGAGAAATTATCACTTTTGGAGATCAAACTCCCCCTAGTGTCAGATATATGAATTTATTTACAGAGCACATTTACAACAACCGCAGTTGATCAAAGTTCTGAACAGTCATAGAAGAAAAAACAGAGGATTTAAAGGACAGAAGAAACCAAAATTAAACAATTTTTCACTAAAACAATAGTAGAAATTTAAAAAAACCCAACCTCAATTAAAAGCCAAAGACAACAGGTGGGTCTTCAGTGATGGTTTAAAAGGTGCTGCGGAGTTCTTATAGGAATAAGTCAAGGCCCCGGTAAACTGTATTATTGAGGTTGGACCTGAGACCCGGTCAGCTGTATTATTGAGGTTGGACCTGAGACCCGGTCAGCTGTATTCATGAGGTTAGACCTAGGACCCGGTAAACTGTATTATTGAGGTTAGACCTAGGACCCGGTAAACTGTATTATTGAGGTTGGACCTTGGACCTGGTAAACTGTATTATTGAGGTTAGATGTGGGACCTGGTAAACTGTATTATTGAGGTTGGACCCGAGACCTGGTAAACTGTATTATTGAGGTTAGATGTGGGACCTGGTAAACTGTATTATTGAGGTTAGATGTGGGACCTGGTAAACTGTATTATTGAGGTTAGACCTGGGACCAGGTAAACTGTATTATTGAGGTTGGACCTGGGACCCGGTCGGTGTATTATTGAGGTTAGATGTGGGACCTGGTAAACTGTATTATTGAGGTTAGATGTGGGACCTGGTAAACTGTATTATTGAGGTTGGACCTGAGACCATCCAGGAGGCAGGATGACGTCTTACAGGGGGATTTAAAATGTAACAGGTGTGTCTGATAATGTGGCACCAAACCACTTAAAACCTAAAAAACAAGGATTATAATGTAAGATCGATCCAGGAGCGGACAGGGAGTCGGTGTAGGGAGGTCTGACGGCACTGATATGGTCTCAGTTTTCAGGACCAGTCAAAAGAGGAGCAGCAGCGTTCTACAGCAGCGTTGTGTAGGAGCTGGAGCCGGAGAAGAAACGTCTGCTCCACGCTCACACACAGACAGCGTCAATAATCCAAGCGTGAAGTGATGAGGGCACGGATGATTTGCTCTGAGTGAGTGAGTGGGCCAGAGATAAGGTTGGATCCTGGTTAGAAAACCTCAGTTGGAAAAAAAAAACCCGGGTCTTTACAACAATACTAATGTGATTATCCAGTTTTAGTGAGCCGTCCAAAGTAACGGCCTAAGGACGTCCAAAGGTTACAATCTCAGCTTTATCCTCATTGAGGTTTGAAAGACAATTTTGTTTTGCTTTTGAGCAATCTAGTAGCAGTTAGCATCTATGAGCAGGTAGATCTGCACATCATCAGCGAAGCAGTGGAAGGACAGGTTGTGTTTCCTAAAAATGGACCCCATTTAGGGCAATTGTACCTACCATGGAGCCTTGAGGGACCCCACAGTAAAAATCAGTCCAGCTCTTCCTTACTCTAAGGTCTGGGGATCTATAAAATTAAAATAATGATTGAATGAATAGTTTTGACTTATCGCGTTAACGAGAAGGATCTGCGGCGGACGCGCCTTTACAACAGCATCGACTTTTTGTTGATATAATAAAATGATAAAATATAAAAGTTGTTGAGTAAAAGTTGTGAACATTTGTCTGTTTCTGCTAACTCGTTAGCTGTTAGCTTGTTTTAGCACATTTTTGATTAATCTGTCTTTTGTTTAGGTAACTAAAGAAGAATAAGCTGTTACCTCATCCGCTGCTTTTATAGTCATAAACCCAAATCTCTTCTTACATTCTTATATTACACTCTTATATTTCAAAATTTTGAATTTCGTCTCTTGTTCTTTCAGCGACTTTCATCCGTATCTTTAGAAACTAGTGGTGCATCAGAGCGTCACCTGACAGACACAGAGCAGCTGGGTGCTGCCGGGCCGACGGTAGTTGGTTAAGACTGCAGAGAACAAAAAGGAATCTATTCTTATCTCTTAATGCAAATAACAAAGGTGATATTAAAGGTTATATTGTGACATCATAGTAATAGGCTACACTGAGCTAACGCTGCCGGGAGAGAGTTGGTTTTCTGGGTCAGTGTTAGTCGGAACTATTTGAATAGTCAGTAAATGCACCTGGACACACACAGACGTGTTTGCATGACAGCACAGACACACACCCTCACACACACACACACAGGCACACACACACGCACACGCAGCCTCACTCATACCCGCTCACACACACACACAGAGCCTCACACATACGCACACACCCACCTTTCCTCACACACACACACATACACACAGTCATGACTGTTTGTCTGTGTCCACTGACGAACACAAAGACACACGGTGACACACAGATTGCATTGAATAAATGCCCTCCTTCAGGTGGAAGGTTACTATGGATACTAATCCAGGTAAGGATGATGTGAGCAGGACATCTGCTCGTACCGCCTCCACTCCTCTCTGCATGGACAAACAAGCAGCTGCATTTACCTGCAGGGGGGGAAAGAAGAGAGAAACACTCTCTAGGTTATAGTAATGTATTTGATCAGTGGTCATTTAAAAACATCTCTCACATTTGTTACTGGTTTCAAATAAAACCAGATGCTGGTTGTTATCGGTCATTGGACTGGGATGCTCTGCCTTTTGTTTCTTATATAGTATCAAACAGTGAAAAGATGATTTCCTTCAGCGGTGAAAGATAATATTAACAGAAGTGATCAGGAGAGGATGAAGTATTCAGAACCCTTCACTAAAGTAAAAGTAACTTACTGATACCACACTGCAGAAATACTCCACTACAGGTGAAAGACCTGCGTTCAAGACTTTACTGAAGGAAAAGTATTAGTACATTTAAAGTATTATTATTAAGTATTATCAGAAAAATGTGTTTAACACCCTTTAATGTGCTCGATAACTGTTTGGTTCAAAACATTTTCAGTCACTGTTTCTCCCAGCAAACTGTGACTGAACCTGTTTGTAAGACGACCCAGTGGCAGCGTGAATGTTCTAAAGACTAAGGGGCCGATGATAGAGCCCTGCAGGACACCACGCGGTAGAAGAGGACACTGAGGAGGAGGCGCTAACTATGGTCTTATTTGTTAAGTAAGATATTTCGGGCATCATATTATAGCTTGTGAGGACTTACTGAAAAGGAACATGTAACTTGATAAAACCAAATAAAAGTCCCACAAGGGTCAAATAGTTTTCTAAAAACAACGTCACCAAACAGTTAGGAGGTCTCACTCACTGAAAATATCCTAGCTGTTATCAAGATTCTTAAGAAGGTAGTAACGGTGAGCTCCATTGATGATCCATTCATCCATACATCCATCCGTTCATTCTTTCATTCATTCATTCATTCATTCATTCATTCATCAATCCATCCATCCATACATTCATCTATACATTCATTCATTCATTCATCCATCCATACATACATTCATTCATTCATTCATCCATTCATCCATTCATCCATTCAATCATTCAATCATACATTCATTCATTCATCCATCCATCCATACATTCATCCATACATTCATTCATTCATCCATCCATCCATACATTCATCCATACATTCATTCATTCATCCATCCATACATTCATTCAATCATACATTCATTCATTCATCCATCCATCCATACATTAATTCATTCATTCATCCATTCATCCATTCAATCATTCATTCATTCATTCATCCATTCATCCATTCATCCATTCAATCATTCAATCATACATTCATTCATTCATCCATCCATCCATACATTCATCCATACATTCATTCATTCATTCATCCATCCATACATTCATCCATACATTCATCCATACATTCATTCATTCATTCATTCATTCATCAATTCATCCATTCAATCATTCATCCATACATTCATTCATTCATCCATCCATCCATACATTCATCCATACATTCATTCATTCATTCATCCATCCATACATACATTCATTCATTCATTCATTCATTCATTCATTCATTCATCCATTAAACAATCAAGTAAAGTACAAGAACCTCAAATCTGTACTTAAGTAGAAATACTTGTGTACTTTTATGTTCTTAGTTACTTTTCACTGCTGGAGATGTTGTTGTTTTTTCACTTTTATCAACTGACACTCATCCTGTCATCAGAGAGTCAGAGAGTAACGAAGCAGAGCAGGGAGTCATCCTCAGGCAGTCACATGACTCTTCATCAATGACAACTGTCAGGGGAAAGAACACACATCCTACAAGCAGCATCCACACACACGCACACATACGTACAAACATACGTTCACACACACACACATGTAGAAACATACGTTCACACACACACGCGCACACACATGTAGAAACATACGTTCACACACACACGCACACACACGTACAACCATACGTTCACACACACACGCACACACACGTACAAACATACGTTCACACACACACGCACACACACACACGTACAAACATACGTTCACACACACACACATGTACAAACATATGTTCACACACACACACACACGTACGAACATACGTTCACACACACACGCACACACACGTACAACCATACGTTCACACACACACGCACACACACGTACAAACATACGTTCACACACACACGCACACACACACACGTACAAACATACGTTCACACACACACACATGTACAAACATATGTTCACACACACACATACACACACATGTAGAAACATACGTTCACACACACGCACGCACACACACATGTGCAAACATACGTTCACACACACACGCACACACACATATACAAACATATGTTCACACACACACACACACGTACGAACATACGTTCACACACACACGCACACACACATGTACAAACATACGTTCACACAGACGCACACACACATGTACAAACATATGTTCACACACACACGCACACACACATGTGCAAACATACGTTCACACACACACGCACACACACACATGTACAAACATACGTTCACACACACGCACACGTACAAACATACGTTCACACACACACGCACACACACATGTACAAACATATGTTCACACACACACGCACACACACATGTGCAAACATACGTTCACACACACACATGTACAAACATACGTTCACACACACGCACACGTACAAACATACGTTCACACACACACGCACACACACATGTACAAACATACGTTCACACACACACGCACACACACACGTACAAAATCATACGTTCACACACACACACACACACACACATGTATAAACATACGTTCACACACAGGCACGCACACACACATGTACAAACATAGGGTCACACACACACGCACACACACATGTACAAACATACGTTCACACACACGTACATACACACGTACATACACATGTACATACACAGTACACACACACATACACACACACGTACACACACAGTTACATACACAGTACACACACAGGTACACGCACATACAAACGTATACACAAAAGTACAAACACACATACAAACACGTTCACACACACGTACACACACAGGTACACACACACGCTCAAACACACATACAAACACGTTCACACACACGTACACACACAGGTACACACACACGCTCAAACACACATACAAACACGTTCACACACACGTACACACACAGGTACACACACACGCTCAAACACACATACAAACACGTTCACAGTTTTCAGGGGCGGCTGTGGCTCAGTGGGTAGAGCGGCCGTCTCCCGATCGGAAGGTAGCCGGTTCAAATCCCACCAGGGTCTACTTGTCGTAGGGTCCTTGAGCAAGACCCTGAATCCTTAGCTCCCCGGGCGCTCCACGAGGGGCTGCCCACTGCTCCCTCAGGGATGGGTCAAATGCAGAGAAGTAATTTCACTATGTTGTACTGTGTATGACTCTATGTGACTAATAAAGGAATCTTTCTTCTTTCTTCTTTTCTCCCATACTTATATTATACCCTGTGCAATATGTCCTACTTTTATGTACAATTATGTTATTATTTTATTTATGTGGATCGAACGCCTGCGACATTACTGCTACTGTTTGTATTATTCCATTCTTTACATTCTTTACAGACTGTACAGACTGCTGATTTCTATTATTATGATTATAATAATAATCATAATAATTATTATGATTATTATTATTATTATTATTATTATAATTATTATAATTATTATTATTATTATTATTATTATTATTATATATTAAATGTATTATTATTATTATTATTATTATTAATAATAATAATAACAATAATAATAATAATAATAATAATAATTATTATTATTATTATTATTAATATTAATAATAATAATAATACATTTAATTTATAATAATAATAATAATAATTATTATTATTATTATTATCATTAATATTATCGTTATTATTATCATTATCATTGTTGTTGTCGTTGTTGTTGTTGTTATTAGTAGCTTATTCGATCTTAGGGAATTCTTTTTACTTTTTGGGATTTCTTTCATTTTTCTTATGCAGTCAGAAACAACGTGTGTGATTTGGTTCTGCCGTGTTCCTGCCTGTTTGCCTGAACGACAACAAAGTGAATCTTGAATCTTGTTGTATAACAGCTCTTTTGTAAAGATGGAGGAGCAGCAGAGGTGGGGTCAGTGCTTCAGCACAGACAGTCACGGCAGCAGAGAAACAGAACACCTGTATTAAGGTGTATTACAAAGAGTTTCTAGATACTATATTTATATATTTGTTTCTTGCGGACTTATTTCCTTCTTTTTTTTAAACCTAAGTTTTGTGTTTTTATTGCATAACTGTAACGTTTATTGACTGTGCACCACTTTGCTCGAGTCTCTTTGTTTTTAAATGAGCTTTTAAATAAAGTTGTGGGGATTTGAGTTCACATTTATTTGAAATGAACACTTTTAAAAATGGATAACATGGCTTCGTGTTAAGTTCCCCAGTCATGTCATGTCGCTTTAAATTGTCTTTTAAAGCCTTAAAAACATTTTGTACCACCTTAGTTTGAGACTATGAGACTACCTTTATGAACGTTTATAAACAGCTTATAACATAGATCTGAATCCATCAATGTGGGTCACTATTTGGCAATATCAAGTCAGCAGTACAGATAAGTGTGCTCACTATTTGGCAAGCATCAGGTCTCTGATTGTAAGAGTTATTAATGATTCGTAAAGTGTTTACAACTTAATCAGTGATCTACGTGAAACCATTTACAAACCCCTAATGAGGGGAATCGTATTGTTAAGTGATACCAAACATTTTATTCCATCTAATATGAACCCTCAGACCCTTCCATTAAATACACGCCCTTACAAAAAAAAAACAAGTAAGCCCCAAATTCATTGATTTAACGATACTTGAGTAGAGTTCAAGTATAATTTCCAAATATTTAAATTACAAGTATACTAATATAAATGCACTTTTCTTTTCAGTTTACTTGTAGTACTACTTGAAGTGTATTAATACTACTACAAATACATCTATAAACCCCAAGTTTACCACGTAAAAGTAGGTTTAGACTTTTCTGTATACTTGCCAAGTACACTTAACTATACGTCTGTTGTGTAGTATATTAAATACATCAAATATATGCTGCAAGTATACTTCTACCTTATTTTGTAGTATCTCAGAATGATACTATAATAGCATTGAATAATAGTGAACTTCTTCTGTGTTTGCTTCAGACGATGTTTGCATTGGTGTTTTTGCGTCAGACTAGTGTGATACTTCCATCCAGAACCCAGAAGAAGAAGAAGTCCCTCTGGGACAGAAACATTTCTGCGTTACAGCAGCAGAGCAGCAGAGCAGCAGAGCAGCAGCAGCAGCAGCAGCAGCAGCAGCAGAGCAGCAGCAGCAGCAGCAGCAGCAGCAGCAGCAGCAGCAGCAGCAGCAGCAGCAGCAGCAGCAGCAGCAGCAGAGCAGCAGCAGAGCAGCAGCAGAGCAGCAGCAGAGCAGCAGCAGAGCAGCAGCAGGACCAGTTGGGACAGTCAGTTGAAATTGGGACGAGGTAACCAGGATACTGAGCAGCGTGAGCTTTCCCCTCATCTGGCTTTAAACAAATATTGACAGGAGCTTCAAGCAGAAGGAAAAAGCGTCTCAGAGACGAGTACTATAATGTGTCTGGGGGGGGGGGGGGGGGGGGGGGGGGGGTGGTGCGATGATCTTTGAGGTAATAAAGGAGTGATGTGGATTGGCCAATGAGAGGAAAGCAGAAAACTGCAGTTTAAGGGACAAAATATTCTTCATCTACATTTTCATCTTCAATCCAAACACGCCTTTTAAATTGAATTTTGAGGTAAAATGTTTGCAGAAAAGCAGAAAAAAAGCACAAATATCCATGAAGTTGCAAAAATTCCAATTTAATGTCTCAGTAGAATCTTTCTTTCTTTTAAAAAAAACAACATCATTTGATAATTATCTGATAGTTAAACTGGTGAAAAGTTATAATTCCAACAATATACGGTGCATTCATGAGTTTTTATCCTCACCTTATATGTATCTAAAATGATCTGATAATGAATCCAAATGTTGTGTTTAATTTCAATTTATTTGAGCTCATAATTGACCCCCGATGCAGAATCTTCATCAGTTTATTGTCTGCCTCCTCCTCCTCACAGAGCAGCAGGAGTGAAACACATTTAAATAAGTCACTAAAGCAAACAGATGATAAAAGTATGATGGTGAATGCAGATGACAGATGGGCCCAGCAGAGACGACTGCTACCGGTTAATGTTTGGTTAAAGATTAACATAACCTGTCATTAAGCCCTCTCTCTGCTCCGTGGCGCTCGCCTGCAGCCGCGGCTCATGACGTAGGAGACGGACGCTAATGAATAGCCCCCCCAGTGGAAAATACACGCTGTCATCATGAATGTGCCAACCGTAAAATGATTATCAAAAAAGCACCCGAGGGAGATGAGGAGATTATCGTGCCTGTCGTTGTAAATGTCAACCATTAGAGTGCCTATAATACGATCGGATCCAGAGACAAACAGGCACTAGAGACCAGAAGATGAGCTTCATTTGGACATTTTCCTCCTCTCAGTTCGAGGTTTATCAGTCCAGACGCTCCTGCCGGGAGCAGACAGGTGTGTGTCTACCTGCAGGCAGGTTTTACATGGACATATGGAAAGATCGGGCCTCCTTATCTAAACACAAACACACATCCTGTCAGGAGAACCGGGATCGCTCAGCATTCAGTCAACAGAAAGCACCGGCTCCGACTCTGTTCTTTGTTCAACATCAAACAGAGAGACTTTAATTCAGTCAGAGAGTCAACATTAACAGGTAGTTGCTCTTCTTGTCACCTGTGGAGAAATGAGAGTGACTGCAGCAGTGAGTTGTCAAAGTCTGACTAGGCTCTCTCTAGAGCCAGCTGTATGCAAATAAGGGAATAAAGTAGTCAAATATCCTCTCGGCCTGGTGACTCCAGAGCCTGAGACTATGTTAAGAAGTCGCTGTAGAGCGCTGGTCCTAATCTTATGGCTGGTTTAATCTCTGACAAACATCTTTTGAAGGTTTGGATTAAATTCATTTGGCTGACTTGTGCTGCAGTATGGCAGCAACAGCGGGCCGTGACTACTTCCTGACACCTTCTCAGAGGAATCATTCATACAGAACCCGACTGAAAACCCACATCCCATCATTTGTCAGATCTCGGGCTTGACAGTGTAACAGTAGTGATGCTCCATATTAGAAAGCCTCTTCTTCCTTTCCCAGCTGCCAACCTGTACCTGCGTAACGCGAGCCGAACGAACAAAACTTCATCTTCAGGTATTGTGCGTGAGGCTCAACGTAAAGCAAATACAGACATGGGAACCGGCAGATCGCCGGGCCGTCAAGGATCCACGGAGAGGAAGGGGACGGGGGGTGAGAGGGTAACAGCTGGTCAGCTCTGTTTTCAGGTAACCTTCGGAGGAAGAGTTGGAAAAGTTAGAACACCGAGCAGACTGAAAGAATGGATACCCTGAAGGAGGATGAGACGCTTACCTCACGAAAAAGAAGCAAAAAGGTGAAAAAGCCCGGGCCTGCTCGGGCTGGGCTCACCTATCACACGGAATGAATGTGTGCTCTGTGACAGGTATACACCTTTTATACCTCTACATGCTCTCGTCCTATCTCTCTCTCTCTCTCTCTCTCTCTCTCTCTCTCTCTCCACCCCTCTTGGGTCACTCCACCCCTCATGGATGGAAACGACAGAGAGGATCCGCGGGGCCTGCACAGACACCTGTCATACGTTGCCGTGCTCTGATCCAATATTGACATAGAGGGGGAGGGGTGTGGGCAGGCACACACACACACAAAATCGCTCACACACACACAGTCACACACACAAAAATGAATTATATTACCCAGCCTTTCTCTTCATCTGAAGCACGCTCCCTCCGTCCTCCGGAGTCTACCACCTTTGTGTCTGTGTCCATCTGTGGGGAGGACGGGGGTAAAGTTCTGAACCTCCGACTGGACCTGCAGGCTCAGCATTTCCATCCCAACGGCCTTTTAAATGTCTTTTCGGCTGCCGAGTGACTCACCTGCTCTAACAAAGGGCTGGCGGTGGAGTCCTCCTGGCGTTGTGGAAGAAGAACTTTTGCGGTTCCAACTGGATCTGCTGTAGTTCTTAAAAACAAACCTCCCCAAACAGGAAGTCAGAGGAGGAACACAAATTAATGACATTCAACTGACACTCGGTGGAGTTGGTCCAATGGTGTTAGGGCATGCTAATAAGCAGGACTGGTTTTTCTAAACGTGTGCTCTTATAGACAAAGTTATAAGTTAGTCTGTTCTAACTTAAAGACAAAGTTATAAGTTAGTCTGTTCTAACTTAAAGACAAAGTTAGAACAGACATGAACCGAATCGGCTCAGCTGAACACGGAGGACTGCAGCCGCTCAGTCAGAGATCTTTTTACTGAATTCATGATAAGACCCAGTGGCAGCATGTGTGTGCTAAAGAGTAAGGGGCCAAGAATGGAGCCCTGGGGCATTAACCAGGGCTATTGGAAGAGTCCTATTCGATAGGAAGGAGTTTTGGGGGGCATATGAAAGCATGTGAGGAAGAACTGGACAGAATTACCTAACTTTAAACATCTGAAAACATCGGCCCAACATTAGCTCAAAGGGTTGAGCTAATCGAATTACAATTATATATTTTATTACTGTTTAAAAACATACTTGAGCAACTAATTTGTCATCTTTTGACAGTTTTTTTTATCAATATCAATAAATTAAATTAATAAATGCCCCAAAAAATAAAATTCTGACTTTTTCCTTTGTTACAGACTTTTCTTCTCCAATCTGACAAAAAGAACATGATAACTGCTGACCTGGAGGAAATGATCACATCTCCTCACGTCATGTTCACTAAAGTATACCACACAGTGACTTGTATGCTCTGAGGATCCCTGAGGATCACTGAGGATCCTGAGGATCCCTGAGGATCACTGAGGATCACTGAGGATCACTGAGGATCCTGAGGATCCCTGAGGATCACTGAGGATCCCGAGGATCACTGAGGATCACCTAGGATCGCTGATGATCCGTGATGATCCCTGAGAATCACAGAGGATCGCTGAGGATCACTGAGGATCACTGAGGATCACTGAGGATCACTGAGGATCACTGAGGATCCTGAGGATCCCTGAGGATCCTCAGGATCCCTGAGGATCCCTGAGGATCACTGAGGATCACTGAGGATCCCGATGATCCCTGAGGATCACTGAGGATCACTGAGGATCACTGAGGATCACCTAGGATCACCTAGGATCCCTGATGATCCCTGAGAATCACTGAGGATCACTGAAGATTCCTGAGGATCCCTGAGGATCACGGAAGATACCTGAGGAACCCTGAGGATCCCTGATGATCCCCTAGGATACCTGAGGATCACTGAGGATCACCTAGGATCCCTGATGATCCCTGAGAATCACTGAGGATCGCTGAGGATCAAAGAGGATCAACGAGGATCACTGAGGATCACTGAAGATTCCTGAGAATCACGGAAGATACCTGAGGATCCCTGATGATCCCCTAGGATCCCTGAGGATCCCTGAGGATCACCTAGGATCCCTGAGGATCACCTAGGATCCCTGAGGATCACCTAGGATCCCTGATGATCCCTGAGAATCACTGAGGATCACAGAGGATTGTAGGTCAGGAGGACTGTGATTACCTCCTGACCTACATGACTGATTAGAAGGCAACCGGCTTGACTAAGTAAACATCAGGATATATTTCTGCCCGCTGCTTCAATTTTCTAAAATTCTCCTCCACGAGTCAAAACTCTTCACTGCGGCACAAAACAGAAATGATAAGATAATAGTATGATAATGATAAGGGAACTTTAATAAAATAGTAGTAAAGATCCTAACCCCCACTAGAACCTTCTACACATCGTCTGTCTGAACAACTGTCTCACCTCCTCCTGATGGAAAGACACGGGAATCTGGCTGGCAGGCCCAACTGTGCTAAAAGAATTATAGGCCAGCGACGGAGGCCCCCCCTCGATATCTCAACCTCGATATCTCAACCTCGATCTCAACTCCTACCTGCAGCCATCATCAGACAGAACTAATGATGCAGGACCAAACCCAATTCTGATGGGAGCTAATCGCATTTTGGACCTGGGTGGTGCTGCTCTGGGTTGGTGGACTGGAGGCGGGTGGGTAACGGGTGGGAGGTGGTAGTGAGTGGGCTGCTGAGGTACATTGTTTTAATTTACAATCAGCAGTTTGATTTGTTTTTGTAATCCTTGATTATTTAATAAAAAGGATGGAGAAATTAAATGAAACTAAATATGAGGTAAAATCTCTAAAGTTTTTCCACTCTACCCTAAATGCTCATTTTTGTCATCTATTTTATTTGAATTATTTTATTTCAGTGTCCTACATTCTACGGTGGAGTATTAGGGCCACAATGACAAAATAAAAAATTAAGATTACGAGTAAAAAAGTTGTTATTTTTACCAGAAAAAAGTCCCAATTTGAAGCTAGTCTGGGAAATGAGGAAGGTGGAGCATCTTGTCGTGGAATGTTCCCATAATAACAAACGTTATCGTTAACGTCAAATCAATAAATATTGGATCTTTTGGCAGACATATAAGATATATATATGATATAAGTCAGACTTGATCATAAGTGTCAGAACTCTGAAAAGTCTGGGTCTGTTCAGAAGGAGGAGGGACAGACTGAGAGGAAATCTCTCTTTAGTGGAGCAGGAGATCCTGGAAAGATGGATTTAGCCGTCACATAATGTAGACGGACGCCTTTACCGCAAACGGTGATAGTAGGAACACGTCGATCTATCATCTAACGTGGATAGATTGAAGTAATCGGACTACTTCATTAATACGGTGTGGCGCAGACAGTACATGACAAAAGTCCAGACCACAAAACCTCCTTCTTGCCAGTCTTACAATTCTGACTTTATTCTCGTAAAATTCAGACTTTATTCTCGTAATATTAGATTTTTTTATTTTTCGAGGTGGCCCCTGACGTAACATTCACTTATATTTTATCTTTCTATTTTCTCCATTGTGTATTCTGTGTGCTTACCCAAGGTGTGTGCTGCTGTACGTGTGATTAATAAAATCTTATCGAATCTTATCTTATCTAATTGTAGCTTATCTTATCTCATATTCTTATCTTATTGTATCTTTGAAAATCGTTTGGCTTTTAATTAGTGGCATTTGCCTTTTAGTTTCCACGTTATTTTCTTCTTATAAACATTTTTTTTTAAATCTATTGCCTTTTTATGTACCATTTCTTTTTGTAATGAACTTTGACCCACATCCCTTTTATGAATGTTCTTTAAACATTTTTTGATCAAGAATATTTTCATATCATCAGTTTCATTATGTATTTAATAATAATTCTCTTCTCTATGTTTTATACCTGGTGTATATAATGATGAATTCCTGTAAACAACAGATAAATGTATCTGTTTGAGGAAGCCGTTCCACATCTTTTTCTAAATTAAACATAATTTAATAGCCATATACCAGTCTTACTATTTCAGGACAGATACCACAAACTGAAACTAATTATACGTCTTTATTAAAGTTAAACTGGTTTTATGGTATTTCAGTAAATTACAATATAATTGAAATGATCATTATGTCCCTTTCATATTCAAGTTATAACTCCAAAAATATTTCCCGGATCACTTTTAAACTTGACGTCCGCAGAGATCTTAGTGTGAGGAAGAACTGGAGTGATTTTTGCAAAGATCGCCTGTGTGTCTCTGACACTAGCGGGAGAATTATCTGTGAAAGGTTTTTGAAGGTTGCATAAGCATCGACTCGTGGAGATCGATCCAGTTCACGTAATGTTTTACTTTAATACTTCATGTTTTGGTCTCTATGGCGATCTTTTTACCAAAAACAATGTTTTCCAACATGATTTAGTCTAATTTGATGCGTACATATCGACTTGAGGAGATCTATCGTGAATAATTATCATATTTAGGCCTCATAGTTTATATTTGATTCGCTATCGGGAGCCTTTTTATGAAAAACATAACTTATTAACTTGTATCAGGCGGAATGATTGTCCGACGCGGTGGATGTTTTTTAGGTGTGAGACTTTTGAATAGCAGCATATGGGACTCTGTAAACTTTCATTATCATCCGTAACCGCTCGCGTAAACCACTGGTCAAAACGTAGCTGAGGATATTTTGATGTTTGAGTTGATGGTCAACATTTAATCCAGTTAGACGGAACTCAAATTCATCAGTATGTGATAAATCCTGCATTCCATTGCTGAGCCCAGACTACTGTAGATTATTTTGGATGGTTGCCATTGAGAAGATGACCAACCTTCAGTCACCTTATCATAATTTCACATGGGAAAATAATTATTAATTAAGATGCAGCTAGTGTTAGTGGGCCCTCCCACCTGACCTGTATCAGACTTTTCTGATACAAACCTGATCTCCAGCTCGTTGTCGTCTACCTGACCATCATTGAAGCCCCTTAATGGAGGGATTTTTAGCCAACTGAAGTTTGGGGCACATCGGACGATAGACTGTAGGGTTGGTGGAAATTATTTTATTTATGGCAAGATTTCAAATACGCCGCCTTACCCTTCAACGAAAACTCTTAGCTTTCAATAACTAATAATCCTAATGGCTCTAATATGTCGTGACAAAAGTGGATGTAGATGTGTCTGTTAAAATACAACACCTGCAAATGGCAAAAACTCCTTTAAATCGGAAATTTTATTCAAAATGGCCAACATGCTGTTAGGTTGGCGCCGTAGCAACAAGATTCTTTTTCGGTTTTTACTGATGTGATAAATATGTGTTCCAAGTTTCAAGGGTCTTTTGGAAGTTTCTAGGTGGGCGCTTCAGGGCCATTCTGCCACCCCCTCTAACAAAACCATCAAAATACATTATTTACCATTTTAATATGGAAAAATATTTAATTATAGAAAATTCAAATTAGTCAAATAAAAACTCAAAATTACTTTCTATATACACTAAAGTTCAGTGACACTAGAATTAATCTTATTCCAGTTATACAGCAGATGAGACAACTCTGTGAGTCTCACCCGCAAATTCACATCTCCATGGAATAAGTTTAAATTAAATAAATATATGAACGTGCCAACTTGTGATCAGATATGAGACAAAAAAATAATAATTGGAACCAGCACCAATACATACAGCCATCAATTCTATCATAAAAACACTGGAATAACCAAATGGAACAGCTTTTGAAAATACTTTTTTCGCTAATAACTCAAATACAAGATACAAATGGTATCAACATATACAATTTATTGAATTATTCCGTTTCCCTTTAGAAAAACAGACTCCGTTTCTCATTTCAGTCTTTAAAGAAAAGAACACTTTACTTTCCTGTGAACCTGAGGTGAACTTCTAGTCATCCATGAAATCCAGAGCAAACTGAAGCCGCTTTCATGATTTTATTCTAAGCTGTAACGGAACAACCGTCAACGCTCCGGGACAAAAAAACGAAACTCATGTGGGAGTCGTTTCAAACCGAAAGCTGTTCTATTTAAACAAAACCCGTTTGGCAACCCTGTTTTTGGAGACTTGTAGAGCAGCACTGAGGCGTCACTCTGCATGTTTAATTCCCTTTAATAACATGGTAATTGGAACTTGAAAAATATGGACGGCAGACGTGTTCACTGGCTCAGCATCCACAAAGGTCGTCTGTGTTCAGCGGCTGGAGGGAAATTAATTAAAGAGGTCGTTCAAATGATCCGCAATTCTAGTCAAACGCTCTTCAAGGCCATGCAACAATTCAGGCAAAGCAAAACCAGTCAGTGTGGAATAAATCCATAGTATTAAACATTTCCCTCTGAAGAGTATGAAGAAGTTATGACCCCAGAAGAAGCAGCAGCATCATCATCATCATCTACAACAGACCCGCACGATGAAATCAACCTGAGATCAAATCTGCTCCAAACTGTTTGTTCCAATGGTGAAAAATTAGTAAATATTTGAAACTTAATTTCTAACATGTCACTTATATTCAAAATATGAAGTTGAAACTATCTAAATATTACTAAAACATATTCCTGGAAAATTTAATATTTAAATTATTCAAATGTTTTAAATCATTGAAAATATGTAAAATGTTCTAACTACTGCAGATGAATACTTACTATTCCTAGAGGAATAAACAACTTGTTTATGCTTCATTTATGAATCAATTTTGTTTTCTTTAACCACTAGTAAAACCAAGATGAACGATTGATCGATGTCACATGACATCGTATGAATCTATGACACCGATCCCCTGATCTCACCGGGTGACTCGTTAAAGATCGTCGATGAAGATGAAGAATGTGGTGCATTCACTTACATTTTTTAGTTATTTCTACAACCAATCAAAAACCATAGAATTTTATATTTTATTTTATATTAAAAATGCAGAATTTGTATATATTTATGGAATAATACTAGAGGGGCGTGGATTAAAGAATACATATTCTTATTTATTGTTATTTGCTACTCCGAGGTTATAATTTAAAAGTTTCTTAACCCGTTCTTTCGACCTTCAGATTTCGGGACCTCCCATGAGATTGATTGGACCCTTACAGGTGAGGGTCAGACGAAGGTACTGAGTGTGAAAAAACCTCACAGTGAATAAAAAGTCCACTGTGACTAGAAGCAGCACCGACGTCTCATATTCCTGCCTTATCAAACAAATCACCGGTGTGTTAATAGCAGCCATTTCATCCAGAGCGCCATTCTCTACTCTAATCAGCTAATCCATGCCGCGTCTCTAACGACGCAGGGTCCGACTGTCCCACCTGGGCAGGAGGATCCAAAAGAATCAGAAAGATTCTCCAGAACTGCTTAAACCTCATTTGAAGTCCGTAAAATACTGTGCAGCTTCTTAAGGGGGCAGAACCAGCACATTGTCAGTCAAGAGTTGGATCAGAACCGTGGTTCTGTAGGAACATGTGTGCATTTAGACGTGGCAGAGAGATGTTCAGATGAACACGTGTTCCTCTAAAGTATGAAAGGCTTCATCCACGGAACGTAGACGATGCTGAGACGCTCCCGAGGTTCTATTGGCCGCTCCGACCCAGTCTCTTCACGTAAGCCTCCCAGCCTGATTTCCTGTAGGATTCTGCAGCCTCCAGCCGATCCGGCGCCTGCAGGATGCCCCGACCCACGATGATGACATCCGAGCCTTTGGTGAAGATGACCTCCTCTGGATTGGTGTACTGTTGGCCGAGCTCATCACCTGTGAGAGAGACGGGAGGAAGTGGAGAGGAGGGCTGGTAAGTGAGGAGTGTGAAGATGGAGGGAATCATTCTGTCCTCCAGCACCACCATGTGGTGAGGATGAGTCACAACAACAGAAACACAGCAGAGAGGAAAGTTCTTGTTGTCCAGCCCATCTTCTCCTCAAGGACATTTTGTGTGTTGAAAACACCAGAGAAGAAATGCAGGCACAGATTTAATCACAAGATGTTTACACTCTCAACAAATGAACTGTGTAAAAGTATTCCTGAACACCATAAAGCCATAACATTAAAACCACCTACCTAACACTGTGCAGATTCTTCTGTTGCCACCAAAACAACTCTCCACAATTTATTTTGTGTTCCCACATCTTTTATGTCAGAACCAGCATTAAGATTAAACAATTTATGCAACAGTAGCTCATTTGTGAGAACCGTTAACTTGTTCACCAGTTGTCCTTGAGGCCACATTGGCAGGTTCTAACCAACACAGGCCAGGAACACTCAACAAGCAATGGGTTTCTGGAGATGTTCTGACCCAGTGGTCTAATATCGCCATTTATCCCCGGTCAAAGTCATCCAGATCCTTATGTCCTGCTCAGAACATCAGCTTCAGGAGAAGATGTCCACTAGATGCCTAGCATATATATCCCACCCACTGACGGGTTTGGTATCTGCATGAATAGAAAATAAATATAATTTCCTTGACGTATCGGGAGTTGTAATGTTATGGCTCATCCGTGCCTTAAAGTAAGTGAAAAAAATATCATCGGATGAAGCAACAAACTTGGTAAATATTTTAAGTTTATGTTTGTCGTCAGCAGAATTCTGGGTTCATAGTTTCCTGTATTCATTGCTTATATTCTGTAGTTACAACGCCCATTATATATGAAGTTCATTCTCAAAACATCTTATTTCAAAGTACTTTACAATAACTAAATCACACAAGAATAGATACAATAACTCAATATAAAAGATTTCTCCACACTGGAGAGTTATTCAACAGCATTCCTGAGACATTTCAGGAATGCCGTCACGTTTAGAGAAAGTCCCATCAGCAAGTCCTGAGATGTTTGTCAGGAATGAGCTGAATGGTTTTCAGTGGCAGTAGTCAGAAAGTAACTTTTTAAATAACATTTGTGTAGAAAACACTCGCTGCATTCAACTCTTTGAACTGTCCTTTGTGTGGTTATATCACATATCTTCATTCATTGGCCGTATCTGCCTATCCTGCTAAGGGTTGCAAGGGCTGGATACTATCCCAGCTGACATTGGACAGTTGAGTACCGAGGATATACCCTGAACAACTGACTCCACACCAAAAGTTCTGGAAGGTTATTATGGAAAATGATGTGGTTGCATTGTTATGGCTCATGAAACAGACCAACAAATGAACAGGCCCGGCTGAAAACCTCCTTAGCTGAGAATCCACGGTTTACCTACCTCCAGTCTTCATCCGCACCCCAGGTGTCATGTGGATGAACGCCGGCTTCTTGCTGATCCTGGAGCCGCAGATAAACCCGATCACAAAGTCGGACTGCTCCTCGGCCATCTGCAGCTGTGAGGACAGGGAGCAGAGGTCAACCCTGCGTCCCTGGATGATGACCTCATCAATGGAGAAAGTAGAAGGTGCGCTGCCATGCTTACCACAGCGCTGGTGTAGCCTCCAGTAGCCAGGGAACCCTGGGAACTCATCTGTGCGATGAGCAAACAGCCTCGGCCCAGAGGCTTCCCCACAGCGCTCAGACCCGACACCACCCCTGGACCCGGCACCGCATGGGCGTTCACAATGTGGGACCAGGATGAGATCTGGTACAAACCGCCTAGAAGACAGATCAACAACCTGAAGCGACTCAGGTTCAGAGCTGCAGACAGATGCCTTCCACTCACACACTGAAGAACGTCCTCACCTTCATACTGATGCTTCACCGTGTTCCCGATGTCGGCGAACTTACGATCTTCAAAGATGAGGAAGTTGTGCCTCTCAGCCAAAGCCTGCAGTTTGTTGCTGAAAGCCACGGTGTAGTCCTGTTAGCAGACAGAAGACAGCGTTGGATCAGCGGTCCTGACGATTAGAGCCGAGTCATGTGACCACAATCTCATGTCCTGAAGGATGAACCCAGATCCAGGTAACAATCACGATACATCCTCCACTAACGCAGAGAATCAAGCCTTTAATGTCCTCAGCGGGGAAAAACGATTAAACTGATTCCTTTGCATATTTATTTCTTTGGGCCGTGTATTCATTTAATATCTAAGACCCTACATGTACCAGAAGAAGACAAATGTTTTAAACGGACCCTCTCAATAGACGTGGTCAATGCCTCCTCCTGGGCCCCCCCTTTGACACGTGGTGTCCCCCAGGGCTCTATCCGTGGCCCCTTACTCTTGTGGCCACTGGGTCATATTAACAGTCTTTAATACACACATACACACATTTTTTAATAAGACATAAATGAAAATGCGATCAACAAAAAAAGTTGATCAAGACCTGAGAGGGTTCCTGACTCACGGATCAGAAGGCTTGACTTAAGAAAGAAACAGGCACTGACTCACATTTTATTCATAATATTGGAGCTATAAAATAAATCAATGTTGACAATGCTGTTAATACTTTTTGAGAATGACGGTACATTTGTGGCCTGGTCACTTAAGTGCTGACTCAGCTATGTTAAGGTCTTTCGGCCCTCCTGCACACAAAGAAGCGGACCCCGCCTCCCTCTGTTCGTCTATCCTGTTTACTTTTGTCAGCAAGAGGTTTTGTTTGCAGACCAAAGTTGTGGACGTTATAACCACCGGCAACCGGAGCCGGTGGTTATTCTAGAGAGAAGAGTAACTGAGTTTTCTGTTCCATTACAGCTGATCTGGGTTGGTTCCATCAACTCCGAGTTTGCTAACGCTTGGGTTCATTTGTGCACGAGGACGATCAGAACCATCATCAATGGAGCTCAGATCCTGTGATTCGCCATGTGAATCAGATCTCAAAGCCCTCTGACAAACATGGACGGGTGTCGGCCCACCTTCAGGATGTCGACATGGGTCTTCAGCAGGCAGATGCTGGGACCCAGAGAGTCTGCCAGCTGAAGGAGCTCCTCGCTGCTCGTGACGTCAGCAGACACACACAGGTTGGACTGCTTCTCCTCCATGATCTTAAACATCGTCGAGGCCAGAGGGTGAACGTCTGCAAACAAGACGGAGTAAAGGTATCGTTAAAACATTTACATATTTTCCCATGGAAACTTGATGCCTCCATGAATGGGGAAAGAATTTCTCCAGTTTATCTAAATTAAATTCTCTGTTCAAATTCAGCTGTTTCACGATTTAAGTCTTCAATATTCCTTTAAGTTTTAACGCTCCTTTGCTTTTTCTTGTGCTCAATAGTCTTACCCTCCGTTTAGCTCCTCTCTAAGCCAGCGTTTGGTTTGTCCCTTCTCTTCAGAACTTACTCTAAAAATAGTCGGACTTTCAGAATGTACACTGAAACCTTAACTGAATATAAATTCCATTTATTTAAAGACAACCCCCAAAATCTTACAAACTACAAGTATGACAGGCTAAAACCACCTACTGACAAGATGGAACCCCACCAATGACCCGTAGGAGCTCCATCTGTGACCCCGCAGGAGGTCCTGCAGGTGCTCAGAACCCTCAGAACCGTGGAAACAGTTGAGTGAGTTCTGAATATTCTTATGTTTAACATAGAATATCTTGAATGATCTTCCCCCAACGGAGTTTATTTTTCTTGGTAGCACAATCAGACACGATGGGGGAGCAGGTGAGGACATCAAGAACCGGGTGGTGCCAGCAGTACAGTGCCAAGACCCAACCCAAGTTCTACCAAAGCGCTGTCCGCTCCACCCTCCTCCTGTGTGGCTCAGAAGCCTGCAGAATGACAGCGAGCGCCACCAGCCAGCTGTCAGCCTTCAAAACTACGGACTGGAGAAGAATTCTCAGGATATTCTGGCCCAACACCAAGAGCGCTTTGGACACCATCCTCACCAGAAGGAGGTGGAACTGGATCGGACACATAATGAGAAGTGAGCCGGAGAGGAACCCAAGAATAGCTGGGTACTGGAGGCCAGAAATAGAAAGGAGAGCGACCCAAAACCCCCTTGCGTCAAACTGTTTATGAGGAAATGAAAACCTTGGACCTGACCCGGGTCAGAACAGATGGGAGTTGAGAACTGTTGTTGCTGCCCAACATGCCAAAGGTCACAATGGGCCGTAAGTAAGTTAGTAATCTTGAATGACAACGAGCCAAAGATTAAACTGTTTAATAAACTTTGAAGGGTTTAATACGTAATAAATGGAAACGTTAGGATACAGTTAATGTTCTGTGACCCAATCGGTGTTTTGTGATCCACCGAACCTCGCGACATTCATGCCAACCTCTTTTCTAAACCACCTTGACATTTATTCCCTCTACCAGACCAGTCAGAACCACGTACTTGGTAGTTGGGCTCGCTCTGCATAGCTCAGCTCCACGTTCTGCTCCACACACGGCTTCTTGACCGGAGGGACATTATCGCCATTCCTCTCTTTGGACCTAGGAGCGTTACAGGCGTTACAGCGCGGCGCTGTTATGGAGAGTCCAAACACAGCGCCAGAACATTCTTGTCGTCTCCTACCTGAACGTGTTATTGTCCAGGATGAATTGGTGGACGCTCTCGGCGGTTTGGTTGTCGATGCGTTCGGCGTCCCGCAGTACGACGAGCAGATCGAACATGGAGATGATGGGATGGAGCTTGATTCCATGTGACGCCAACATCTCAATGGCGCCTTGCTCCCGGTTCATTAGCACCAGCGCATCCGTCACCTAAATCAAATAAAGGCGTTAGTAGAGGAGCGACCCAAAGAGCATCACTTCTGTGATCTCTTGATGAGATTCACCTTCAGTCCCTGCTTGTAGAGAACTTCAGCCGTCTCAAGTATGCTGGCCCCGCTGGTCACCGTGTCCTCGATGATCACACATGTGTCCCCCTCCCGACATGAGCCCTCCACCATACGCTTGGTTCCTAGAAGGGAGAGATAGAAGCCTTGTCGGTACTGGCTTTGGGTAAGTCATCTTCCAGGGGAGCAGAGGTTACAATCATGGCTGACACTAAAGCATTCTTCAGTGTCATGGTTACGGCCTGAATCAAGAGTTCAAGCTGTTTTTTAAGGTCACAATCATAAACACCGATTCGCCATTTCTTTTGCTATGATACCACTAGGGTTGGATTTACAGTAAAGTATCGGATGGCGATTCAAGTATAACCCTCAGTTTGTTAGTTCTAAAGTTAAAGAAAGAGAAGGTCGTGAATCTCAACAAAATCACGTGAACGGATGTTTAGTTCCTCAAGTTTAGGGTCTGAGAGTGATTACTTTTATCTAGGATTACTCCTGCGCACACACACACACACACACACACACACACTTGTGTTTTTACCACGTTATTACTTGATCAGAGGTCCTAATTCAACAGAGTCGGCGTGATTCTGACGAGCTTTAATTCTGATCAGCTTTAATTCGGACCCTTCATCTCTGTTCGTCGCGTTTATGCGTCTGTGGACTTTAATTTGGATTTCCTTCAAGCATATCCTGTCAGACTATCCATCTTTAATACTTCAGCTGATCCTGTGCTGTTACTCTCAGACTTGAATCTTTTTTCAAACTGATGTCTGGCTCCTCATCTTTAGTCAAGTTTTATAACCCAAATGTGACCCAACTCTCAGTGAAGTCCTGTGAAGTATGTCCAGCCTCTTTATTTTGATGCAGGGACGTCTGACTCAGGGTTCAACTGAGTGATGGAGGCGTGACTTCCCTGCCTAATCTGAAAGTTAACGAGTTTTTTATAAACCTTTTCAAGTGTAAACAGAAACCTGATCATTTGGATCACGTTTCTTCTACTGTCTAAGTGAGATCAGGTCCAGATGCATAATGGAGGTTTGGAGGATTCGAAAAGAAACCCATTGGTCAGAGAAATATGAGGGCTACACTCTCCCTGCCACCCAGTCACCCACCGTAGTCCTTGGCCTCCTTTCGCCGGATGACCATGGGCAGCTCGTGCGTGGAGCAGATGATGGTGGCGATTGGCAGGGCCGTGTACGGAACGCCACAAACCGTGTCAAACTGCAGCCCCTCCTCCTGCATTCTCTGGTAGATGAGGTCCGCCACCTGCAGAACAGTTAACAGAGACACGGGAGGAGACACGGGAGGAGACAGAGGAGGAGACACGGGAGGAGACACGGGAGGAGACACGGGAGGAGACACGGGAGGAGACACGGGACGAGACACGGGACGAGACACGGGACGAGACACGGGAGGAGACACGGGAGGAGACACGGGAGGAGACACGGGAGGAGACACGGGAGGAGACACGGGAGGAGACACGGGAGGAGACACACGGGAGGAGAGACACGGGAGGAGACACGGGAGGAGACACGGGAGGAGACACAGGAGGAGACACAGGAGGAGACACAGGTTACTTAGTGAACATACACTGATTACATGATGTATATCAGAACCACAGAGAGGTGAAACCACGATAGGGTTCGGGTTCCATCGTCGGGGATTGACAGGGAAGCCTACAGGTGAACATTTGTCCCAACGTTGACGTTGGGAGCAGAACAAACAGGCGAGCTTAAGACTGTGAAGGACTTTGACAAGGACCTGATTGTGATGGCTCCATGACCGGGTCAGAACATCACCAGGACTGCAGATCTTGTTGGGCGTTCCTGGTCTGCAGTGTTTAGAACCAACCACAGAGGTCTAAGGACGGACATCCAGGTTCTCGGCCTCATTCATGCGTGCCGGGAGGGAAGGCTAGCCCATGTTGTCTGATCCGACAGAAGAGCTACGGAGGCACAAACTGCAAGAACGGTTCATGCGGGTTCAGCAAAACGGGCCAGGACACAGCAGCGCAGTCGCAGACAGCCTCATAACCTCCAAGACTTTAAGGACGTTCAGGTTCCAGATACCACAGCACACCTTCAGAAGTCTGCTGGAGGACCTACACATTATTAGGTGGTTATAATTACAGCTGCACCATTAATCTAAAGGCGATGTCAGCCTGTGCGATGACATGACGGCAAAAGCTGCGATTTGATGAAATGATCATGTGTGAGAAGGTGACTACCTCTCCTCTGTTTGTGTGCGGTCTGCTCATTGTCTCCGCCCACAATAAAGAAATGGACTATCAGTGTCAGAGACTCCGGGTCAGTTAAAGCCGAGATGAGGGAAACTCTGGGTTTTCCGTTCCTGAAAGCGTGATACGTCAAGCTCTTTGTCAGTTACAGCGGTAACTTCGTCAGCTTCCGAAGTATTCTCACGTGGAAAATGAAACTCCTCCAGCGAGTTCTGTGTCTACCCAGGATTAAGTTTGTAATTTTCAGCTGCTTTCGTGCGCGTCTAGTGACAATAAATGAAAACGTAAATCGGTCCAATATCATTCCACCACCTTGTCACACACACACTTCACAGAAATGAAGGTAACACTAGTTTGTTAAGCGCTTCTTGAAGAACCCACCTGTCTGAGCAGCACCAAGTATCTATCACAACAGACAATGGCATGAACATCGTTCAAAATATCCTAATATAATATGAAATAACTTTTGTATTGTTTCTTATTTGATTTGGTAAATATCTATTATTTTGAACACCGTACTAAACACGTTTACATTTTATGTTTGGGCTGAAAAATACACACTACATGATCAGTTATTTGTGCGTTTTCCTTGACAACCACAAGATCGCAGAAGAATCGTATTATGGCTACTATCATGGCAATATAACTTTTTCACCAAATCGTGCCGCTCTGGTCACAATGTTTTGGGTCCTCCGTGGAAAGTCACACGATCACGCACCTACACATATATGGGACAAATCGACACAATCACAATCCAATCTCGCGTGTGTCAGTTGCTGTAATTCTCACAGAAGCTGACTCTGCAAAGGATCAATGTGACTTTTGGACTTTTGCTGACAAATGAACACGTGGGCCACGACCACAACCTCAACACGCTGAAACGGGACGGAAACTTCGGCGCAATTCTAACAATATGTATACATTTATCAGTATAACAGAACTTGTTTTGCATATATTCTTTAAAAGTTGCTGTGCGGCGGGAGAGCGCCACACGTGTTTACCTGGTTCATGAGCGCCGGGTGAGACACTAGCACCCTAAGGTCGATGTAGATGGGCGTCATCAGGCCGCTCTTCAGCTTGTACTCCCCGAACTTCACCGCGTCCACATCGTGGAGCTTCACGATTAGACTGGCAATGGACTGCTTCACCATCTTGTCGTTAATTCAGGAGACAGTTGTGGGGACGATTTGCAAGTTCGGCAGCTCTCCTTGCTTTTCGTAGGCGCTGAAAACGACACTTCCGCCGCGGGCTCTTCACGATAAGAGCATCATAGTAGCGTACTCTATATGACCTGTCTGTTTTCACTTTTTAATACATAGGAGGGATTGTTTGCACGAATAAGATGTATCATATTTTTGAATTACATTCAATTTAAACTTTAGTACAAGAAAAATCAAACATTTATTTAAAATTATTTTTTCATACTTTTATAGTGACATTTTACTGCTTAACCGGAAGTCTCTCCGAACAGACTTCCGTTTTTTTCTCTGATCTTTATCCAAAACAAATTTGAACAATTTCATTTTACAATGGAAGGTGAATCATGGAAGGAATTGAGCTTGCCAGACAATATCTTATATCAAAATTATTATAGTTTTACCAAATATATATAATAATCATCAAATATTCATTTGTTTTAAGGATTTTTAAAAAATATCCAGAATTGAGTTATTTTCCATATAACAGACGTCAGGAGGATTATAATCTCATAGGAGGACATTTCAATGTTTGGCAATAGCATTGTTATTGATATGTTATTCTGTAGTATGCAGTATTAGATGAATATTACCTGGATATGAGAGTCATGTTTCTACCTCCTAACAAATACATATGTACATCTGAACAAAATAAAAACAATGCTTATTAACGTTTTCAACACTAAAGAAAGCATTTTTTATTTCCCCCCGATTCAAGCAATAGATGTAAGTGAAAGGGAAGGCATCATACCTTTGTTCAGTGATTTGTTTTCATGTTATTAATTGTTGGCTTTATTTATTTAATAGTATACTGAGGGTAATGATATAGAAACGTATTTATATTTTAATAAAGGTGTTCTTTTCCTAAAAATTTCAAAACAAAAATTTACTTTAACATGTTTGAAAATAACATATAAATCCTACCAGATTATTCAAACATTAAAATTTCATTGATTTTAGTTTTGGTTCTCTGTCATTCTCATAATATGTAATATATATATATATATATATATTTTTTTTGTTTGTTTGTTTTTTTCAGGCATCATTATGTTAGTGAAATGTGATATTACTTATTCATTATTTGCCTTCTAGATGTTCGTTTTTACACAGTCCTGATGTTGAAACTTCTCGATGTACAGATTATTACTAAAACAATCAAAAGAAACATTTATTGAAAAGACTGGCAGACACTCTCATTGCTGTTATTCTGTGGGGTTTATTCAAATCTTACATTGCAAACTACTTGCGTAGTTTGTACTACAGCATTTTACTGATTTGTTTGCACGAGGATCATTTTTTCAAAAAGTTGTCTTATGAACTGATAACTTTTCAGTTCTTTATGCCAAACTGTATGCAGTAATATTCTCTTTTTCTGCATTTTCTAAAGTGACCTAAACAATTTTCTTTATTTAAATATATAGAACAAAAAGAACTGACAACAATTGGTTGATTTTTTTTCAGTTTATTAAAAAGATTCAGTCCACAGTAGTTCAGATTTTTGGCACCAACAATATAAAAACAAGTAAAACAAAAATAAAGTGTGTACACCCCAAAAAGCATTAAACAAAAATGCCTGAATAAAAAGGGATAAATAAAAGAAATGAATAAAAAAATTACAAACATTTATGTAATTAACATGGATTTTTCGTGGAAACAACTGATTTTTTTCCAACACATTTTTGAATTTTGGTCGGTCAGCCTTATGGATTCATTGGTGCTATATACCCAAATGCATTTTTAAAAACACCCAGACTACAGATCAGAGTCTCCATGACGACAGCAGGAGCCTGAAACCCTGAAATAACAGAGCCCATCCGTCTTTATGGAGGACTGTTTGAGAGAGAAATGTTAGTGACCCGCTGCTCTGCTCATCAGAATACAGGGACCCTGACCACGGAGAGACGGACAGGTCCCCTCAGATAAGGTATGGTTCATACACATGTAGTCCCTCTATTCTAATCAACTCATCTCGTCAGACCAAATACTATATGGCTTCGTTATTCCGTAGCAAAGAAGACACATTCCCCTAGTTTGGATGAAGCCATGTATCGCTCACTAAACGTTCTCTTAATATATTCATCAGAGTGAGACTCCGACTCAGGGGGAATGAACCAGAAGTGGTTTCAGTTATCATCAGGGAGCATCATTGTATAAAATCAGACATTTGTAGTGAAGGACGATGGAATGATTTCATAAGAGTCCAAATGCTACAGTAAGAGAAACACAGCAGTACGGCCTCTGGAGTGAGTGTGTGTGTGTGTGTGTGTGTGTGTGTCTGTGTGTGTGTGTGTCTGTGTGTGTGTGTGTGTGAGTCCACAGTGAGTTTGGCAGGTATGCGGTGATGAAGCAGCAGGATTCGTGCTCTGACATAGGAAGTAGAAATCCTTGTTCCGACTGAAGAAGAGGATCGTGACGGACGTGACAGGCTGGGTCTCTGTAACAAATGGTCTCATTAAGGCACTTAAATCTGAGAGGGTTAAAAACCTTGAAGGCACGGATCTGATGGAAATGTCTTATTTTAAGGAAAGCAGCAGGAAGCTTCCATCTTGGAGTGGTAGCGACGCTGTGAGGGGTTCTTCCTCTTCATCCTCCCCTCATCTCTACTCTAAGGGGCTCTGAGCGTCTGCAAGCAGCTCTGGCCTCATGCATTCAATGGGACACTGGATGTTCTGGAGAGAAGAGGAGAAGACCAGAGCAGATTAGATTTCCCACGCCGACTGCATTTAGTACATGTAACATACATTATCAGGGTTCAGGTGAGAAAGGTAAATGTAGATACCTGTACGGTGTTCTGAGAGTTCTGTATTTTAAAGTCACTTTGGAAGTTCATTATATGTCTTAGGGGAAAATGACAGAGGCCGGACTACAGCCTCCCCCTCAGTAAGAATAAAGGCTGAATGGAAGCATGTGGGTGCCGACGACCACACTGTTTGAAAGGGGCGTGTCTATTATCTGTGGTGGGTGGAGTCTAAATGCGCTCAGACAGTGGCAGCCGGATAAACCGGACCTTGTTGAGTTTGAACGATGAGTGAGGATGAGGAGAAGTGGTATTAATTTAAAGTTTGACCACCGACCAGTTTACGTAGAGCGTTTTCTCTGTAGCGGTCGAAGGCGCCCGAGTGTACGGGTTGAAGGAGGTCGGCGTCCACGTCAGTCTGAACTCCTGGCCGTTTGCAGTTCTCACAACGCCAGCCCTGCGGGGGAGAGGGAGAGGTCAGTGTGGGGAGACGGCAGACAGGTGAGAACAGGAGCAGACAGCAGGAGGCGTGAGAAAAGTATTCTTCAGGACAGTTCAGATCGGATCACTTACATTATGAGCAGAAAAGAAAAGACGGGAGGTGACGATAAAAACTGAATTAAACATACGGAACAATTACTAAATGATTGTCTGAAAACCGTTTCCTGCTGCCCTGTTGGTCGTGTGTGTGTGTGTGTGTGTGTGTGTGTGTGTGTGTGTGTGTGTGTGTGTGTGTGTGTGTGTGTTCCACACTCACACACAGTGGGACTCACCTGTTGACCTCCGTAGCACGTGCAGGTACAGATGGCGCCCAGGTATTCCTTCTGCCACTGGTTTCCTACTTGGTACATTTTCCCGTCATCGTAACAGGTGGAGTCGTCTGGAGGAGGAGTTTCACAGGTCAGAGACCTGTGTGTGTGTGTGTGTGTGTGACTGTGTGTGTGTGTATTAGAGTGTGGGTGTATTAGTGTGTGTGTGTGTTAGTGTGTGTGTGTATTAGTGAGTGTGTGTATTAGTGTGTGTGTGTATTAGTGAGTGTGTGTGTGTATTAGTGTGTGTATTAGTGTGTGTGTGTGTGTGTGTATGTTAGTGAATGTGTGTATTAGTGTGTGTGTGTGTGACTGTTAGAGTGTGTGTGTGTGTGTGTGAATGTGTGTGTGTTTGTATTAGTGTGTGTGTGTATTAGTGTGTGTGTATTAGTGTGTGTGTATTAGTGAGTCCATACGTACGGGGTTCACATTTGAATTCTCCCTTTCCGTTGCCCAGACAGGTGCAGCTCATCATGTGACCGTTCTCCGCGTGGCGATCCCACTTCTCATTGACACGGTAGTTATTACCGTTGTCATGACACCACTCTGAGAGAGGGAGGAGAAGCAGAGCGAGGGAGAGAGAGACAGAGAGAGAAGGAGGTAGAGGAGAAAGGCATGACGAGTCACGGAGGAGGAGTCAGATTGGATTGAAAAGGAGGAAAAAGAGGAAGAAGGAAGGAGACAGACGTTAAATTATTTACGTCTGTCAATTATCGTCTCATTATTGTTGTCTTTTAAAAAAGGGATGTGAATTCATCATTTTTATTACTTTATCTTCTTCACTCTCATTTTGTATTTACTGACAGTTATTTTAACTTCCTCACATCTGTTACGTTGTATATCATTTTTACCATCTTCTTTTATCTACTTTTTAAAAATCATCATCTGTCAAACATTTATTTAGATTTCTTTGGCAAAACAGTTTTCCTGTGTTTTTGAAGTCTGTCGACATATTAAGTAAATGTTAAGTTGTTTTTCTAAGGTTTCATGTAAATAAAAGTTATTATTACTGTATATAAAAACTTATTAGGTATTACAGAGACATGCTAACGTTTCCTTCTCTACAACGCAGACAAACTATTTACAGATGAGAGTTTTCACCGTTTTCACAAACAAACACAAAAACACAGTCTGGAGAAAAAACATTTACTCTGCAGACGACATGTTCTCCGTTATTTCACCCATCACAGACTCTCTGACCAGCCGCTGCTGATCTCAGCTACTGGTTCTGCTGATCTCAGCTACTGGTTCTGCTGATCTCAGCTACTGGTTCTGCTGATCTCAGCTACTGGTTCTGCTGATCTCAGCTACTGGTCCTGCTGATCTCAGCTACTGGTCCTGCTGATCTCAGCTACTGGTTCTGCTGATCTCAGCTACTGGTTCTGCTGATCTCAGCTACTGTTCCTGCTGATCTCAGTTACTGGTTCTGCTGATCTCAGTTACTGTTCCTGCTGATCTCAGTTACTGTTCCTGCTGATCTCAGTTACTGGTTCTGCTGATCTCAGTTACTGGTCCTGCTGATTTCAGTTACTGGTCCTGCTGATCTCAGTTACTGGTTCTGCTGATCTCAGTTACTGGTTCTGTCGTGTTAGATGCAGGGACTAAACAAATAACTGAGTGTGAGGCGGGTCGGTTAGCGGAGCGGAGAGCAGCATGGGCAGATCCCAGAACCTTCCTGGAGGTGGATGGATGTGATGCTACACAAGGACAACTCCGTAAATGATCTACCTCTAATGCAGAAGCTGCCCATGTCGGCATTTATGACCGTTGCTGCACATAGAAGATGGATTTTCCACTTCTTTGGCTTTTGAACTGTAGATAAGGAGTTTATAATGTGCCGAGATAAAGATTTATGCATCCTGTGTCCCGTATGGACCCAAACCTCTCTTTGATATACTGCTGTTAGATTTTCCCCACAATAAATTCCTCTGGAGCGAATCCCATGGAATCATTTGATTCCATGTTGGGTTTTGCAAAGCATGCTGGGATGGGTTAATAAAGCCACTCACTGGATGAATCACACCTGAAGTGGCCGCTGCCCAGCCCCAGGCAGATGCACCACAGCTTGAAGCCCGTCTCAGACATGCGCTCCCACTCAGCGCCGACCTCCTGGTACGTTTGTGTGAAGGTGTCGTAACAGACGTCGCGGTTGGCCGTGACGGGGACGTCACCTGGAACTGAAGGATGGAGGGAAACAGGAACTAAAAGGGTCACGTCAGGAAAAGATCATTTCATTTTAATGAATATCACATTCGTCATCGTAAAATATTAAAATACAATTTAAGGTAGGACTGAATATAATTAACTTTATGTATCTGCAATACACGTATAACAATACTAATTTATTTTCCATTCTCATCAAACATTCCTCTAGCATGATTTTCTGAAGTGAACTACTGTACCGGCGTTGCCAACGGTTACAACTTCCTCCAAGACCTTCTCTTTAGCCCCGCCCCTCATGGCCTCTACTAGGACGTTATAGGACGCTCCGGATGTCAATCCAATCAGCGTGGCGCTGCTGGAGGTGCCAGGGAGTTGCATCTATGGGTGGGAAGAGCATGTTAGATGTCCCGCGGTAAAGATGTGTGCGTGACATTGTCTGACATCAGGAGCTGCGTCCTTCCAAGGCGTGTAAGAGAAGCTGATCACATGTCCTCCAGTTGACCCTCCTCATATCTAAGAACTGTACTTCTTCATTTCATCCTTTATCTATTATCCCGGCTCCTCCATCCTTGACTCCCATAGTTCTTATCTACACACCCGACGGCTGAATCATCTCAGGCTGGCTCAGACGGCGGCGCTCCTGACCTTCAATCTTCACGTCTCGCTCTTCGCTCACTTAGTCATGAAGGAGCCGACATGAGGATGTCTACGATGTTTGAACACAAACAAGCTGACCATATCGAGGTCTTCACTCAGATGGTAAACGAGTGGTAAAAGCAGGCCTACGCTGTCCTATGTTGTATAAAGCCTCCAATCCCCTGCGTTGTACAAGCAATGCCACTGATCGAACTTCAAGTTATGTCCAAAAAACAGCCTTTCTGTTAAAAGCTTGGTCAGTAAAATATGAACCATTATAGAGACTTTATATGTTAAAAACAAGGAGAAATGTTGGTATTTTTCTCGTCACGTAGTAACGGGAACAATGTTTCTGACATGAAAAGAAATGATTTTAGGTCTCACCTGTCCATAGATGCCAAGGTGATGCAAACACACCTGATAGCTGTGGAGCTGTTTTAATCTGATTAAAATAAGATTAACTTGAACATAGTTCTGAATCAAACTCCTCGGTTTTATCTAAATAAATGTTACAGAGGTCAGAGGTTGTCTCATGTAACAGCATTCACTGTAGCCTTGGATTGAGACACAGCTCGTGTGTGTGTGTGTGTGTGTGTGTGTGTGTGTGTGTGTGTGTGTGTGTGTGTGTGTGTGTGTGTGTGTGTGTGCGTGTGTGTGTGTGTGTGTGTGTGTGTGTGTGTGCGTGTGTGTGTGGGTGTACCTGGAAGCCCATCTCCTCCAGGTGTGTAAGGGGGTTGCAGGACACCTCGTACACGGAGGTGTGAGGAATGGGCTGCCAGGAGATGGTCGTGATCGTCTGGGCTTCTTGGGGCAACTCTGTTTCGTTGTCAGGGAAACCAAAAGCCAGACCCGGCAGAAGACTGTCGCTCACCTGCAGGGTCAGAGAAGGTCATCAGAGGTTAGAAAATCATAAATACGAGGTACACACAGGTTCTGTGTATCATTATGGGATGCACAGCTGATGGTTTCACAGCAACCACGTGAAGCTGTACATACCAGAGTTATGAGAGAACAACTTCTATCCATCTCGCTCCATTATCTCTATTTTATGAATGCTTCTAACTGACAAAGTTGCGGGTGAAGCTAAATTCTGGTGGTGTAAGTGTCGACTCTAGCAGACCATGTCAGTCTGACAAACCTTGACCAGGGGCACTCTGTTTCCGTCAGGGCCCGCCGCAGGAATGTAGACCAGCGGTTCTCTGACTGTCGGCCTCTGGCCCTCCTTTGGTCCAGCAAAGGGACCATGGAGTCCGTTATTGGGGCCCAGGTTCTGGTACTCAGTATAAATGTGCTGGCCCTGCTGCCCTGGTTGGTACTGGCCACTGGTACCGGCCAGATGAACGTGGTTGGTGTCGAAACTGGACAAAGAAAGAGAAAGCGTGAGGGGGGGGCCCGAATACTTGACCCAGACAGAAATAAAAGCTGAACAGGACGAATAAGTTCTTTATGATGTCACAGATTCTTACATCTTGTCGTTGAAGGACTCCGGAACATCCAGGATGTCAGTAGTGGGTCGGTGAGGAACAGGAAGCTGAGGAAGCTCAGGAACCAGGAGCTGATGGTCTGTAGCTGGTTCTGATTGCACAAGAGAAATGGGTATTTGCGGTTAGAACCAAGACATGGAAAACTAACGCACAGATCCACTAACCCGACCTTTAGCAGGTAAAAAACACAAGATGGTTCCTCGTGTGCTCCAGGAGCAGCAGGAATACAACATAGAGGTAAACACCTTTAACAATCATAACGGTAATTCTACCTCTGGGGGCGGGCCGGCTGTGAGCCCACTGAGGTGGGAGGATTCTTCATCGTCAAAGTTTAAAAGCATCATAAGGAACGCGGCGACGGACATGTGTGCTCGTTTTGTTCTTTTAAATACCACCTTGTATTTGTTGCACTTTAAAATGTTGATTGGCTGCTATAAAAGAGATTTTTAATCTCAGCGGAGCTTCCTGGATAAATAATAATAAAATAAATAAAGAGGTTTTTTTAAAAGTGCAGTATGGCATGATGACCAGCAGGGGGCAGCAGAGTAACGCTCAGAAACATAACGAATCTTTCAACTGTAGTAAAAGAAACAAAATCACTTCATCCAAAGAGAATGTAATATTCTCCCACAACGGGTCCATTTCCTAGAAGACATTTTTGACAGTAAAAAAGTCCTCCCAAAAAAATGTAAAACTAAAAAAATAGATATATTTCCCCAAATACCAAGGGGACCCCTCCAGCGCGTGGAATGTTCCAACAACAATTATGAAAACATATCTTTGGATTGTGGTTAAGACAAATCCCATTCACACAATGAGCTCATATAATATAATATGAACAACATCCAACAATAACAGGTCCTAAACAGCAAAAGGTTCCTCTTAAGTATTTGATTTGAAAAATGTTGAGTCCATTCCTGAATTATCCCCCTCCTCAGGTTCTGGCGGGGGATGAGTGGAACAATTAGTGGCCCAGTTCCTAAAAGTATGTGGTATTATTTTGTTATATTGTCCTGGGAAGACGTGCGTGTTTCCAAAACCGTGTAGTAATAGTTTTATTGCAGTGATATGTTAAACACCAAGCGGTGAACCTAATCCAGCCTCTGGAGACATTCGATGCCCCCTTCACATTCATCACGGTACCGTCATCTGGTACCGGTTAGCCTGTGCACTTCTGGTCCCATCCCGCGTTTTTACAGCACTTTCTCAAAAATGAGTGAAAACTTAAAACCTTATATGGATTATCTTTGTATTGTTTTTAAGGGATATACTGTACATCCGATCAGCCATAACTTTAAAACCACCTGCCTAAATCAGTGTAGCCCCCCTCTTGACCCCATTAACAGTTCTGCAATGTACCGTTTGTTCCGGTTTCTGCAGTTTGTGCTGCAGTAGCTTTGTGGGTTCAAGCAGCACGGACTAGCCTAGTCCCAACAAGTCCTGCAGTTCTAGAGAAATTCTGACCCAGTCATGTAGACAGCACAATTTTGTCTTTGGCTCAGATCCATACGCATGCACATGTTTCCTGCTTCCAGCACATCAACTACAATAAAAAAATGTATACATCCCCCTACTAACATATCAATGAGATAATCTATGCGAGTGTTCTCAGGAACACCTGTGACCCGGTTTGGATTCTGGATGTGACTTGAACAGGAACGCAGACAAATGTCATTATTTATATTCCCTGGTTACTACGTGCTGCTTACTCCCTGTAATCTTCATCATGCAGCAGTTTGCTGTTATTTCTGTAACTACAGGCATGATGTCAAACTAATGTTCCTGCAGCTCTGAAAAATGAGGTTAGAAATGAGCTTAGCCATTAGGGAGTGGGGCGTTCTATTACCGGCGGTGTCACAGTTGTGTTTGGCAGCGCCCTGATGTTATAGTACTGTTTTCCATCATGAGTGGACTCGCTCAGCATCAAGATCACTTTTTTCTTTTAAATCCAAACTGTAAAGTAGGTTTAATCCTCTCTATACTGAAAGACTAAACTCTGTCTGCTTTCTCTGCCGCTCCAGCAGTGTGACGCTTCCTCCACTGTCTTCACATTCCGCTACGTCACTCCGCACATAATATATTGGGATTGTTAAAGTCAGGATAAAGCCTTATCCAGCTTACTGAGATCCAGATATAATGTAGCAGTTACAAACACAAAGACAGGATCCTCCACAAACCAGTATCTCTGAACACGGCCATCATGACTCTGGCTAACACTGACAATGGTCATAATGTTATGGATGATCAGTGTACGTTCAAAGAGCTTTTAGAAAACCTGGCGTATTATGTAATACCGTCATCACAACTACACTCTTCATCATCATCGTCCTGCTTTGATGAGGAGACAGGAAGTAAAATAGAAACCCTGCCTTTAATAAAAGGAAAAGTGTCAAACTTAAAAACGTAAATTTTGCATTGGCCCTGTATGCTCAGAGGTGCATGATGGGTATTCACGTGTTCTGTACGCTCAGAGGTGCATGATGGGTATTCACGTGTTCTGTACGCTCAGAGGTGCATGATGGGTACTCACGTGTTCTGTACGCTCAGAGATGCATGATGGGTATTCACGTGTTCTGTACGCTCAGAGGTGCATGATGGGTATTCACGTGTTCTGTACGCTCAGAGGTGCATGATGGGTATTCACGTGTTCTGTACGCTCAGAGGTGCATGATGGGTATTCACGTGTTCTGTACGCTCAGAGGTGCATGATGGGTACTCACGTGTTCTGTACGCTCAGAGGTGCATGATGGGTATTCACGTGTTCTGCACGCTCAGAGGTGCATGATGGGTATTCACGTGTTCTGTACGCTCAGAGGTGCATGATGGGTATTCACGTGTTCTGTACGCTCAGAGGTGCATGATGAGTATTCACGTGTTCTGTACGCTCAGAGGTGCATGATGGGTATTCACGTGTTCTGTACGCTCAGAGGTGCATGATGGGTACTCACGTGTTCTGGCTTTGCCGATTAGAGATGTGCTTCTCAGAGCGTTCTGCAGGGCGACAATCTTAATGACGTACTCCGTTCCTGGTTTCAGACCTTTGAGCAAACAACAGAAACACAAACGGGTTTGACCACCAGTCCTCATTCCCTTCACCCCCCCCAACGCGCACGTCAACCATCTAACGTCTGCTCAGCTGTTTGGTTGAGCACATGACTATCTCTTATTGAAATGTCAGCCACTTTACTGAACCTGTTTATAAAATGACCCAGTGACAGAGTAAGGGGGCCAAGGCTGGAGCCCTGGGGGACGCCACAGGTCAAAGGGTGTCATTAACCCGGACTATTGAGAAAGTGAGATTCAATAAATATGACTTTTTTTTGCATATTAAAGCAGGAGAGGACTGACTGACTGACTGACAGTGATTGACCGAGCAGAATAATGTAACTTAATAAAACAAGAAAAAAAGGTCCTTAGTTTTAGTTTTCATAAAAGATTCTTTACCAAAAGGTGGAGCTAATGTTGTGAAAACTGACTATATTACATGAAATACAAAACTTCATGAAATGATTTAATAGTTTTCTGCTGTTTAACACTTGCTTGGCCAAACAATTAATCATTTTATGTTAAATCTAGAGTGTCTAAGATGTCAGAACAATAAATGCCCTCAAGAAAGAAAACATGGAAAGGAATGATTTTTCTCTGTGAGGATATTAAAGCGATGAGGCCCCTCCTCCTAACCCACCATTGATGATGGCGTAGCTCTGGCCTGCGTGAGGTCTGGGGGTCAGTTCTCGAGGCAGACCCCCGGCCTCCTCGTAGGTCACGTAGTACCCAGTGACCCCTGGACTGCGGGAGGGCTCCCAGGTGAAGGAGATGCTGGTGGGGTTCAGGGAGGTGAAGCGAATGTTGGTGGGGGGGACGACCACCGGTTTGGCTGAAGAGACAAATAATCAAATAAGAGCTCAAAGACCAGTGAACTAAGTTTAACAACTTATCTGGAACATTTTATATAACTCTTTATTACTGAGAAAACAAACTGAAGGAAAAATGTCATAATGAGAGTTTGTAGGATTAACATCAGTAAATCCTGGAATTTATCTCAGGATTCCTCGCGGATCTTATTCACACCAGTACATTCATTATCCATCACTGTAACGGTCGTGATAAACCTCTGGAGGATGGAGGTGAGGGTTACCTGTGGTGGCCGTGAGGGTGAACGGCGCGCTGCGTCCGTTCCCTTTCAGCGTGTAGATGTTGATCTTGTAGTGGGTTCCAGGTTCCAGACCTGAAATAAAGCCTCAGGTGAGTGACGGACAGTCTATCGCTTTTCTATCAGAGCAAATCAGGATATAGTTCCAAGTGGTACCAGAACCAGTCTGGGGTTAGTTCAGCTCTCTGAGACAGGTTTGTAGGCATTAGAGGCACTAGAGCCACATGATGATGTCACAGAGGCACTACAAACACATCTTCACATCAAAGAGACACTAGAGCCACGTGATGATGTCATAGAGGCACTACAACCACATCTTCACATCAGAGAGACACTAGAGCCACATGATGATGTCATAGAGGCACTACAACCACATCTTCACATCAGAGAGGCACTAGAGCCACGTGATGATGTCATAGAGGCACTACAACCACATCTTCACATCAGAGAGGCTTTAGGGCGACATCACTATATCAGAGGTACTAGAGCCACATGATGATGTCACAGAGGCACTACAAACACATCTTCACATCAAAGAGACACTAGAGCCACGTGATGATGTCATAGAGGCACTAAAACCACATCTTCACATCAGAGAGGCTTTAGAGCGACATCACTATATCAGAGGCACTAGAGCCACATGATGATATCACAGAGGCACTACAAACACATCTTCACATCAAAGAGGCACTAGAGCCACGTGATGATGTCATAGAGGCACTACAACCACATCTTCACATCAGAGAGGCTTTAGGGCGACATCACTATATCAGAGGCACTAGAGCCACATGATGATGTCACAGAGGAACTACAAACACATTTTCACATCAGAGAGTCACTAGAGCCACGTGATGATGTCATAGAGGCACTAAAACCACATCTTCACATCAGAGAGGCTTTAGAGCGACATCACTATATCAGAGGCACTAGAGCCACATGATGATGTCACAGAGGAACTACAAACACATCTTCACATCAGAGAGTCACTAGAGCCATTTCATAATGTTGGTTAAAACGTTTTCGGTTGATTACCATAATCCCTCCAGCCACTAACGTAATCAGTTGGTGACAGCAGCGAGACTTTGGATGCGTATTGTACAAAATCCAAAATAATTTACATTATTCATATATTTTTTCTAATCCTTCCAGCTGCAGGTTTATATAACGTTTATTTAGGCACCGTATCATCATCATCATCGTCATCATCTGTTGCTATGTACCTGTGATGGCGTATGAGCGGGACTCGGGGCCGATGTTTTTTTGGATGGGGACATAGCCTGTGGAGGAGGAAGTGGGCGTGGCCTCAACCAGGAAACCAGAGATGGTGTCTGTCTTGGAGCGCCAGGTCAGAGTGATGGAAGAGTCGTTAAGATCAGCGATACGAACGCGGCGAGGCGGGCTGATGTCTGCAGGCAGACGAGGGGAGAGGAAGGAGGAAGGTTGTGAAAAAAACAAACAGTAACACATATATATATACACATATATAAATACATACATATATATATACACATACATATATATATACACACACATATATACACACACACACACACACACACATACATATACATACATAAATAAATATACACACTAGAATAACTAACTAACATAAGAAGTTTGTTATTTAGAATTAGCATGAATACTAAAACGGTAAAATAATACAAAACAGCATAGCAGCCAGAATGAAGAGGTTTTTAGTTAACATATAGAGATACTATTTAAACTCATGTGAGATGAACTAAGGAGGGAGGAGACGACGGTAACATCTCTGCCTTCATGCATTCATCCGTCGTGACCTCAGTCCTCATGGATGACAGACTCACTTTCCAGAGTGGTGACCTCTTCTTGGACCGGCCTGCTGGTCAGGGAGTTCTTCAGCGCATAAATATTGACTTCATACGTGGTCGAAATCTGAGGGACACGGAAAAAAAGACTTCACTCTCTCATTTACTTCAGTTTCCTCAAGACTGAGCTTCAGTTTAATGTCTGCAGTAACAATTATAACTGTTCGTGTGTGTGTGTGTGTGTGTGTGTGTGTGTGTGTGTGTGTGTGTGTGTGTGTGTGTGGCAGCAGTCTGCTGGAGACGAGAATGCTGGTGGTTTAATGACATATGGATGGTTTGACATTGACTTTCTGTGTTTCTCTCTTCTTCCTGTACCTCCAGAACTTACATTTTAGATTTGAGGGTCTGCCGTCTGAAGTATATTATTCACACCCTCAACGTTAACGTTTATTGATTGCATCTAGAGAAATGCTGTGTTTGTTGAGGTAGGGGTTAAGGGAGTGCTTGAGTTGCTTTGCAGCAGAGTGTTCTATGGACAGAGCCACATTTTAAATGTCAGTATTGTTCAATCATGATCGTTTAATTGTGGGTAAACATTTGGATTGACAGTACGTTCAATTAATTGTGCCGCCCTGGTATTTCTGCATGTCCATTTTTCAGAAGTATGGAACCCACAGAGTGGCTGCAGGTTCAATCCTGTCCTGTTGTTAACATATAGGCTTCGGATACGAAAACTCTCCACTTTGTTTCAACAGACAGACTTGAACACACCAGGGTCTTTGGCCCCCCAGACTCACCATGAGCCCCGAGATGTGTGCCTGGGTGGCGTCTGGAGCCAGGTTCAACTCCTTGGTGGGACCACTCTTGTTCTTCGGGTTCACCACCACACGGTAGCCTGTGAGGCCTTTCAAGCCAGTCAGACGGTTTTCCTGACCCGGGACAGCCCAGCGCATGGTGAAAGAGGTGGGGCCCACCTGGGAGATCAGGAGGTTGGTGGGGGGGGAGATGGCTGGGGGAGGAGAGAAAACGTCAAAGATTTAGAGGCAGAAGAAGCCGGCTGTCCATCAAGTAGACAGTAACAGGTCGGTATTTGGACTTCTTCTCGTTGTGTCTGCGTTTCCATACCTGTAGCTTGTGTTCCCACCAGTGGCGTGCTGGCCGTGTCATCGTGCAGAGCGATGACCTTCACCGTGTACTCGGTGCCGGGCTGCAGACCGTAGATGACGGTGGACTCGGCGTCTCCTCGGGGGGCCGGGCGCAGCTCTCTCTCGTCCTCCTCTGAGCTTGAATACAGAACCCTGTAGGACGTAACGATTCCCTCGGGACTGTCCCAGGTGATTCTCAGAGTGGTGGAGTCGATGTCGGAGAAGGTCAGGTCCTTGGGATGGTCAACATCTGAAGGTGAAGGAGCGGAGAGAGGGAGGAGAGGAAGCGATGACGGGGAGAGTGAGTAAACGTGAGGATTTTTAAACTGTTTCTCTCCAGATAGTTGAAGTCCTTACTCGTTAAAGCGTTCACCACCACCGGAGAGCTCTCTCCGTCTTGTCCCAGGGCGTACACGCTCAGAACGTACTCCGCCGTGGGCATCAGGCCCGAGAAGGTGATCTCTGTCTGGTCTGGACAGGAAACAGAGGACACACAGATCTGAGAGTCTGACAGGAAGAAGACCCACCAGAGAGCGTTCATCCACCTGGTCTAACGCCTCACCTGGAGCCACCACCTCAGTGAAAGACGGGCCCTGTCCGTTTTTGGGGACGCCAGTCACCCTGTAGCCTTTGATGGGTCCTGGGGCTGGACTCCACCTGACTGTGACGCTGTTGTCTTTCACGTCCATCACCTCCATCTCAGAGGGAGAGTCGACGCCTGAGAGGAGAAGGAGGTGAGTGGAAATGTGTGTGTGTGTGTGTGTGTGTGTGTGTGTGTGTGTGTGTGTGTGTGTGTGTGTGTGTGTGTGTGTGTGTGTGTGTCTACCTGTCCTGTGTGTGACATAGATGGGGGTGCTGGATGCAGGGCTGTCCCCTCTGCCTGTCACAGCATAGACTGTGACCATGTAATCGGTACCGGGCTTCAGGTTGCTGATGGTGGCGCTGGACTGAGAGCCCGGTACTGTGAACTCCTTAGGATTACTGTGACCACCTGGAGGAAGATTTACCGCGTGAGAAAAGATTGTTGTTTTTTTAGCTGATGAGTAACGACCCCTAACATTTGGATTTATGGTCAGACTTTAAAGAATTCGGCCAAGAAACAAATTTCTTTTTTCTTTACTTGATTTGCATGAATACAGTCGTATCTCTGATTTCCCCCTGAATCCCCTCACTCTCTCTGGTTCACTCCTCCCAGCTCACCTGACTCTCCGTGGGTGATCCTGTAGTATCGCACAGTAACCGGCGGGGCGTCCCAGCGGACGGTCATGCTGGTTGGGGTGGAGTCCAACACCTCCAGGTTTTTGGGAGCATCTGAGACTAGAGGGAGAAAAACCGGGGACAATCATTAAGGAGTGAGATTTGAACATGTCTCATCCCCCCGACACTCCATCAAACATCGCCTCACATATATATGGATTAATTAAGTCACATTTGTTGGCAATTTTTCATGTTAACAATCTAAAAATATGTACATTTACATATAAAAATACAGATTTACTCTGCAGCTTGAGACATTATTTGTTAATAAATCACAATTTTATTGTTGTGATTTATCACAGAAAGACAATCTGGGTCTCTTCATCTTCTCTTATCCAAACCAGCCGAGCTCGTCTTTCTATCGGGTCTCTTGGAGTCATTTCATGGAATGAAAATGTTCATTTAATGGATTCTGTTAGGTGGTGTTCTGTTTTTAAGAAAAAATGGAAACATGTTCTGCTGTCCAAACGTCTGATCTGATTCAGACATGTTTATTATTACTTACTGTTGTGCAAACTATGAGTTTTGTTTACTGCTATTGTGTGTGCACAATTTTTGTACACTTATTTTTATGCTAACTTTTGAGCCCTGACCATCTCAGGGCTCCACAGACGACTGAAACATTTAAAAAAGGACTTAAAACTTTCCTTTTTAGCAGAACCTATAACTTTAATTAACATTGCTGCTTTTTGGTCATGTTTTTTATATAGTTATTATTATATTTTTTATTGATGCTTTTATCTGCTTTTACTTTGTAGCACTTTGAGATTTGATCCAAATGTAAAGTGCATTATAATTATTATTATTATTATTTTACCAACTCCCCCATCACGATTATGCCAGGGGGGTCGGGGGTGATAACAACCATGATGATATTGGGAGTTATTACGATACGTACTGGTCTTCTGTTTCCCAGTGAGCGGCAGACTCTCTTCGCTCCGGCTCACAGCGTAGATGTTGACCAGGTACTCGGAGTCTGGACCGAGTCCAGTCAGGGTGAAGTGGTTCCTGGAGGGGGGCAGACGCTCGTCCTTAGTCCTCCCACCGCTGACCATCTGGTGGCGGATTCGGTAGCCGGTGATTCGGCTCTGGGGGGCGAGCCAGTGGATGGTGAAGGAGTTGGTTAAGATCTCAGAGAAACGGAGGCCGACGGGTGAATCCAGAGCTGAGGATGAAGAAGAAGAGGAAGGGCGAGAGGAAAGATATGAGGCTCCGTGAATTTCCATAATTGACAAATACTGATATTTCCATCATTTCTACCCATTACGACATACGTAACCATGGTGACGCTGACTGTTTGAAGGCTGAGGAGAGTTCCTGGAGCAGCTTTAACTTTCATTATAACTCATACAGACCATAAATGAGGAGTGTCTCAGTGGAGAACCGGTACCTCAAAGCTATCCACTCAATTTCTCACTGATTCTATTCTTCTTGTTGCACCTAGTTTGTCTTAAATCATTTGCACTCATTTTTATTTTGTATTTTATTGACATTGCTGCTGCTGATTCTGATCTCTAATCCTCTTTTATCTCTCTTATTAATGTTTCACTGATCCTGGCAGAATCACAAGAATGATTATTGTGATTCCCACTTAAGAGAAGTTTAAACCCTTTTAACACTTCAAATACTTATATAACTAACCCATTTCACCTGTTCAGACAACAAAGTTTGATGAACCTCATAAAATAACAAGTTTAATTCCTTTGGTCTGAAGAGCAGTCAGCAAAGAGCAAATTAAAAAGGGTTCCTAAGTTAAAAACCCAAACAACATCAAGTTCAGCTACTTCCTTACATATTTATATACATATTTTTAAATAGCAGATCCAGATAAAAGCCAGCATTTTTATTTTATATTGATGTCAATGTGTTAAATGTGTCTTATTTGGTCTATTTGTATCCCTCCTTATCTTCCATTCAGGAGAAATGGTTCTGGGTTTCTATGGGGGAAAGAACCTTATTTGACTTCCAACATCCCATTCTGGGTGACGGGGGGGACTCACCCGTCTTCTGGTTGCCGACGAGGGGCGAGCTCTCTCTCTGCTCATAGACACACACCACACTCAGCAGGTACTCCATGTTGGGCAGCAGATCTGTGAGCAGTGAAGAAGACATCAACACGAATGCAGGCGTTTCTGCATCTGGCTGTTATTTATGATACATTTTCACCCCAACTCACTCCTCAGCACCACCCTGTTGCTCCCATCGGCTACGCTGGTTTCTGTGATGTCATCCTCATCGTCAATGGGGTGGTACCTGAATAATGAGACGTGTGAGTGGACAAACATCAGGGAGCATTCAAGACACACTCTGATGCCGAGCTTTAACCTGTTCTTCTAAACAGGCCCGTAGTCAGACTTAGTCAGAATTTAACGGTGCAGTTGTTCCCGTGTATGTTTCTAGTGTTTCGTTCCTCGCTTCAGAAACGAATATTCAAAAAAAAAAAAAAAAAGAGGTAATTTGTTTTTCTGCTTTGAGATATAAGCATGAAAACAAAAGCGTTTGAAGTTATTATTTTTAAATAATAGAATAACTTTTCACTCATCCCTGTGTGGTCTAGAAATGGAAAAACGGCATGTTTTGTCAATCTTCACACAAGAGATCAAATTAGCACACGTTTTATTCACACTCAGGGATTGGAGATGAAGATATGAAAATATTTGGGTGCTATCTTTGATGATGATTTGTAATTTAATGTGAAACTTGTGAAGCGTGGGCAGCAGAGAATTCATCTTCTCTGTGAAGAAACCTCCTTCTGTCTCTCTCTCTGGATTTTATCAGTCTTTTACTGAGAAGCAGACGCCTGAGTTTTTTCCTTCCATCTCCTGTTTTCACAGCCTCGCAGAAAAAGACTGAGCGATGAAGCTCTAAAATCATCGGAGTGAAACAGAGATCTGAAAAATACCATCAGGGGGTTTATTATGTTACATCTCTGTGTAGAAGTAAATCATTCACTCCCTCAGCAATCTGTCTCTTTAATGCTACATTTTAATTGTCCTTCTTTATGTGTGTGGCTGTTTGATCCTTTTATTCTGTTTAGAGACGTTATCTTGTTATTTATCAGAGATCTTATCCTTTTCTTCTATAGGTTCTGATGTACGTTTCCTGTGATTTATCTTCTATGGTCTGTGGGCGGTTTGTGTGGACGCTGCTTTGGATTCCTCGCCCACAGACGGATTAATAAAAGCTTAATGAAGTTTATTTGGGTTGTTTAATTCAGGCAAGCTAAACGTTAAAACAACCGGTGAGAAGGAGACTTCAGCTCGTACCTGACCAGGTAGTTGTCGATGTCAGCAGTGTTGGGGACGCGGGGCGCCGTCCAGCTGGCTTCGATGGTGTTGGGTCCCACCTCGCCAAAGCGAAGGTCGGTTGGAGCCGGTACCGCTGGAACGGACAGAGCAGATTCAGAGTGGATCCATCATTTACTTAACGGCTCATTAAGGAAAAAAAACAGATATGAAGCGAGAGAATGAAGATGATGATGATGATCTAACTGGGGGTGAAGCTCTTTGACGTCTTTAGAGTGTTTTACTGGAGTCGGCGTGAATCCTCGTCTGAAGTTTTACTGCATCTTAAAAGTGAGTGAAGGGGCTGTTTTTGCATCAGGGGGCTAAATGATCCTCAATATGATACAAAAAAAGACCCTCAAATGAAACCAGATGGTACACACACACACACACACACACACACACACACACACACACACACACACACACACACACACACACACACACACACACACACACACACACACACACACACACACACACACACACACACACACAGGGTCATTAAACCGACTACCCAGCATGCAGTGTCATGACACCAGGAACATAAAAGCTCTACTTTTAAGAGCTGTAACTAATGAGGTAATTGGAATTTGTTACATTCTATAACCCTGAACGCACCATGACGCCCCACATCCCCTCTCTCTACACAAATCATACCCGGGACAACTTGGCTGTCTTATTTACAACGCTGCGAGGCACCAGACCCGCTTCACGGTTCCTTTGATTTCTGTTTGTATAAACTGTGTCGGAACTTCAAACAGACTTAAACAGAACCCAACAACAACATGAGTGATGGATTCAAATAAAGGTTTTCATTCAAATTGTACTTATGGAACCAAAAAGGTTCTCCAACACCCTCTGGGTCCGTGTGGAAGAGGCTCCGCCCCCCCTTTAGAAGCTAAATCCTAAAAATCAACCAAACTGCATGAAGAACTGGTTCAAGCTAGACTGGACCCAACCAGACTTGATCACTACCAAACCTGTTCAACCATCACCATCTTCAGAAGCAGGAAGTTGGGTCTTTGGTCTCAACGGTTACACACTAGAACAAAATCAAAAGAAATTCCAGAGGGTGATTTAAATCCAACAGTCTGGTTCCAAAGATTTTCCTAAGGTTCTGGGACTCCATCGATCCATTGTAGAAGTGGACCACCATCCAAACGTCCTCCAAGAGCACGGTGAAAAAAGTCAGAGGTCATAGAGCCACTATTCCAAAGGGTATAGAATTTCCAGGCTTAATTGGCATCATGGTAAAGTGGCGAGCAGGAAGCCACTGCTGACCCAGAAGAACATTTACGCTGGTCTGAATTTTGCTATGATACACCTTCAAGACCATCAGAGCTATTGGGAGACCTCTTGACTGATGAGGTGAACTGTCTGAAGACGGGGGTCCCGTTCCATCTGGTGGAACCAATACCCTTTGACGGTTCTGTATAACTGAACGACCCTTCCACTAATAAAGATGTTTTTTGATTATATATGTGGACTGTTTGTGGATCGGTGGAGGTGTGGAGGTGTGGAGGTGTGGCTCTTACAGGTCTGCTGAGTGACCGTGGTGGGCTCACTCTCCCCGTTTTCCGTCACGGTGATCACACTGATGTCATAGTCGATGCCGGGCTCCAGTCCGTAGACGGTGTACTGTCCAGTCGTGGACTGGACAATGTCCTCAAAGATGGGGATGCTCTCGCCGGCTGCCACCACCGTGATCTTGTAGCCGGTGACGGCTGTGGTGTTGAGGGGCGACCAGCGGAGGCTGATGGTGGTGTCGCTCACATCCTGGAAGGTGAGGTCCGTCAGCTGTGGGATTTCTGTGGCGCCGGAGGGGAAGAGGGAAGACAACACAAAAAACGAGGAGAAAAGGCAGAAGGAAGGGGAGGAGGTGGACAGAAGGCCAGAAAGAGGAAACCGGCGGAGGGGAGGGGGGTCAGAGCCAGCGCTGAAACATGTCTGCTTCCAGTGTGGTGAGAGTGATCTCACCCATGGAAGAACTACGGCGAGGCGCCACTCCTGGTATATATCACTAAAGAGTGTCTGTCTTAATATATACACAGGAGATGGTTACAAACAGTCTCGGTTCTGTTTGCATCACTCCTCAGTCATGCTACGCTAAAGCAGCAAAGCTAACGGAGCAGAGACGGTATGCGAGTTCATAACGGCTGAGCAGTTAATGTCTTCTTTTGATTAGCGTTGATCGTGTTAACGGTACAGTGGGGCTTGAGTTAATGAGGGTTCACCCTGAGGGTGACCTGTCACTCACCTGGGGTGATGGTAGTGTATATGGGAGTGCTCTCCATGTCGTCCTTCACCGTCACCACGCTGATGTTGTACTCGATGCCTGGACTCAGGTTCTCCAGGGTGCAGGAGTTCTCCCCTGCCTCCACAAACTCCTCCAGGCTGTTTCCTTGCTGCCCGTTGGTGGGGGTGCACATCACTCTGTAGCCGGTGATGTCTAGAGGAGAGTGAGCAGAAGATTCAAGGAATTAAGATGAGTTACTTCACTCTACGCTGTAGATCCAGACAGCTGAGTTTTATCCCCAAGAATCCCCAAATTTCCTGGGATGCAAAAGCCATTAAATGTGTAGTTATGTCTGGGAAAGTGCTTTTTCACCCCCCCAAAAAATCTAAAGAGCCCCCTAGTGAGTAAACTATGAACTATTAGACTAAAATACAATACAAGATAAATCGCCCCTTCATATGTAACAAGTTTGGACTAGATCGCAAGTTAAGAACTGAAAAACTGTCAGAGACAAAGCTCCCCCTAGTGTCAGAAATATACAACTGCCCTTTCCCAAAATCACTCCAGTTCTTCCTCACACTAAAGTCTTTGTAGGAAAACGATCAACGTCAGACTTTTCTGAGTTTTTGCACTATGACCGACTCTTTTCAGCATCACTGGTTTATTCTGAGACACAACACTTTACTAATAGTTGTGAAATAAAGTTCTACGTGAGATTTCACGACTGATTTCCAGATCTACCCTCAAAATATCAAGTATAACAAGTCCAAGAAATCTTACCAGGCAGATTGTGTTCAATCACTACGAGCTGAAACACCGAGTGTTCAGTGTTTCCTCAGGTATTATACAAAGGTTGTTTTTCCAGTGCAGGAAGTAAAGCATTGAGCCCAGAGACTCCCTGTTGTTAACGAGTGAATCTGGGGGTGCAGGTGTTTGAGTACCTGGCGTATTGGCCCCGTTCCAGTGGACGATGAGCTCTCCGGTACCTGGGTTGGACTCCAGGTTGAGATCGGTGGGAGGAGGAAGAGCTGCAGACCAACAAACCAAAGGGGAGTCAGAGGAAATACACAAGAGTGAGAGATAAAGCAGCAGTGGGAGGGGAAGAAAACAGCAGACCATAAAAGGAGAAGAAGAGAAGAAAAGGCTGAAAGAGTGAATGTTTATTCTTACGTGTGATCACGCGGCGTGTGATCGGGGTTCCCTGCTCATGGCCGTTTATGACGGGCTGAACGCTGTAGGTGTACTCCACCCCCGGGGTCAGGCCGGAAACATAAATACTCCCCGAGTCAGAGGTCACGTCTCTGGGGGCTTCTCCGCCCTGACTGGGCCGAACCGTCAACTGAGAGATAAATGAACCGTCAGAGAGACATCAGAGGCAGAAGTGGAGCGGGGGACAGCAGGGGAAGGTCAGAGGTAAAGCTTTTCCCAAGAACATGGAGGCCAGCGGAACATTCTCATGTCTGGTGGGACTTGTTCCGACCAATCGGGAGAGGAGTATCCCTGAGGACTGAGGCTGATGTTATCTAAGCAGAGGATCCCCTTCATGGGGGCGTCCACTGAAGACAGACAGAACCTGTGACGTCTGAGGGACACGCAGCCATGATCAGGAATCTCCAGAGGTAGTAACCGAGGTGTCTGTTAGAATTTAGCCGTACTATCATCGTACGATCATCTGTTTCTATTCTGCCCTGTCCTCTGTCACAGCCAACCAACTGCATGTCCTCTCTCACCACATCCAGATACCTTTTCTCTGGTCTTCTCCTCCTCCACGACCTTCTACCAGTAGATCCACTATCCCTCCTCTTCTTCACGGGTCCAAACCATCTCAATCTGTCCTCTCTGACTTTGTTTCCTGGACGTCTAACCTGGACTGTCCCTCTGATGTCTCCTTTCTACTCCTGTCCTTCCTCCTCACTCCCAGAGAACATCTGAACATCTTCACCTCTGCCGCCTGTCTTCTGATCAGAACCACCGTCTCTAAACCATCCAGCAGAACTGCCCTCACCTCCATCTTCTAAACCCTTCCTTTCACTCCTGCTGCTGCATTTCTGTCAAAGATAACTCCTCACACTCTTCTCCACCTACTCCACCCTGCTTGCACTCGCTTCTTCACCTCTTTGGCTTCTCAAGTCCACATAAAACATAAGCATGAAATACTCACATCCCCTCCAAAAGAAATATTTTCACAAAGTGGAAAAGTAATTTGTAGTTGGAAGACTTTATGTGGAATCAATTAGTGAAATTAAAAATGTGCAAGAACTTTGTCATGAGGGAAATATTTATTGTCCTTCTTCTGGGAGCTGTGAGCCGATGGAAAAGTCTGAGTAGAGTTCATAGTGATTCAATGTTCTAGGAAAAGACTAATTACTCTCAAATAATTATATGTAATGACTCATTCTCTTCCATCTGTCCTCCGATGATGTCACCGGCAGACTCTTATCTGGCTCAGTGGGTTCATCAGCAGAGTCAGAGAGAACGAGTCCTCAGACGGACAAGATACTGTTGATGAGATGTCTTCTCTGGGAATATTTGATAGTGTCGGATTCAATTCAATGATAATAAAGAGGGATATCATGTAATGTGATTACAGCCATCATGCTGCCTGCTGAAGCTCAAGAGTAAAACTGTAAAACAAATATCTACTTCTTTCCACTACATGAGAGATGTGAACATGTGTCAACGTTTCTGAGGCACGGTCTGGAAAAACTCACAGAATGAGCAAAAGTTCAAAGTGTTACCATGGAAACAATACAAAATATCAAAGGTGCTTAATAGTGAAAAACTGCTGAAAATACTGAATATTTCTTGAGATCTTCTTCAGAAACTAAACCAATCATCAGAATGAGGCAAAGATGACTCTCAGTCTGTGTGAGGTCAAAAGTGGTTTGGGAAACCTGGTCGCATTTATGATTACACAATAAAGAAGCACTGTGTCAGTGTGTGTGTGTGTGTGTGTGTGTGTGTGTGTGTGTGTGTGTGTGTGTGTGTTTGGAGCGTACCTTGTATCCGATGCTGGGGACAGGAGTCCAGGAGATGACGATGGAGGTGTCCGTCACATCAGTGTTGAACTGAGGAGCGCTACCCATCGGTGGTTCTAAACACACACACACACACACACACACACACACACGAACGGTTAATTGTGCTCAGGTCAGTTTTAACAGGATGGGCACAACACAAGCATATCAGGTGTACATTTATAATTGTTGCACCTCTTTTTCCCACACTCTAAGTATCGATAATGTCACATTTGAACCTTTTGTATCCTCTGACCATCTTCCCATGATCACCAACTCTGACCCTTCTTGTGTTTGGGTTCGGTTTGCTCACACGGTACGATAAAGTGAAGTAATACTTGACGGGTCATAGAGGTGATGTGCTGCAAGAAAGATTATATCATGTGATTTATAAACAGTGTCTTTCTATCAGAACTTTTTAATACAATTTGGACTGAAGTAGCTCCTCTGTGTGATCAGACAACACAAACCCTTCAGCACCTCCTCCTCAGACCTCTTTGGTAGGTTCTAACCACTGCAGACCAGGAACACCCATCAAGAGCTGCAGGCCTGGAGTTGTTCTGACCCACTTGTCTTGACATTACCTTCCCTTTTTTCCTGCATCCATCATCATCTGACCTGCCGCTAGCGTTAGCCCCTCGGCTAATGTAAGCTTTTGAATGTGCCCAGTTCCTCGGGATGATTGAATTTGGAGCCTGGGATGTGGTTGGTTGTGCCGAATGCTTTCGGGTTTGTTCCGCCGTAGCTTCTTCTGTCCTTACGTTTTAAAACTATAAAATTTCAGCATATATACATACATACATAAAACGGGCTCCTGGCTGGCTCTGAGCTCCTGCCTGCTTTAGCCTCTCTGCTAACGTTAGCGTCTTAATTTGCTATGATCCTTTGGGTGAGTACATTTGAAGTGTGAGATAAGTTTGAGTGCTGAACGTTTTCGGGGGTTGAACACTTCCTTATTTTGTCCCTACTGGTGTTATAAATTTGAAAAACTCTGTGTTTCTGGTTGACTTGTGAGATGTTTGGGCGTGTAGCTCATGCTCGCTGAGAATGTACGGTACGCGGGTCCAACCGGCATCAACAGAGCCTGCTCAGCCGATTTCACTCCCGGCGCCGATCGATCGGTGCACCTATACACGACACGTGTGACCCGTCCAACTCTGTGTGTCTATGACCTGGGGAGCCCACAGGCAGGGACCGGCTGCTGCAGACACTCACTGGTGGTGAAGGTGGCCGTCTCTCCGTCACTCAGCGAGTTCTCCTGCTCGGTGTGCAGCGAGGCCGAGTAGTCCGTGTCGGGCTTCAGGTTGAGCAGCGTGTACTGAGAGAGGCGGGAGGGCAGACGCAGCTGCTTTGTGTTGGAACCATCAAAGGTGAGGAAGAGCCGGTAGCCTGTGATTTTTGCGCGGGGGGCGAACCACATCATCACGGCACTGTCCTCAGTCACGTTGGTGAAGTGGATGTCAGTGGGAGCATCAGGTTCTGGAAGAGACAAGGCCATAAATCATGTTTAAAAAAAATGACGTCATTATGGAGAGTCTTTCAGATTTTTTTTTCACAACCCCCTGCTTGTGTTTGAATTTTAGCCAAACCGATTTCTTTCGGCTACTAAACAGTTTGAATAGAATTGAGAGAGTATTTGTCTTCCGTCATGTTTTTGCAGTGTCATAGTTCCGCGGATGGCGTGCGTGGGACTCACTGGTGGTTTGCTCGCCGATGAGCGGCAGACTCTCCTCTCCGTTATGGATGGCGAAGATGCTGAAGCGGTACAGACTTCCAGGCTGAAGGTGAGACACTTCGATGTAGGCGTTCTCGCTGACGGACAGAGTCATCTCCCTCTGCGGAGAACCGGACTCGTCGACCGGGACGGCCGTGACCCGGTACCCTGACACCTCACTGGCCGGGCCGGTCCAGGTCAGAACGATTTTCTTATCCGAAACCTCGAAGAACTGGAGGTCTGTGGGGGACGCCACTTCCTCTGTAAGGAAAGGAGATAGATTCAGTCTTTGATCTTTGCACAGAAGAAGTAACCTCTGAAACAGAACAGATAGAAGCTGTGTGTTCTGGGATTTGTCTCTATACTCGGGTCAGAGTAGTACTATCTGTCGGGTCAGAGTAGTACTATCTGCTCAGCATGTTATTTAATACGTTTAGAAGTGTGGTGTGCTGTTAAAGTTTTAAAATATTCTGTGTCTTACAGGATAAGGACAGATGAAAGCCCTTTATTACAGAGCATCGCGTTCATTTTACGCAAATGTGACAAAGCCTACGTGTATCCACACGCTCAAATAAAATCCAATATAAATGAAATCCCAAAAAAATCCAACTTATCGACCAGGACTATTTAAAAGCCATGGTTAATGCGTCCCCCTCTGCGGCCCGTTTGACATGTGGTGTCCCCCAGGGCCCCGTCCTTGGCCCCTTACTCTTAGCAGGCTGCCCCAGGGGCAGCCCATATACAGGCTGCCACTGGGTCACATTAACAACATGTTGGGTCACAATCAGTGTGTTCAAGTGTGTTCCACCAAAGAGTTGTGAAGGACATTAAATGAAATTAGAAACTGGTCAATCATAAATTTTGTCTTAAATTTCTCAACATTTTAAACAAGTTAATGGTTTGATAAATCAGACACTCCTGTTTTCAACTCTTCCTACCCATTTTTTATTTATTTCTGCACCGTTTGAGGCTACCTGAACGAAAAAAAAAAATCATTCAAAAGGCTCCTATTGTGGAAAGAAAAGTTTGCGAGGCACGGTTCCGGTTCATCTATTGTCAGCTGTGACCTTGAACCGGATCAGCGGGTGCAGAGAAAATGAATGGATAAATGCTCCAGCTGAGGAAAAATGAATGTGAGTAGATTTATTTACGAGCAGCATTGGCTCCATTCCAGCTGTAAGGGGTTGCTGCTCTCTCTCCGTGAATAACTGGAATAACTCTGATGCAGCTGCTGGGAATCAATTCAAATATGATTGACTGAGGGAGAACCCATAACTCCCCACAATGCTAAATGTAAACTTAGAGCCCATTGTATGGCGTCTCCGGGGATGTAAATCACACTTTTAGTCTTTAAGTATGGGAAAGATCCGTTTCCTCGCTTAAAAACCGATAAAAACCCACTGAGTCACAGTTCAAATACAATATGTTCAACAAGATAAGGCGTATGACAAATGACATTTAAAAATAGAACCATGACCTCGGTGTTTTTTTTAATCTTACTGTGGAATAGAAACATACTTCACAAGTCGATGACTATTCTCGCAGCCGCAAATGTTCAGAATTACTATTAAATATAACTTCAGACATTCTCTCGACGTTGTTCCAGACTTGATCCAAACAGACTTGATCCAAACAAAGAGCACGAACATGACACTGTTTCATTTTATGCACAAACTGGAGGGCAGCACACAGTCTGCATTTAGAAAACAGCCGCAAAAGAGGCTTGAAAAACATGAGGATGAGAAGAAAAGACATTTTTCATGAAGGAAAGAGACAATAAGACAATGTGGGAACAAGAGAGAGAAAAGAAATGAAAAGATAAAAGAGGAGGAACTCCAGCTGTGCGGTCTGTGTGCATCCTTTAGTAATGTTCTGCCTCAGTTCAAACTCCACTGTCTAAATATAAGATCTGGGTTTTATGACGACGTGTTTGATGAAGTGAGGAGACGCTTTAAGAGAAGTCTGGTGGTGAACGCGGCTCCAACCAGTTCAGTCTGTCAGTGAACATCTGCCCCAGAGGAGGGGCTTTTCTCCACTGGCCAAAGATGGCGGCACACGCTCAACTAGGTCAGGGGCCTTTAGTCCGTCCCTGTGCAATCACGCATGTCCAGCATCTGCTGGACCGGCGCGGCAGCAGGTTGGAGCCGGCGGACCTGAAGGTTTTACATAGCTGCAGGGGAGCAGAAAGAGAGGCCAACAGCTGTGAACTCAGTGACTCCACCTTCCACCGGAAAACTCCTCACTGCTGCCGAGAACTGGAAACTTCTACATAAATCAGAGGAAGAGCCTCAGAATGACACGTGGGACTGTGACAGGTGCCTGCATGGGGAGGGTAGGAAGGATCGCTCATGTGGAGATGCAGCAGAATGAGCAGGATTTAACAAAACGCTCCGATGGGCGGAGTCAGGAATCACGTTCGTCTTTCTTTGGGGAAATCATGGTCATGTTTTCTGCAAGAACTACTGAATGGGTTCTGCTTAAACATGGTAGAATAGTTAGTCATATACTTGAAGATTAACTCATTCAACTTTGCGATGGATCCAAATAAAGGGGCGGAGTCAGTTAAAAGATAGACATTTGTGGTCATTTTAATGCACAGACTACTGGCTGGGTTTTGCTAAAACAAGCAAAATAGTGATGCATGTACTGAATATGAACTCCAGATGGATCTGGATAAAGGGGCGGAGTCAGGAATGTGCTTTCACTTTCTGAAACATTGCATGATGGTACAGTATCTCCCCCCCAACTCCCCCTTTTATGGCAGTGGTGTCTTTGTGACAAGTGACCTTGATGTCTTTTGGCAGTTAGACTAACTTTATAAAGCATCTATAAATTGATAATAAGGCTATTAATTAGGTTGAAAACACTTTGAGTCATTAATAGACAACTAAAACATCGCTATAAATAATCAAAGTGTGCTCACTATTTGGCAAGTTACTGCAGCGCTTTCTATTATCAGATGACGCAGTGCATTTAAATGTTGGCTCACTATTTGGCAAGCAACAGGCGTCCATTAACCTCCTATATCAAAAGGAGTTATAGAAGCTTATTAATGATTCGTACAGAGCTTACAACTTAATAAACTAGTTATAAACCATTTATAAGAGTGTAATAAGAGGTAGAGTTATTTTAAAGTGTCTCTTGTGATAATAATGAAATTCTGTCATGGTGGCGGTTTTCACCACGCTCCAGTTCAGGGTCTCTCCAGATACCTTAAGAGACATCATTTTATCATTTTATATACATCTATATATCTTTGAAAGTGACGACAGCTTCTCCGGACAGTCATTGGACAAAGGTGCGACCAATTTTCTCCTGAGAGATTTTAAACTCTTAGAAACCACTTTTTTAAACCAGTTCTGGACCAAAACAAGTTCTTTGATGAATGTGGCCACCTACGGAGGTTTTCTGTTTGTCTCTCAGTCTGTTTACACAAAACTACTTCAGGGATTTCCACGACACCTCGTAGGAGATGTAGGAAATCAGAGGGGGCAGAAGTCTTTATGTGTAAGAGTGGATGTGGATAAAGGGGCGGAGCCAGAAATCTGCTTTCACTTACTTTGACATTGCATGATAGGGCTGTATTTCTCAATATTTCAAGTATTGAGAACACCACAGAATCTTATTAAGTCTCTGAAACCTCCACAATATAGGGGACATTATTTCTTCTACAATTATAAATCTCAACATTTTTTAAGGCAACCACCGTTGCCTTATCCCACATTTAGGAGCCAACATAGCAGCAATTTTCTCCCAAGACATGATATATCATCATATGTATGTGCAATAGCTATTATTCCAGAGCTATTTTATATCGTTTTTATTGTGAACGTGCAGGAGTGTGTGCACATCTCCTCGTACTTTCTTGTGCCATGTTAATGTGCAATTAAAGTTCTGAAGTGAATCCCTTTTAAAATCCCTTTTTTAAACCAATTTGGGACCAAAGGAAGAGTTTGGTTCTGTGCAGGAGCAGACGGGCAGAGGTCTGAGCTAATGGAAGAAAGGAAATCTATGTCAGGAAACCCGAGTGCAAACATGGAAGCGTGATTGATTCGAGCAAAGCAGTTTAAAGGAGGAGGAATATATGAGTAATGTTTCTCCAAGGATCCATCAAACTGGGTTTAATGCTTTGGCTGGACAACCTCCACCTTCACCTCCCACTCCCTCCCATATCCCACTCTTTTACCTGGCAGTGGAACTCCAGCAGTGCTGACCTGCAGGAAGATGGGCTCACTCTCCAGACTGTCCTCCACCGCGTAGATGCTGATGTTGTACAACTTCCCAGGTCGGAGGTCACTCAGAGTGATGGATGTGGCCGTGTCAGGGAGGGTCAGCTCCGTGCTCTCGCCTTCTACTGATGGCGTGTAGACGACCCGATAGCCTGAAAAGGACGGCAGAAGTTCAGACCCAGCAGAATGGTGATACATTGTGAACAGATATTTCCATATTTGACCGAACCCACCGGTGATGGGAGCCAGTGGTTTGTCCCAGATGATGAAGATGGAGGTTTCTCCCAGTACTTCTACTTCATGGTCCGCAGGAGCATCAGGTGCTGCAGGACAAAAGCAAAAACACAAACACTGCTGATTTTGGACTACATTGGATTTGTGTTCCTGGCTCATGTTCATCAGAACGCTGGGATGTAAAACAACATCAGAGGAGGGAGGAGGGAGGAGGGAGGAGGGAGAAACCAACCGGTGATCTGTGAGGTGGTGAGGATGAGGTTGTCCTCTCCAGCATCCGTGACCTCATAGACGTTCACAGTGTACTTCCTGCCAGGCAGGAGATCATTTAGGTTGACGGAGGTGGTCGTACGGGGCAGATCTGGAAAACAAAGTAGTTTTATGGATATAAATATTTTTCCTATTCTGCTCATTGGTTAATGTAAGTTAAATCTTGCATAAATTATGTATAAAAATTAAACTTGAAATATTTCAATATTTCTATCCTGATAGATGGAAAAGGCTATAAAATCATTTTATTACAGTAACACGCTCAAACAAAACTAAACAGTTCTAGATACTGCATCATATTTGACAGAAAATACAAAAACCTTTGTGTCATTCTACACAGTTTCTGTGGGTTTGGACCAGGAGGACTCAAACTTCTGCCACATAAGTGGCATTCTGACCTCAGAGGAATTTTGGCGGCAAAACACCACCTATGTCCACTAGAGGGAGCTATATGCACGTCCTACAACCTTTGACTGTGACATAAATCAATGCTTTTATTCTAATCTGGCTTTGTCAAAGGGTAAGGAGATTGCAGAGACCCGATTATGGAGCTATTGGGAAGTTGAAGTAAGAAAACATGAGACCATCTAATCTAAGAAATGCAGGCGAACGCATCAATCCAGTACCAAAGCATTCCCCCTGTGTCTGCCTCCATCTGGACCTACCTAGCACCATGGGCTGTCCTGTGCTCTGTCCCTCCTCGCTGAGCTCATACTCCACTCTGAAACCAGAAACCGTGTCGGAGGCGGAGACCCAGGAGATGACAAAGCTGCTGGAGGTAATTTCGGTCACCGACTCAGAGATGTCGACCACAGGCGGAGGCTGGGTGGTCTCGCCCTGCGATGTAGCCACTACAGGAGAAGCAGAGATGGAAAATGAGAGAGCTGGATATTTGCTGCCTCTGACATCAGACCTGGCAGTTCTGACCAGGATCATCTGAAAAAGAGCTTTCCCGGCAGGAATATAAAATAAACGATGCCGTAAGCACGTTTTTATGTCCCCGTCCTCAATGCCCGTCCGTTCATTAATTGGCTTCTTTAAACAGATATTAAACCGTGATACGCAGAAAGTATGACGGCCAACAACGGATTTACCAGAGACAAAATCTAAAGCCAGAAACAGTGTTCAGCTCACGTGATCCATAAGTGGTGGTGAAGTCGAAGCTGGTGACCTCTCGGCGTCCAAACCGCAGCACGCTGACCAGCTGACCCTCGTACGTGATGCCCGGCCTCAGGCCAGAGATGGTGTAGGAGTTAAGATGGCCAGGAATCACCACCTCTCTCCACGGGGTTTGGGTGTTTTTCTGTTAAATGTCACACAGGATGATGAAGGATGTTAGGGGAGAAAAGACAGAATCAGGTGTGTTTTATAGATCGGGATGTTTGCTGGTGGAGACTGAACCAGAATCAGGTCTGGAAGAGGGAGGACACATGACGGCACCGGTGAGGCCTGATAAGAAGAACCCACCACTTTCCATTTGAGGATGTACTGGGTGATGTGGGCCGACTGAGGGGCGTTCCACTGGATCGGGTGGGAGTTGGGTTGGTTTCCAGACTCTGTGATGATCACCTGGACAGGACGATTACCGCCTGAGAGGAAAAGAGGACAGAGATTGAGTCACGTAGAAGAGACCAGACTTAGAGTGTGAACATATTATCAAGTATCTAATATAATGTGAACTGTTAAACGGTACAACATCCTGGTTCCACTGCAGCATGACGAAGTGACAGAAGAGCTCTACATGACGATGAGGAGTATCAGTAGGTGAGCAGCAGCGTGAACACACACAGGAAGAGTGATGAAGAACTAACATGGCTGTGTGAGATTCCTTCCCAGAATTCAACAGCTGATGGAGAGAAAACCTTCACTCCACTTTATCTCCTCTTTAAGCTGCTTTTCCATATATAATCTCATCTTTCCTTGGACAGAAATGCTTTATTCTCTCGACTTGAAGAATGTCAGGAATGTTTTTATAGCACACTTAAAAATAGGACTAGAAAATTATACACCATAGATAAAACTTATTGAAATTAAACACAGGTTCTTAATTCTCTCATTCTTTTTCTTTAATTTAACATTACTTTCCGACCAGTTCTACTCATTGTATATTTTAGGTTAAAGCTAAATTAAAACTCCCCAATAAACGTCAAAACACTCCACAGCTATCACGTGTATTTACATAACTGTGTTACCTACGGCCAGGTAACAACTAAAATAATTTATTTTGAGTGTCAGTAACACAGAACGTGTTAGTAGACGTGAGTAATATGATATTAAACACAAACAAATACCAATACTTCTATCCTCACCTGATTTCTTTTGGGTTAAACATCATTATAATACAGTGACACCATGAAACGAAACTATCAGTAAATTTGCTCAGAAACTCTTTGATAGCTGCTGCATCACATTAGACAGAAACACCACCAAGTCCATGTTGTTCTGTGGGACAGGACCAGGAGGACTCTCCATTAGGAACCGCTGGATAGACAACAGATCCAAAATGAGACAAAAATGTGATTTTGACCCCAGAGAGGGATTTTTGCCCCAGAGTAGCACCTATGTCAACTAGAGGATTTTATATACACACTACAACCTTTGGCTGTGACATAAACTAATGTTTTTATTCAAATATATCATTGTGAATGATAAAAAAAACTGCAGACTAGGAAGAAGCCAGATTATTGGACCGTTGGGAAGAAAATAAATGATTACCTCCTCAATTCAAATTCCATGATTTGGGCCAAAGTGCCAACATTAAAAACCTCAAGGTGATTCATTACAGGGATGGAAATGATGATTGTAAGAACCTTTTATTTAAAAAGAAGGTGAGATGTAGTGGAAAAATCATGAAAATGCTTTTAGGGTTTTATGGAAGCTCACTCAAGGGAATAAAAACTGTTGTAAGCTACGATTAATAACAATAAAGCAAAGCTCAAATATTTTTTGCAGCTTTACATTCCATAAAAATTGGTTTGAGGGCTGAACTAAACTCCTGTTAAAGTCCCCCTGCAGAACGCAACACCTTCCCAGAGTCTGAGAGCATCTGTTAGCGGATTCTTTGGAAAACCTCAAATGTGTGTTTTGAGTCATTAGCACATTTCACAGCGCACTGACATGGGCTCAGGTTTGTAAACAGTCTGACTATCCATCCACCACGCAAAGCATGAAACACTGCTGAGCTACTAAGAGGAATCAACCGTTTAATAAATGGAAAAGAGGAAAATCCCATCAGCGAACTTAAACATCTTCATGGGTTTAGGAAATGCAGGAAGATTTGGAGCGGTGTCTAATGTGAGCAGAGGTCATGTGGGCAGCAGCTGACATTAGCTGCTGCGATACAAACTGGTAGCTTCAATAAAAAACGTCGGTTTTCTAACCACTTTTCCAAATAGGAGACCTGTAATCAGAGTTTCTGAGCAAGTGGCTCGGTTAACCAGGAGTCTCAGCACATACACAAACCTCAAAAACAGTCTGGGACCAATTACTGCCTATTACAGACCCGCAGGCCACGGGCCAGGGTCAGAACCGGGCTCACACAGGACCAGATGTGGATGCACAGGAAAATGGATGCACCCTTGTACTGCATGTACACACAAACACACACATACACACACACACACACACACACACAGAACAGGAAGAGAAAAAGGATTTGATCTGGACTTGTTTCTGCATGAGACTCATCAGCACTGTGAAAAATGATGAAGATGATTATGGAATATAAATTCATAATAATGTCACTGTCTGTGATCTACTGGTTGTTTGAACGTTTTTAAATCTGTACTGGCAACAGATGGAGAAAAATAGGTCATCACACCTCAGATCAGTGATTAGATCATGAAGTTGAATGAGAAGAAAAAGTTCTTAACGACGGTCAGAGTGAAAGGACTAAGAACTAAATCCAGACGTTCATCCTCCACGGTTTTAAATCTAGGTTGTTTAAAAAATGCAGTTTCCCCCTGAGGTTGTAGGACGGGTTTAACGACAGAGTTCACCCGTGGTTAAACCCGGTAGAAGAAGAGGACCAACAGCATTTAGCTAATATTTTACAGTGAGAAATTTGAGCTTTTCACCCAACCTGCAGCCAGAAGAGAAAACATTTCTCACACGAAACATAAAGATAAACATAAAAACACTGAAGCTGAAATTCCCCGCTATATCATACATCACAGCCGGACCAGTTGGACGTCTTCATCATCGCTAAACCCTAAATGAGCCGTCAATGAAACCTGTGAGAGGGTTTCATGGTGAGGTCACCTGGGAGGAAACCATCTCACAGGGGAGTGGGAGACCAGGGGCTTAAGGTCAAACACCGACTCATCAATCTTTATGTCTTAGAGAAGTCAGGGATGAAATGGAATCATCATCATCATCATCGCCGCCACCACCACCACCACCGCCTCCACATATCATTCTTCATGTTAGCGAGACAACCCGAAACATGTTTAAGGGATCGTTTTCAAATTGTCTAAACTCATAGAACTGTGTGTGAGGAAGAACTGGATTGATTTTTGCAATACTCCGTTCTATTCTTCCGAAATTAAGAAGGAGCTTTATCACCGAAAGTTTCCGGGGGACAGTATCTCAACCTTTTGTCTGATTCAGTCCAACTAAAAGATTTAAAATCCTAATGATTATGTATTTTGGGTGCTCTTATTTTGGAGGCTCACAGTGGACTTAAGGTTGGTCGACATTGTGTATGTGTTTACATCTGTTGAAACTAATGTCCTCCCCACCGTACCTTTCTAAAAACCAACTGTAAGACATTTGAAAGTGAAAATAAAACTGTGAAAGCCTCGTTCAGTCTATTATTTGTTATATGTTGGCTTTGTTCAGGGACTTCGGGGCTCAGGGCTGGCTCTGAGCTCCTGCTAGCTTTCTGTTAGCTTGTGAGATGTTTGGAGCTGTGGAAGCTAATGCTTGCTACGGCGCATGTGTTGAACCATCAGTGAGGCTGCTCGGCCGATTGCTGATTTCATCAAACTAGCCCCCTTGACCTCCACATTTGAATCAAGCTAAGGACATCTATCTTGAATGCATCGTATTGTGCTCTAATAGTTCATATTTTACTCACTAGGGGGAGCTTTTATACAAGAAAACAGACTTAACTTCAACTTAAATTTGAGGAGGTCAATCAGGGAGGTTTGTACCACACAAGGAATTTTGGGGGATATAACTTTGCCATCAGGGCTGTAGCCTAGTTTTATAGTGAAGTTATTCTGATTTCGTAAATTCTAGCAGGCCGATTCCAATTTTCTTTCTTTAAGTTTAGGTTTTAGAACAACGGCGCAGCGGACTCGTGGCTGGCTCTGCGCTATTGCTAGCTTTAGCCACTCTGCCAAAGTCAGCTTCTTGAAGCTTGGAATGCTCCTCAGGCTCCTAATTTTTAAGTGATTAAGTCGGTTGTGACAAACGCTTTCATGTTTTTTTTCCTCTGCATCTTATTTTGGCCATGCAGCTCGCAGGTACAAACTACGAGCTTCGTCTTTTCTTCATTCACGGTGGAGTAAGCAGTAACCGGCGTGGAATCGGCCATACTGACACTGATCGACCGCTGACCAATCAAAATAAGCCTCACGCTGCCGTTCCATTGGCCAGAACTTTACTCCACAAACAAAAGGAGTCATGAATCCATTGTGCATAATCACTCTATGACGTAGATACGAGACAAATTTGTTGCCTTTAACTACTGAGAAATATATTTGCCAATTTGCGACATTAAATTTGCACCAGAAAAGTAGAAATGAAAAGTTGCTAAGTCTTGAAAAAAACAAAAAGAACAGCTTTTCCCGTCTATATCCGCCTCTTTTTGCCAACGGTGTTGTTTCAGCAGCGACTGCCAGGTAACATGGACACGCTCCACTCACTTTAAACACTGAGAATCAGCCAGACGGCTGTGGCGTCTGGCAGCGTCAGCACTGCCAGGTTCTTCTACGTATCATGTAATGATATGGCACTCAGAGTCCAGATGCACACATGTGTGCGATGTGCCGAAGCACACACCCTCCCTCACCTCACAAACTTAGACACAACACTGATCCCTGATACGGACAGACGCGAGGGTCGGCGCTGATAAGGGCCAACCAGAAGGGAAGTGTAAAAAGAACAAAGACTTAACTAAATTGGAAGGAGAAGAGATAAAACACAGACTAAAACATTTCTTTAGAAGATCTTATCAACCTCGGTCTAAATCTGAGACTTGTTAAAACCTCGCTCCACTGCCTTTTTCCATTTTTACCTTTTATGGTGCTTCATACGGCACGCCAACTGACTCGGAGTCTGGATTTGCCTCTTTCTTACCCTTAAATCTTCGCCTGCTGTATTATGTATGCCTCTGTGTGCGCACAGACACGCACACACACACACACACACACACACACACACACACACACACACACACAGACGCACACAGAGCGAGTTCACAGCTGGTTGCTATTACAGCCACTTACGGAGGAATACTGCCCTACATTCTGTCTCCCTTCAACCTGCTTCACACAGACCCAACCAGCAACAGTTCAAATGTTCCTTCATGTAAAAACTGTCTGAACTGGGGTTTTATTTCCATTAACACGGCTTTACTTGAAGCTAAACTGACAAACTGGTACAAGATGTGAGAGATTTTGTTCTTAAAGCCCGTCAAACTACATGTGGGTCATTGATTTGACAAGAATGAGGGAACGTGGGAAAGAACTGGGAACGTTACGTGTTGTTGTTTTTCCCTCATTGAAGCCATCACACAGGAATCCAAGAAAAGCAACAGAGATCCTAACCCAGGGACAAATGCAGGAGGAAGAGTGACTGAAAATGGGAACAAATTGCGCAGTGGGCAGAACCTTGTGGTGGGCTGTAATGAAAGGAGGCTAACAAGCGGATGACAAAGCCTGAGAGGAGACAGAACCCAACATAATAAAGTCAGGATTCTGTTGTACAAGAACTCAGGACCATCCAGTCAGGAGTGAGTATCCAGGCCTTCAGGGGTCCAGGCTGTGCCGTGAAGCAGGACTTGTGTCTGAATGATCCTGGGCTCAAACTTGGAGGCATGAGCTTTTCATTTTAGTCATTTCTAAAATCCACTAAATTGAAAACTGTTGCTCTACAAGCGTTGAAGGCGTGGGCGAGGTGGGAGTGGGCGTGTCGGGGGCTGCGTGTTCACTCCTGCAGAGCAGTGTTCTGTTCAGCTGAGGCAACAGCAGAGCGGATCCAGCAAACGCTCCCCAGAACAAAGGCTCAGAGTGGGGGGCCGCATCAGTGAAGGAGGAAATGACGCCCCCCCCCACTTCTGTCTGTTCTACTTCAAAGTCAAGGGCCGGATTTCTGAGGTGACGTCAACAAACATGGAGTCCCTGTAAACATTCTGACCTTCTTCATCCGTGGTGTCCCTCATCCTCAACCAGCTGGATCTTCTCCCTAAATACCTCAAAACTCTCCTCTGATGGAGGATGAGGTGTTCTGTGACATCACTGTTGAAGGTTTCATGAATAAATAAATAAATCGGTTTCCTGAATCGTCTTCTGCACTTGAAGAATGCCCTGACTTTTTTTAATGGATACTTTTTTTAATCTTAGGGATTGTCGGTCTGATTCCATTTTACTGCCGTCTGACCGACTTTCAATGACAATAAAGTGTCTCATGTCTCATATTGGACCCGTGAAGAGGAGGGGTGGTGGATGTGCTGGTAGGAGGAAGACGGAGATGAAGCTGCCAGGCAGGAATTAAAGGGGAAGAGGAGGTTTCTGAAGGTGGTGAAAGAGGACATGCGGTTGGTTGATGTGACAGAGAAGATGGAAACCAATGATCTGCTGTGGCGATCCCAAAAAGGTAACAGCCCATAGATGAAGGAGACGAAGAATGTCTCATGGATTCAACTAAATAACCTCCGATTCTAGTTTTTACGAGAAAATCGTTTCTTCAGCTCAGTTTTCTTTAATCCTACTTCCTCCACTCTAGTCGTCATGTTCCATCTTTCTGCTACATAGTTCCAACAATTCAAAAACAAACCAAACAATTCGCTCGGTCACACAAGCTTTAAAACAGAAAAAAAAAAAAGAACCAGGTGTATAAAATGATTTAATCAGCTCAACCTTCTGGAAAATCGTGTCTTTAGAAAACTCTTTGACCCTTATTAGACTTATTTTGGTTGTATAAAGTTACATCATTCTGTTTGCTATAATATACTCCAAATAATCCTACTTATCAAACAAGACTTTCTGAAGAGCCGAAGCCTCCTCCTCGTTTGCCCCTTTGACCCGTGGTGTCCCCCAGGGCTCCGTCCTCGGCCCCTTACCGTTTGGTATATACACATGCTGCCACTGGGTCATATTATAAAAAGCTTCAGTCACATTTTCAATAAGAAATAGAGACTCAGAATGGACTCGACCAAACAGTTGGTCAGAACATTAAGGTGTTAACTGGAACTATTAGTAAAGAAAATTAAACTTTTCTTTAATTTTTCTTGAATCCCCCCCATCATTCGGATCCTAGTTTCGTGACAAACCTTCAACTTCTAACAAGCTCCTCCGACAAAAGCCAGCATTGGCAGCCACAGCTTGCAACACAAACATTGTCTGATGCCTCTAATAACAAAAGCATTCTTAAGTATAAGTCAAACATCTTACCGGGGAAGGACTGCTGAGGCTCGCAGCTGAGCTCTCCAACGCCGTTGCCGTAGCAGTAGCACTTGTACATAATACCATGGATGACTTTATCCCAAGATTCTCCGATCTGATAGAAGGCTCTGCTCTCCGGCTCCTGGCACTGGTCTGAAACAGAGTCAGGGTTAGGTTGGCGGGGAGATGGTGCAAAGACACAAGAAAAGAGTATTTATGGATCAGCGGCCTGGAAGATAAACTCACCGATGGCGTCACACTTCCAGCGGCCGCGACTCTGTCCGAAGCAGGTGCAGTTCATGGTGTAGCCCTCCTCGTGCTGCTTGGTGAAGGTCTGGTTCACCTCGTAGGTCAGACCGTCCACGATGCACTGGTCTGCAGAGCACACACACACACACACACACACATCTGCTGCTCTGACGTCTGGGAGGTGGAACTGAAGCCCATTACATGCAGGTGTGCAGGCTCACTTTTCACCCTCTGCCAGGTGAGTGATTACATCACACACAACCTTTCACCTCACTCACGGAGCTCTAGTGTTACCCTCTAATTAATGCCCCACCCCCAGCGGAAGAGGGCTTGTTTTTCATTCTTCAGCTTCCACACAAACCCACCTTTAAGCTGGGAGTAAGCCACACAGCTCCACTCTCCACGGCCGTTACCGACACAGGTGCAGCGCATCATGTGACCCAGGACATCGTGGCGTTTGTCCCACTGGTCTCCTAAGCGGTACATCACGCCTTCACTGGTCGTGCACACTTCTTCATGGGCTAAAACACACAGGATGAAGAAGAAACAGGGGGGTTCAGAACTCCTGAGGAGTCAAGGGTCCAAAAAATGCTCCGAGAAAAACTACTGATGGAAACTCAAACGTACAAAACACCTGCTGAAGGTTCTCCACGCAAAATAACTGGATCCAGAGGAAGGGAATTTAATCGCTCATGATCGCATGATGAGTAACTTTAGTGGTACATGAATGAATGAATGAATGACCCCCCTGGAGATCACTGATCCTACTCTACAATTACTCCAGGGCGCTGAGGAGGAAAGAACCACCACAGAACACCAGGACCATCGGAAAGAAGACGCAGCAGAACCAGCTGGTGTCCTCCTGCATCAACAACTGTGTTCGACACCGGTTCCCCCCAATTAATGACAGCTGCTTTAGTTCCTGTGTTTAAAAACTTAATAAGCAGTTTTTACAACAAATATTTTCATCAATATTTGTACAAACAATTCCCCTGATTGAACACTAGAACATTAAATGTGAAGTTATAACAGAAAAAAAGTGTTTTTCATAAAACAAAGCTCCCCAAATTGATATTACGCATAATATCCTGCACTTTTCTAGGATGGCTGAAATGTTCCTAAAACCCTTACGCCAACCGACAGACGTAAAGAAAGACATGAAGAAAGAGAAAATGATGGATGATGACTTAGAGTATTAATCAACTGGTGTTTATTTAGTTCATTCCCCCGCCTGTCAATCAAACTTAAGTCTTACTTTTAAGTCTATGACTTATTGTTCTAAATCCTTATCTCCAACTCTTACTTCTACTGAGGTGTCTCTAGTGAGGTGTGTGTGTGTGTGTGTGTGTGTGTGTGTGTGTGTGTGTGTGGTGGAGGTGTTTGTCCATTTGGTTGCCCCTCATTAGGGGTCTTCACCTCAGCCTCTCACCAGTATTGTGGATCTGGCTGAGGAGCTGATGTTTGACGCTCTAGTACTCTCTCGACCCAATCCTGCCAGGATTGGGACCGGCACCATGAGAATTCTACCAGGGATTGAAACTAAGATCCCTGTTTCAGTAACACCGATGCTCTAACCCCTGAGCTACAGATCTTCTTCAATCATTATTTATTTCTCCTGTTCTGAGGACTGTGAGTGGTTCTACATTCGTGTTTTTCCTCTTCAGTAAGTTTCAACAGCGCCGCGGCCCGGCTGCAGAGCAAGCAGACTGATAGCTTGATATTAAATCCATGCGAGTCCAGATAACTCTTCAACTATCAATAAAATGTGAGAAGGTGGAGATGGAGACAGAAGGTCTGCTGTCCTGGATCCCAGCTGGGACTTTTCTATTCCAAGAACATCTGGACCAGAGTTAGAACATTGGACTTGGCTGGACTTGGTGGCTGTGTGAGTCTTGGTGGGGGTAAAACACTTGCGCTGGTATTTTAAGTAGCAGCGTGTTGGAATGAGATGTTTGATGGCGAGTCATGGGGCTCGGGCTAATTTAGGGGTCTTAACGGTCAGAGCAGCGTCAGTGAACAGAACACCCAGAACACTTCACAGATTCTTTACATATTTCAAAGGTGGTACTGAGATTTAAGTCTAAAATCATTATCCAGAGCTGTGCTTTAGTTTTAACGTCAAGCTCAACTTTATAATCCTCAAACAGTCGATCTGAATCTATGGATCTGGAATATAACTTGTTTTAAGACCATTAATCCACGTTTCTGTTAACGTGATCCATAACTACCTGATATAATAATAATAATAATAATACCTTTCATTTATAATATGTAAGAGATCTCTGAGAGGCATTCCTGTATATAACACTGTATGTTGAGAAGATACTCCGGCTGAAAGTGAGAACTGGATACTCCGCTACAAAGTTCTGTATGTCAACGTTGAGTTGAAGAGAATATCCCAGCAGGAGAACAAAACTGTTTTCCTTCTTTTAACTTCCTCTGCAGTTTAACTCCATTATCTTCTGAAATGACACTGATTTCGTAGTAGAAGGAGCCAAACTACGCAGAAGCCAAATATTAAAAAGTAGCATCAAATCGTCTCGTGTGGAGCAACAAGAATTTCCCAATGTTGCTTGGCTGGAATTTTTCCAAGCTAACAGAAAAATTGAGCCATGATGGATCCTCTAAATCTACGGACTTAAAAACTGCTACTAGAAAAATGTTCAATGTTAAGTCAAGCCTTTGTGATTACAAGCAAATCTTTATGGCTATCTAAGTTATTTTTATTTTTATGCTTAACCCTTTGGATCTTAAGATCATGGTGGCGTGACCCCAAACCCTCCTTCCACATGTTTTCAGTTCAGTTTACTGATACAGTGAAGAAGTAACTGACAGATGTATCTGAATGTACGATACGAAATAACGATCCCTCTGTTCTACCCACTCATACCGCCTTCCTCATTCCCCGGACTAAGTTCAGCACCATGGGTGATCGGGCCTTCTGTTCTGCTGCCCCTCGTCTGTGGAATGCCTTACCTGACCATCTCAGGGCTCCACAGACGACTGTCAAATTTAAAAAAGGACTTAAAACTTTCCTTTTTAGCAGAACCTATAACTTTAATTAACATTGCTGCTTTTTGGTCATGTTTTTATGTAGTTATCATTATATTTTTTATTGATATTTATCTGCGTTTACTTTGTAGCACTTTGAGATTTGATCCAAATGTAAAGTGCATTATAAATTCAATGTATTATTATTATTATAATTAATGTTGTGCTGTAAAAACATCACCATATGTCGAAATTTTGAACATAATAAATGCGGTATATAAAAGCTTAGGTTTAATCCTAAACCTAACCCTAGCCTGACCTCAGACGGTTAATACAAGACTATTTGATTAATTTGAGAATACTATGCTGATTACATGCTATTCTCACTACTTTCAGATATTTGAAAACTGGTATTTTAGTATCTTGATGGGGCTGAGACGCCACTACATGTACAACATGATTAGTTTTAGGCTCCAACGTCTTCCAACGCTTTGGCTGTAATTCAAAAGGATTTGGCTTCTTTCTAGTATTTGCAGTGGGAACGTCTTTATCTCCTTCCTAACCTTTCCAAAGACAGGAGAAAACCTTTTATGAGATAAAAGTAAATCCACTTGGACATTTGTTTTCAAATTCAAAGACAGATGCCGTTTCTAAATGCTTTCACAGCTGATTACATTTCAATCATGTAGTTCTTCAGGTTCTTTCAGGAATCAGCTAACATTCGCCCTGACGTCTAAATGAATTCTCTGGATTCTCAGGCTGAGCGCTGTGATTATAAGAATCCCTGGTGTCATCATCACCATCTTCTTCAGTCCTTTTCACATTAGTGCAGTCAGTGTTAATGACCCCCCGGTGTTTCAGCCTCTTCTGTCACCCACAGAGACCTAATTGACACCTCGGCCACACAACGACACGTTTCTCACAAGTCAGTTTGAAACTGGCTCAACTTTAAGAAAAGGTGTAAGAACTGAGCTAATAGGATTGTCTCTGTCCCCCCAGGCACTTTGTCACGCCGCCATGATAATAGCTTTATGTAAATGACGTTTATCCATCAGATTGTGGAAAAGCCATTTTCACCCTGGAATCAGACTGGTCGGGGAGAGTAACAGTTTTATGGCACTAAATGCTGGCTGGGACGTCACGGTTAGCATAACTCAGCTAGCCTGTTAGCAGCTGACTCAAACAAGAGGGAAATCAACGGGAAATGTCTCCAAATTGGGGAGAAAGCGTGACATCATGGCGCTCATTAACCTCTGAGCGGAGGTCGCGATGAATGGTCGTGAACAGGGAAGATAAACGATTATTTCTGTAATGTTTTTCCTGTGATCGGGGCGCCGCTCGCCTCCTTACGCAACACATCGGATTAGAATCTGCTGCTGCTGTGTTGAACGTCGTGTCTCGTTTGTTCACAGGACCCTGCTAGCTATTCTAAAATAAGACAGCATTGTTGGTCGTTGCTCGGAGAGAGCAAACAAACGTCGTAGAGAAGCGTAAAAGATGGCGACAGACTTACCCGCCATGGGACAGAAGCCAAACCGCTGCTCCGTGTCGTAGTCGGTCGTGGTTCCACACCACTTCATGCCGTCTCTCCGTCCCTCCGCAGTGCAGTCGGTGTAGTTTCTGCCGTTATAGAGGAAGGGGAACTGACACAAGGCGCCTTTGGAGTTTCCGCCGCGTGTCGTCACATATACTGTGAATAGAAAAGATCGTGAATGTCCTCTGCCGGAAATTTAAAAACTTTTAAGTAAACGTTTTAAACAAAAGTAGTTTGTGCAAAGATGATATCGAAATGTGATGCAGTCTTAAAAGATACACAATAGTTCGTAAATAACAGTTTAAATGTAGAATTTTGATACGGTTGACAAATCCGTGCTTTAGCGGCTGGAGCTAATATTAGCAACCCAGATTGATCTGAAGAGGTGAGTTCAAGCCCAGACAACATCAGAACTTTCTCCTTTAGAAAACAATGATGTCATGAGTTTGAAGACACCCAACGACTGTCCACTGGTAGTTAGCTAACGTTACTAAACAATCGACAAGAGAAATACAGTTCAACAGGTGAGCTCTTACAGAACAGCTGCTACTATTACACGATGTCTCGTTCCACAGAGGTCTGAGGGGAAAAACAGGGACCACCAGCGTTCTCCGGAGAATAGTCACATGATTAGCTCGTACAGGATGGTCTGGTGGTTTCAGAGGTTGAGCAACTTGGCCTCAAATCAATTTGTTTTTCTTTAAATACATGAATATTTCTGTTATTGTGTTATTATTTCTTACAGATTATGGGAAAGGCTGAAATGACCCAAATTTGACTTTTTGCATTAATTTTACAACATTGGATCAAATTATTTCATAAATCAAAGTGAAAACCCATGAGACACTTGGATACTTGGTCGACACGTCTGATCGGTGGCCAAGAGGACATTCAGAGCGTAAATCATGACTCTCCATGCGTACAAGCTCACATGAATGCCTTCGAGGTCATCCAATCTGATCCAATCAATAACAGAAATAAGAACTTTACACTATCCTAAGAGTCAAACTGGATTTTTCTTTTTACGCGCACTCACCGTTCTTCTCTGTACAGAAGGAATATTTCTGGTCGGGCTCAAAGTCAGAAGAAGTGGAGCACCACAGCTGTCCATCCTGGCGTCCATCGGAGGTGCAGGCGTGGTAGGTTTTCCCCTTGTAGACGAAGGGAAACTCACAGGGCTGACCCCCGGAGTTACCGCCGTAGACTGGTGCCGGTCCATCTGTGCGGACACAGAAACACACAGGAACACAGAGGACGTGAGTAAAAATGAAGACGGACATGCAGCCAGGAGCAAAACTCCTCAGGTGGATTATTATGAATGAAGGCCGCAGTTGTGTCTCACCCCACTGTTCACAGCGGACCCCACTGCCAAGGCAGGTGCAGATCATCTGCTTGGTTCCCTGTTTCTTGATCCAGCTCTGGCCGACGAAGAATGACAGTCCTGCGTCCGTGCGACAGGGTCCCTCCTGCAGGGGCTCAGGCACCGAGGCGGGCTGGTAGACGGCGGGCTGGATGTTGGTGATGAGGCGGGAGCCGGTGCCTGGAGAGGAGCATCATGAATTAAAGAGATTAGAAATCACTGAGGATCGTAAAGATAACGTAAAGAGGTTCTGTAATCTAGGGTTTGAGAATGTGATCTGTGACTGGAGCTCAGCCTCCTCCTCCTCCTTCTTCTTCTCCTCATGAGTTCCATCTCTTTCTCACATCAACACATGGGCTCTTAGCCCCTCTTATCTCACAGGGAGCAACAGGGAGGGACGGGGATATCTTCATTTCTCACCCAGGCCAGTGGTGTGAAGTGAGGCGTGTCGCTCACACTTCCACTCGCCGCGGCCGTTCCCCGTGCACAGACACTGGAGGAGGTGGCCCTGGGCGTCTGACTTGGTCCAGGAGTCTCCGATACGGTAGGAGGACAAAGTTTCCTGGTCGTTACAGTGATCTAGGAGAGACATAAATGAGAGGAAGTCATTAGAAGATGAGGTGTGAAATGTAAACAGCTTTAATGAAAGGCATTCCTGCGTTATGTTCCTCGGTGATTCTGAGGAGAACGCCTCCTTCAGCTGTTAGAGACGCCACCATCATCAGAGTCTAGATGAAGATTAACCGTGTACCGCACCCATAACTGAAGTCAACAACTTAGATAGTTTCATAGAGAAGACATTTGGTGATATTGGAGATATATTTTATAGATTGTTGGGATTTCTTTTATATACATATTATAGATATTTTTTCATAGGCCGTCAGGATATTTTGATAGATATAGAGATTTATGATTGATAATTGGATTTTTTTTAAGAGACAGCTGGGATTTTTTCATAGACGTTAGAAGTCAGGATATTTTGATAAAAAGACATTTTTGAAAAATAATTAGGAGTTTTTGGTTAAATAGTCGGCATGTTTTCGATAAATATAGAGACTGTTGATGGATAGTTGGTATATTTCTAATAGACAGTTTGGATTTTTTGTAGATAAATGCGCTAATAGCAGTGAGAAGTGTGACTTCATGACTAAATGATCCATGATGTCCAGACAACAGGCGTCAATAACATTCACGCTCATCCGTCACCTCAGCCGGCGTAATTTAAGACAGAAGGAATGGTTTGCGTCAAATAAAACGAATCCACTGAACACCGAGAAAACGCTGCATTAAATCACTAAACCTCTGGCAGTGACGCGTCACGCTTCACACGTGTGACTTTTTCTGCACCACAGCAGCGACTCATTTCATTTCCTGCTTGCATGATTCATGTTTTTCCCATGCAGGTCATCACATGGAGAATGATTCCTCCGGAAGTTATCATAACCATTTTAAAGTGATGCCACTCTCCGTGAAGAAGGATAGACTTATGAGGAAAAAAAGGGGAGGCTTACTTCTGGAGGTGCATGTGATGCGTCCGCTGCCCTCTCCCAGACAGGTGCAGTCCAGGACCATCCAGCCCTGATACGGCTTCTCCCAGGTTTCCCCCACCACGTAGGAAGTCCCCGCTGAGTTGTCATAGCAACGCTCGGCTGCAGGGAGAAAACAATCCACTCATGATGACCTAGTTAACCCTTTCATGTCCTCACCAGGAAAACTGTGGAAAAGTAATTTATTAGTATTCTATTTCTTTGAGCATGTATTCATTTTGTATGTTAGACACTCTTAATTGACCATAAATGACACATCGTTTGGATCAGCCTGTTTCAAACAGGTAAAATAAAATCACACGGATTGAATTAGGTCATGACGACGTTTTCTATTTAATTGTAAATAGTTAACTTTAATTATATCAGCTTAACCAGTTGGTAAAACATGTTTAAAAACCCTGTTTGACAATTATTCTGCATCTATTTTTGGTTGTGTCACGTTACATATTTCTGGTTAGTAAGTCCTCACATGCTTTAAGATGCAAAAAAAGACCGACTGATCTAATAGAACTTAGAGAGCGTATAATACATAAAAATATAAAAATAATGTCTCCTCCTCGTTGGGCCCAAGGCAGAGCCTTGGGGTACACCACAGGGCTCCATCCTTGACCCCTTACTCTTTAGCATAGACATGCCGCCACTGGGTCATATTATAAACAGGTTCAGAGCAGTGGTAAACATCATCAATGAGACAAAATGACTTAAAATGTGCTCAGCCCAACAGAAGAGCAGAACTTTAACGGGTTAATGAATTTTAAATAAATCTTTCTTGTCTAATCAAACCCTTAGATGGATGAGAAGCAGCGGTCTTCACCCCGGACCAGATGTCAGTTCATCACAGGTACGAGGCAGAAAAAACCCCAAATGGTTTTGAACCAACAAGTTTCTAGCCGTGTCATTATAATGATGACTCATTTTTTTTTTTCCTTCTTTTTTTGTGAGCACTTTTCAAACCAGCTAAAAGTTTCCTGTTGCTCAGCGGTCGCCTGAGTGACTCACCCACGGGTTTGCAGGTCCACTCTCCTTTACCGTTACCCAGACAGACGCACTCCAGCATGTAGCCATCCGTCTCATGGGGTCTCCTCCAGGTGTCACCTATCTTATATGAGGCCCCGCCCTCGTGACAGCGGTCTGGGGAGGCAGGAGGGAGGGTGACTTTAGAGATGAGTGGGTATCCTCACAGCGAGGAAAACAAATAAACAAACACAGTGGGATATTTCTGCCATTATCCAACTATCCAGCTAACTGCTAGCAGCTGCTGGGCACCGGCCCCCCGTCAGATGTGGAGAAACCAGATATCAGCTGCTTCTCTGGCAGCAGTTTGGGAAACCAGGACAACACCTGAGCTCGGATGTGTGGTCTGGAGCTAGAAGGACCAATGGCAGCAGATCAACTTACTGGCAATGGTGCAGCTTATCTTTCCCCGCCCTGATCCGATGCAGGTGCAGTCCCAGATCATTCCATCCTTCGGTCTCTCGTAGGTTTCCCCCACAGCGTAGGACTGCTGGTTGATTTTATCCAGGCACCTTTCCTCCGCTGCAGCAGCAAAGAGAGGAGGGAGTGTGTTAAATGGGGGTTTTCTAAACCCAGCAGAACCAAGAGACAGTTCTCCTTCCAGGATTAAACACAATTCAGAGACACATAATGCTGCATGAATGTTACATCAGATCATTTCCTGCCTGAATAGCAGAAAAAATGAATAAAAAATGGCAGTTTTGGAGTTGAAAAAAATGATTTCTGACTTTTATTTGCAATTCCTTAACACATATGAAAAATCTAACGTGGCCGATTGTTGTTTTATATGGATTTGACAAACATTTGGACAAAGTATTTGGTTGGAACAGGTTAGGACATGTTATTAAAACATTAGGATTATTAAACCAGCTGAGAATGAGCACTTTATAAACAAAAATCCATCTCAGTTAAAGCTGCATGAGGAGCTTCCCACAAAACTTAAACATCTCGTATCAATGTGTTCTACTGGAGTGGTGGATACTAACTAAGTACATTTACTCAACTACTCTACTCAAAAACAGATTTTGGGTTCTTGTAGTTTTTAAACTTCTTAACTTCTGCCCTCCATTAGAGGGCAGGAATGTTCTAGAAGGGTACTGGTGATCCTATGGACTACACAACTTAACGTCATAAAGTTATTAGATGACCTCATCCATTAACGACTACAGCCATAAAATACTAGTAACATCTAAGAGAGCGAGCATTTTACCGCACAATACGCACTTTTACTTTGATAGTAGGATATTCTGCTGATTGTACTCTCTTACTTTGACTTAAATAAGGTTTTTTTTACATGTAGAGGAGCATTTTCACTCTGTGGTATCAGTACTTTTACCCAAATAACGGAAGTGAGTACTTTTCCCAGCCCTGGGTTGAAGGAGGGGGGTTGTGGAGATGTGAGAAATGATGCACAGGATCCGACATTCAGACGCACATTAAAATAAAACAACAATAGAATAAAGCAAACCCACCATCAGGTTTGCTTTTGCACTTGATGCCGGCGACTCCGTGGCAGGTACAGATCAGAATGCTGCCCAGATACGGCCGCTCCCACTGGTCGTTCAGGCCGTACATCTGTCCGTTCTCTAAACAACCATCTGATTGGAGAGGAAGAAAAACAACGATGGTAAAAAAAATGTGTTGGGCAGGAGCTAAAATCGGACAGCGGGGGTCACATGAAATGCCCCCCGCCCCCCCCCCCCTCCTTTTTATCTCATGCAAAAAAACAGAGTGTGGGGAAAATGTGAGTGAAAAGAAACACACTCCACCCTCACCCTCACCCTCGCCGCCCTACCTGCCCACCATGATCGCTTTTAAGGTGGAAACACAAACCTAGCTAGTGGAAAAGTGCCTAACCCGGAATATAACCGCTAAAAAGATGTCATTGTTTAAACAAGCCAACCCTATATATGGAAACAAACCGTTGACTGAGGGACAGAACTTCTCCCACCTCTGTGAAGTGACCCTGGACGTGTTAACTTGACTTCAAACGCCTCCATGGCTGAGCAGTAAATCAGCTCCACAGAGAGGAGGAGAATAAAACCCACTCCTACTCCATCTCTCCCCCACCAGGCTGCTTCTTTGTTCACATCTCATGACTTCTGCATTGCAGGAACTTTTCTCCCCCCCCTCCAAAGTTTAACACTGTAGCCAAGATCCTTCGTTTCTCCATGGAGATCTGATCCCTGAACTTCATGCAAGGATGGGAATGAGCAGATGAGATCATTTAGCTTTCCACTGTGAGATAATCCACTGTTGGTCATGTTTGTGTGGTTTTAAACCACAACAACAAACATTATCTTAAGGATAGGGCTCCCCGTGGATTTATGTTCATGCAGATAGATGAAGGGACAGGAGCCCATGTTAAAAAGAACTTTTTTTCCTTCATGTTTTAAATAAAAAGAAAGTCACATTAACCCGGATTTCCACGCTTAAACTCTACATTACTGATGCACTTATGCCTGGATCGAATCCCTCTGAGCGTAAAGGGGCCATCTTACCCTGAGACACGGAGGGGACGTGGTGCTGCTGCGCCTGTCGCCGGCTCTTGTGCGTCCCTTGGGGCGCGCAGTTCACCGCGCTCCCGATGCACAGCGCGACCAGCACCCTGGCTAAGGTTCTGCCGCACATCCTGATCAACACGAGCCACAGGTTTGGTGCAGGTTTAGGTCGCAGGTGCTCCTGGAGTGGACTTTATTATTTCTCCGATGGGCCGTCGGTTCCAGCGTTATTCCTGCGTCTGCGTCGCGCTCCAACCTCCCGGATCAGTGCGCTTCTCTGCAGCCTGCAGGTCACAGACTGTGGGAGTGATTTATCTGGGCATGGCTTAGCTTCTCCGGGAGGAGGGAGGTCCAACCACCAGCCCCCTACCCACGCAGCGCGTCGGAGGCACGAGCCAAACAAACGTTTCACGAGAAAAAAAAGACGGTGACGCAAATTTTAAGGAGGAAGATTTGGGCCAAGTGATTTTCAAGAATTCTGTTTTTAAAGTTAGAATTTCAGTCACAATTCTGAGATTAAATTTTAGGATTCGGTCTTCCTACTAAGAATTTAGAGATTTAAGTGATAATTGTTTGTTGTGCTATGTCCTTAATAAAGTATTGCGTTTCAATTTTATAAATGTTTAAGTAGCCGAACCAATTTACTGGTAGAATGGACAAAACTATAATTTATTATTTGAATATGCAGCATGTCTGTTTCTAACAGTCAGAAGAAGAGTTTATGACGGGAAAATTGTTTGGAAGACGATTTGGGCCACTGGATTTTGTAAGAGTTCTGTCTCTTTGGTCAGAAATTCGGACAAAACTCCAATATTAAACTCAGAATTTTTACTTTATTCCAAGAATTCAGAAATCAAAGTCAGAGTTTGGAAACGTTAAGACTTTCTTTTCCAGAGATAAAGTCAGTCTGAGGCTTTTAAACCCATTTTTACTTCTCAGAATAAAGTCAGAAATAAAAAAAAGGAACCTAATCATTTGGAAAGTTGCAAGAACAAAGTTTTTGGCTCACATTTAAAAAATATTCAGAAGAAGAGTTTATGGCCTGAACTTTGTACGGAAGACGATTAGGGTCACATGATATCTTAAGGTTAAAGGGGTTGGGGCCATTGTAATTTTTAATTTTTAAATCTTTATTACAGTAAAGTCAAATTTTCATTCCGGACTCTGACTTTTTTATAAAAAATAAGGAATTGAGGTCAGAAAAAACTTTTTCTGAAAAATATTCAGATTATCTTTCTGGATGCACGTAACAAAACTAATTTAATTTCTGTTAGGATCTGGCGGTACCTCCTCCTCTTCCTCGTTTGTCTTTTGTGTTCCTCCTTCCCGGGTTTTGTTGTCTGTCTCTCCCGGTCCGTGTCTTTTACAGGGGCGTGGCTACCTGTCACTCACCTGACCCCGCCTACCATGACATCTGCACACCTGACTTGATGATGATGATGATGTGGATCATCATCTCAACTGAATACTGCTTTATATGAACATGGGGTCTAGACGCCACTCTTCATCATATTGTCTGTGTGTCTCAGTTGTATCCCTGCTCCTCAACTCCTCCGTCAGGACGCTGTTTGATGATTCAGCTCATTCCTGATTAACTGCTCAACAAACTGCACACACACACACACACACACACACACACACACACACATACACACACACACTCCAGCTGGGAACCCCCCCTCTGTCTGCGCATCATAGATTTCCTCACCAGCAGACTCCAGCATGTCAGACTGAGAAGCCACACCTCCTCCACCATCATCGCCAGAAACAACGAGCTGCATCTCATCACAGAAAACCAAAGGAAAGGGATAACTGACTTCACCAAAACTATGACTAAACATCACAAGTGCCTGAGCGTGAACGCAGAGGACCTAGAACCGGTCTCGAAACAAAAAAGTTTGTTTCATGTGGCCCTAATGGTCCTCCGTACAATTTCAGGTCATAAACTCCCCCGACTATTTTTAACCACGAGTTGAGAGCCTTTCAAAAAAGCCTGCGTTGTTCCCATGCGACCTGGAACACTGAGATAAACTAACTTTAAAGTCACCGATCCCTGGTTAAAATGGTTAGATGACCTCACTCGTTCATTGTGCATCAGGGTTTTGGATTTTAGGTGGGTGCAGCCCTTCATCTGCTTTCTCTTGAGGAAGGAAAATCCAACAGAGAACCATTCAAACCTCCTATAATTTACTCTCACTGCACTCACAATTACCCAAACTGTGTCTGAAGAGTCCCAGGTGGGTTTTAGGTCCAAAGTTCAAATTAGATCCTGATGCTCCAACCCAGGAAAAGTCTTTTTCCCTCTCTTTAACTCTTAAGATCTTAATACTTCATCTTTTTTTTTAGATCAATTCAGTCTCAGAAAACTGCCTTTCATGAAAGACTTTTATTGTAACATGTAGTTTGTATAAAATAATTTCATGTTATCTATGATTACATCATGCAGGACATGCAACATGAAATTATACAAAAATTATACATAAATATTTATTTGGGTTATACTAACTCCATTTCGTACAGTCGTCTTGCAGTATTAGTTAATCCCCAAATCCCCTGCGTTGTACATGCAATCCCCTTGATTGAACTTTGAAATGAATTGAGAAGTTATCTCAGAAAAACAGTGTTTTTGTGAAAAAAACTCCCCCTGGAGAGAAAAATATGAACTACAACATAAAATATGACATAGTTATGCTACTTCTCCTAGATTTGATTCATGCTCAGCACAGAACAGACATTGTTTATCATAGAAGAAAGGACGTTTCAGAATGAGTGGCGTAAACAGGATATACACGAGATAGATCTCCTAGAATGGACTTATATGCAGCAAAATTGGACTGAATTGGACCAACTGTTGAGAAATGATGGCCTGAAAACGTTTGCAGATAAAACTCCCCCCATTGTCAGAAATATGACACCGACCTTTCACAAAATCAATCCAGTTCTTGCTCACGCTATGGTCTGTGAGGTTAAAAAGTTTCTCAAATGATCCAACCCAAGCAGAATGACTTAGACCGACATATTTGCTACTAAATAGTCAAAGAAACCCACTGAGTCACGTGGAAACAGGATTAAATTCACTCACATATATATAGATCTAAAGAGATTATGGGTTGTTTCTCCTGACGTGGGTGGAACAGCCTTTGGTTTGACCCTGATTTCATGAATTGCTGGTTTGCGTGGTGGAGGAGTGGAGTGGACCCCTGTGAGACCACCTGAGGGATCTGGTCCTCTGGGTCTCTGAGTCTGAACCTTTCAAACATCTCCATGTTTCTCTGTGTCCTTCTATCGGACCAAACCTTCCCACCATCACATCCACCCAAGGAGAAATATTCTTTATTGTGATGTGATTGAGTCTTCCTCCCTCTCCAGAGGACAATCATCTGAACCTTCATCGCTGACCGGTCTCTCCTCCTCCTGTGACGTAGGCGGCACCTCCTCTGGAGCTGGAGGCTGATGCTGGGCACCATCTCCGCCTGCTGCTTCTACTCAGCGTCCTGCTGGTGCTCTGCAGGATTTCGGTGAATGGCGTCAGGTTCTGGAAAGCCTCCAGCAGCCCGATGATGAAGGTCTGGAACGTGTTTGTGTGTCCAGGGCTTTTTTTGGAAGGACTCCTCTGTGATCCAAACTAAAACTATAAAACTCCCTCCTTTAATTTGAAAGTGGATGTTTTTCTCTCCTCAGCTGTAATCAGACTTTCCTTCAGCGCATCTTGAGATGGATTCATGACTCACTCAGAACCTGGACCGCACCAAACCAGATTAAACTGCTTTAGTCTAAGTTAGTTTGAATCAAAGCCTCAGGACCGGCACACATCTCTAGAGGAGCTGTTAGTCTCTAACTGTAGCTGTGGGTCCGTTGGCCCGGTTAAAGGGTCGGGTTGAGTTTTATTCATACATATAATAATCATACCGAGAAGACGAGGATGTAGTGGAGGTGTCACAACCGGCCCCGGAGGGCCGTCTGTCTTTCCTGCGGTTCTACGGTGGGCTGTCGGGAGCGTCGTCACGCTTCTTCGGGGGTCTGGTCCTGGCCTCTCCGGCATGTAGCCAGCTCTGTGTTGGGGGGCTGAGCAGGTCTGGGGGACGTGGGTTCTCGGGGACGTGGGCCCTACTTGGGTGACGGTGGCTCAGTCGGTAGAGCTGTTGTTCACTTATCTGAAGGTCGGTGGTTCGATCCCATGCCACTGGATCCACATGTGGAAGTGTCCTTAAGCACCTTTTGCTCCTGATGAGCAGCTGGCGCCTTGAGTGCAGCCTCTATCATCACCGTATGAATGTTTGTGTGAATGTTTGTGTGAATGTTTGTATGAATGTTTTTGTGAATGTTTGTGTGAATGTTTGTGTGAATGTTTGTGTGAATGTTTGTATAAATGTTTGTGTGAATGTTTGTGTGAATGTTTGTGTGAATGTTTGTTTGAATGTTTGTGTGAATGTTTGTGTGAATGTTTGTGTGAATGTTTGTATGAATGTTTGTTTGAATGTTTGTGTGAATGTTTGTGTGAATGTTTGTGTGAATGTTTGTTTGAATGTTTGTGTGAATGTTTGTGTGAATGTTTGTTTGAATGTTTGTGTGAATGTTTGTGTGAATGTTTGTGTGAATGTTTGTGTGAATGTTTGTGTGAATGTTTGTATGAATGTTTGTGTGAATGTTTGTATGAATGTTTGTTTGAATGTTTGTGTGAATGTTTGTGTGAATGTTTGTGTGAATGTTTGTGTGAATGTTTGTATGAATGTTTTTGTGAATGTTTGTGTGAATGTTTGTGTGAATGTTTGTATAAATGTTTGTGTGAATGTTTGTGTGAATGTTTGTGTGAATGTTTGTGTGAATGTTTGTTTGAATGCTTGTGTGAATGTTTGTGTGAATGTTTGTGTGAATGTTTGTATGAATGTTTTTGTGAATGTTTGTGTGAATGTTTGTGTGAATGTTTGTGTGAATGTTTGTATAAATGTTTGTGTGAATGTTTGTGTGAATGTTTGTGTGAATGTTTGTGTGAATGTTTGTTTGAATGTTTGTGTGAATGTTTGTGTGAATGTTTGTGTGAATGTTTGTTTGAATGTTTGTGTGAATGTTTGTGTGAATGTTTGTGTGAATGTTTGTGTGAATGTTTGTGTGAATGTTTGTGTGAATGTTTGTATAAATGTTTGTGTGAATGTTTGTGTGAATGTTTGTGTGAATGTTTGTGTGAATGTTTGTGTGAATGTTTGTGTGAATGTTTGTATGAATGTTTGTATAAATGTTTGTGTGAATGTTTGTGTGAATGTTTGTGTGAATGGGTGAATGTCTGTGTGAATGGGTGAATGTTTGTGTGAATGGGTGAATGTTTGTGTGAATGGGTGAATGTTTGTGTGAATGGGTGAATGTTTGTGTGAATGGGTGAATGTTTGTGTGAATGGGTGAATGTTTGTGTGAATGGGTGAATGTTTGTGTGAATAGGTGAATGTTTGTGTGAGCGAGTGAATGTTTGTGTGAATGTTTGTGTGAATGGGTGCATGTTTGTGTGAATGGGTGAATGCTTGTGTGAATGGGTGAATGTTTGTGTGAATGGGTGAATGTTTGTGTGAATGGGTGAATGTTTGTGTGAATGGGTGAATGTTTGTGTGAATGGGTGAATGTTTGTGTGAATAGGTGAATGTTTGTGTGAATGGGTGAATGTTTGTGTGACTGGGTGAATGTTTGTGTGAATGGGTGAATGTTTGTGTGAGCGAGTGAATGTTTGTGTGAATGTTTGTGTGAATGTTTGTGTGAATGTTTGTGTGAATTGGTGAATGTTTGTGTGATTGGGTGAATGTTTGTGTGAATGGTTGAATGTTTGTGTGAATGGGTGAATGTTTGTGTGAATGGGTGAATGTTTGTGTGAATGGGTGAATGTTTGTGTG
>JBBDHG010000224.1:2160000-2227500 GCA_037951165.1 Lophius americanus | reverse complement strand
GGAATCCAAGGAAGGAAGGTTGGTGACATTTTGTAAGGTTGCTGATGTCAGCATCAGAACTGGATCACAGAATAAAAGATTGTCATCTGGCATGATGGATCACCTTTTCTACTCTATCACGTGGACCAGGTGCGTGTGCATCTCTTACTTGGAGATAGGTGGTACCAGGATGCATTATGGGAAGAGGAAAGGCCATTGAGGCAATGTGATGCGTTTGGATCATGTTCTGCTGGGATACCATCCATGTGGACGTTACTTTGACCAGGTGACTTTGTAACCTTACTTTGACCCCTTTATGGAAACAGTCTGATCCACCTCACAACTTCCTGACCTGAAGAATCTGCCGCTAACGTTCTGGTTCCAGATGCCACAGCGGAACATCCAGAGCCGTTTTGACGGTAACAGGGGGACCTACCTAATATTAGACAGGTGGTTCTGATTCTGCCTGATCGGTGATATTTCTGACCTTACGTGGAGTAAATCTAACCTGCTTATCTCTGTCTGCATAACTAATCTCCTCACCTTGAGGTCACCCTCAGGCCCCAGGCCCCCGCGCGGATCTGTGGGTGCTTGTTGGTTAGCGGCGTCAGGTACAGGTGAAGAGGTCAAAGGTCATCGGATATGCTGTTTTTCATTATCCGTGCAGACATTAAGTGTATTACATGTCTGTGTTGAACTGAGACTCAGTGTTAGTGACAAAAGAACATTTCAGTAACGTTTAATTAGAGTTCAAGAGTCTGAGGTAGTCCGATTATTAGAATTAGTCAGTTATCATAATGATCGCTCATATTGAAGTAAACTCACTACCAGATTAAATCTACTTTTCATTCTCTTTCATGCTCTTTAATAATTGTTCCAAACATGTTCAAGTAGTTTTTTTGCTAATAAAGTTAGGAATGTTTCAGCCCCGTCTGCCAGTTTGTGACGTCAAGTCATCCTAACCTGCATAATCCTACAACTGATTCATAAACTCCAAAATTACTCCAACTGCTAACAATCTTAATTGAGTGTATTTTAAATATTAAAATGTCTTACACTTCTGACTCTAAGAAAAAGTACAGCTTTGGAAATATTTGCATATTTTTGCAGTTTTACCTTCAAAAAAACCTAAAATATATAAAAGCATATAACAGTATAATATGTCTTTGTTATTGGTGCACAAATCAGATATTATTTTAATCCTATATAGTTTAAAGATAAATTTGTTGGTGATTTAAAAAAATAGAAAATAAATTTAGTGAAGTATTTTCAACTTAAATTCTAGACTCAATAATATAAAATGTTACGTGTCTTACCAGAGAACAAATTCCTTTTTTTTTTTACAGTGTAGTGTTATGCATTATTATATATATTTTATATACCTATTACAGTTTTGACCCTGCCAGTTTTTTGTGTTAAAATTCTGGACTTGTACCTTTGACCTGGGTTTTGATAAGTATTATTATTTTCCCACTCTGCAGTAAGATCCTGTTTTTGTGCCCCAGTTGTAACACCTCTGTCCCACCGTGAGACCGCTCCGAACCAGAATCTCTTATCGTGTGGTCTTCGTCTTCAAACCTCTGCGGCTACGGCTGCTGGGATGAACGATGAAGAGTAAGCATCCTGGATTTGATGCCATCATTTAATGATTTTGCAGGTTGACTGCTTGCTGTGGGCGCAGGAATGGCTACAGAAACATTACAGTCATTGGTCGTGGTTACAGTCGTGGTTAGAAGCGGTGCGTTTCCGTTGGAGTGAATCATGCCCAGTGGTCCTTATGAATCACAGCCATTTCCGCTTTGAAACCTTTCCAGACGGTGTTCTAGAAGAAAAATGTCCACGGACCAGAAAGTGTTTCTGCATAAACATCATTGTGTATGTTGTGTGTTGGGAGGAGGCGATGAAGCCTCTTGTTCTACGGCTCATGCGGCGCTCTGCTCTCTAACATCATTGAATAGTTTATACGTCCGTAGTCTCCAGTGAACTTCTCGCCCTCTCCTCTCCAGGAGTCAGCAGAACGCTGGCAGACGCTGGAACAGATTACACAAGCTCTGGACGCCGATCCTGGCCTGAAAAGGAGAAGATGAAGAAAAGTGAGGGAGGGGATGGAGAGAAAATGAAGAAGGTGGTGAAAGACATCTCCGGGGGTGGGGGGGGGGGGGGGTTCAGGCTGCAGGAGGTATGAATAATCCTCAGATGATCCTGGTATGGTGGGAGAGCAGTGGGTGAAAGACAGAGGCCAGTAGAAGAGAGGGAATGGAGAGTCGGGGGGGGGGGGGGGGGGGGGGGTAAATGATACTGTGGTTTTGTGAATGCATTACACCACACGTTCACAATGACCGTCATGATGAAGAGGTCAGGGGAGAGGGAGGTGGTCGTCATACAGCTGCTGCAGGTTTTCATCCAGCTCTCTCTCTCTCTCCCTCTCTCTCTCTCTCTCTCTCTCTCTCTCTCTCTCTCTCTCTCTCTCTCTCCCCCCCCCCCCCCCTCTCTCCTTCGCTGTGGAAGTCTGGTCTTTGTCTCCACTTTGGCTCCTTCTATGAACAATCCTTCATCCCTCACATTATTGCAACATTCAGAGCTGACATGCTCTTCTCCTTTCACACTATTGTTTTACGGTTCTCTTTTAAAATGTCTGCAATCCAACATCAAAACTCTCATGTGAATTCAAATTGTGATCCCAACATTTATCTTTGTCATAAAACCCACCAGCTGTAAGTATCAAACCCACCAACCAAGATATGAGGAGGGGGTTCCCGGCGCCGTACTCGGCCACAGCTTATCTGTTTGGATGTCTTCTATTCAAGTTTAGCCTCTTTCAACTCCTCCTTCCAGCTTTGAGGTAATGACATTCAGCTCTTGTCAAGCTGAGGACTGTAAGTGTTTTTCTAAACCCTGACCCTGTTTTTGACAAATGAAGTATCCTCCGCTTTATTCTTCTGGATGCCGTCCTACCATGAATAATCGTGACAAGAGCCAGGTTTGCTGCTCGTGGTGTGATGTGTGTAACTGTTGTGTTTTTATTAGCTCACCCACAAGATGTTTCAGACTGTTACTCTTTCAAAAACCCTGTGGGCCTCCAAACAAACAAGTATTTAGTTAAACCAGGAATATCAGATTTAAAGACGGCCCCATTTCCTGAACCTGTTTAGAATAGGACCCAGTGGCGGCATGTATACGCTGAAGAGTAGGGGGGGGGGGGGGGTGATCTAGCCCTGAGGGACGCCGCGTGTCGAAGCGGCCACGGAGGAGGAGGCAGTAACGGAGGCTATCGAGAAGGTCCATAGGACCTTTTTTATGAAGTAAAGCATGTGAAGACTCCCTAAACAGAATTATCTAACTGGAACAAATGATTTCAGGCTAAATTTGGTTTCCTTTGATATTAAACTAACAAATGTCCTAAAAAATCACATATGCAAAGTAATATTTTCCAATGTTTGGCTTTAAAACAATGGGTTGATCATGGGCAGGTTTTGGACTTTAGATAAATCCTACCAAGATCAGGACCTTCTTTAAAAAAAGCCTCAAAACGTTATTTAAGAGACAGTAAACATGTTGAAAATGAGCAATGTTAGAATTTCACGAGTTCAAACCCCCACTAAAACTGCCACTACCACTGCTGTGTGAAATATGTTACGTGGATCACAGATTACATGAGCAGGTAATAAAAAAAATCCTCTTCATGGCGTAAATCTATCAGCTTTATTTCCTGGATCGGGGCCCCAGCAGCAAACAAGTCTCATTCATCATCGTTACATTTCCCTGTCCATCCAGCTTCCTTCGCTGATCTGGGGTCAGGTTGTGGTGGCCAAAGAATAAGAAGGGTATTCCAGATGTCCCTCTCCCCAGCAATGCTCTCCTGCTCATCCTGTGGGATCCCGAAGAGCTCCCGGGGTCAGATGAGATATATAGTCTACCCCGGGTCTCCTCCCCGCTTGAAAACCTCCAGAGGGACATAGTTCATGCGTCCCAGCAGAGGGAAGGATGCCGCCTGCATTTAGAAACAGTACAGTTTAACATTTAATGAAATGTCCGACCTGCTGACAGAATCAGTCAGGACATAAAGTTCCAGATGAATTAATCTATAACACGGAATTCTCATTCTAAAAGGAGCCTTTTCAAACTCTTTCAACATATCTCCTGTTTCCCTCCCCCCCAGCCTTCCTCTCTGTCTCCTCCCCCTCCAGACTGCCCCCCTCCTCAGGGGAAATGAGGTAACAGGGTGAGGAGAGATGGAGTGATTAGGAGTTTAGGGCTCCACACGTTTCAGCTCTGGAGACCCTCAGAAAGTTCTCAGTTTTTATAAGAGCTCAGCGCTGCTCAGAATGTGGCATCAATCACTCTGCAGCTCCGTAGGAACCAGAACCTTCCTCCTCCGTGCGTTCAGTAGCTGCTGCCTTCCTCCCTCGCCGTAACAGATGTTAGTTTTACAGAGGCGCTTTTAGGATTAAGCTGCTCAGTGGAAGTTTTTTCATGTAGGAGAATATATCACAGGAACAACTGAGATGTATGCTGCATTTGAGATGTTTCACTTCATATGCATTCTTTCTTCTGATTTAAAGGCATGTTTCGTGGAGTTGGGATAAAGTATTTGAACAAAGATAAGACATTTGAGTCCAGGTGCCCCCTCCTGGAGGAGATTTCAGGAGATTAGGTTATCTGCCCCCTCGCTGGGATTCTTCTCAGAGCCATTTGTTTGGGAGACGTGCAGGAGAACGAGGAGGGGGCGTGAGAAGAGCGTGGCCCCCGACCACCTCCACAGATATGACTCAATCTCTCATCATCATCATCATCATCATCTCTGACCATTCACTTATCATGGAACCAGCGGGAACTTCCATCATGTCATGTTCTCATGGTGGACAACCACCACTCATCAGAGGGGGGCTGGCCTTTTTTTCATTCTGCTGAAACATCACGACACGAGAGTTATTATAGGATGTGTGTTATGTTAAACATTCTGTTAATGATCTCTCAGGCCAGAGTCACAGGAAAGTCCCACCTTAAACCCACCGCTAGACAGTCAAAGTGAACATCCTAAGAACATCAGGAGTAACACAGTTCACCAAAATGATTTATAAGGTATGGAGACGTTGATCCTGTTATTTACCCAGTATCTTCTAAATACAAACTTTTATTCCATCATTTTTAATGTCAGACTCTGTTTGGTTTCTCTCTTTAATTTTATCTTTGTCTTATTTTCTTGTATGTTTCCAGATTTACCAAAAAATTGATTTCATTAACCCAGCCTTACACAGTGGCCTTCATCACCACATTCTTCACGATGACTTAAAACTTATCGATTAACACAAGCTAATCCAATGATTTTTATTATTATTTATCCTAAGATCGTAAAGTAACGCTTCTGTAATGATCATTCCTTGCAACTGTAATTACGTTTTCTTTCTTTCTATACTCCTGAATAAAAATAAAAGGAGATATTATCTTTTATGTTTGTTTGGATTACAGGGCAGCATTCATTTTTACTTTTATCATTCTCAAATCCTACATTTCTTCAAATATTTATGTGAACAAACTTCTTTCTGATTCGATTTACCGTTTCTGCCTGAACCAAACCACCGATTGTAAGAACCCGACCCGATGGAGGACACATCTGTTTGTTCGGAATCCTTAATGAGATTTGGAGGTAAATAAATCAAACTAACCCTGCCTGCACTGGTGTCCCTGTTGAGACTGAAGAACAACACACAGATGGAAGCTGCATGAAAATGAAAAGCTCATCTAAGCAGCTCGGGTCAGAACTCAAACAGCCAATAGGAGGAAAGCGTGAGTGTTTGGTAATTGCGTGAATATGCTGAGGCCTAAACAAACTGAGGAGGAAAAGCTTGTTGCGTTTGTTTACTCAGGAAAACTGGGTTACATTTGCTTATTCTGGTTTTACGAATGCATCCTGTTTCTATCTCCTTCAGCTTCAGACCATCTTTTCTCCTCCCGTGTTTCTCAGCACCCCACTTTCCTCCCCCCTCCTCCCCCCACCCCTCTCTCCTGTAAACAAACAGACAGATGATGTCATCACTGCCACATTTGGTTTATCTTCTGGTGACAGACCATAATGCAGTGGGGCCGCTGACCCCCGCAGGGAGCCCAAGCTGTATGGGTGGAAGTCAGAAGACACAGGGGGGTATGGTGTGTGTGTGTGTGTGTGTGTGTGTGTGTGTGTTACGCCCAGCAGATCTCGCAGACAGATGTGGATTCAGCCGAATGTTAACAGCACCATAAAAGTCTATCCTCCTTGTTACTTCTCAAGCAGCTCCCCTTAAAGGCCCTGACCACACCTCTGCCATCTACTCATCATCACATGACTTTATTGTCCAGCTGGTTCCTGCAGGAGATTTACAATTGTTACTTATCATCAAATCAGGTTTCAGTCATTTTAGCACTTTGAGATTTGCTCCAAAGGTAAAGTGCGTTCTAAATTAAATGTATTATTATTATTATTATTATTATTATTATCATTATTCTTTTTCATTCACTTTCTTCCTCTGGTTGTGGTGGCAGCAGGCTAAGAAGGGTTAACCAGACATCCCTTTCCCCAATCACACTCTCCAGCTCATCCTGGAGGTTCCCAAGGCTCCAGGATGACCCTGGGGAACTCATCCCAAGGGTCAAGCTACATGAGATACATAGTCCCCCAGTTGGATGTGCCTGGAAAAGTCCAAGATTCAAGGGAGGCATCCTGATCTGATGCCCGAACCACCTCACTGGGGCTCCTTTCAACATGAAGGTGCACCAGCTCCACTCTGAGCTCCCTCCAGATGTCCCAGCTCCTCGCCTCATCTCCGAGGCTGGGCCCAGCCCCCCTGTGAAGGAAGCTCATTTGAGCTGCTCGGACCCTCGACCTCATTCTTTCGGTCCCTACTCAGCGGTCATGGCCCAGCTTCATATCATGCATGAAGAGAATCACCACATATTATCTTCTTTCAAATCTCAAACACGCACACACTGCAGGACTTCATTCTCATGCCAGAGGGAGTTCTGAACCCGCACCGCCTCATGTCATCTCTGGGGAAGCAGCTGTTTGACCTAAACAACATTATTTTGTGCACTGAAAATCACAGAGGAACGGATGTGGAGGAGCAGATGGTTGGGGAGAATGTGATTGTGCCTTTCCTCCATTAAAACTGGAGGTTAGATTCCAACAACTAAATGAACGTGTGTGAACAGTGGCATTCTAGCTAACGTTAGCTTACAAGGCTACGATGTTTGACAGGGATGTCTTCCTCACTGGCTACAGTAATCTCGCTCAGAGAGGACTGATCCGATCATTTGATTGGACTGAACATACAGTAGTTCCGGAGAAGTCTTCTCCTCAGATTGTTGGGAGTCAAATCTCTTTCTGGCTCAGGAGCAAAAGACAATTTCGCTCTGTAAGCAAAACACGATCTTCTAGTTTATGCAGACTTCCAATGTGTCTCTCTTACTCTCTTCACTGCCGTCTCAGAGGTGGGCCAACACAGGACCCCCCCTAAACACCTGCATTCTGTTTACACAGAATAAACTCCACGCAGCTGCCTTGGACAGGATGTATAAATGGAGTCAGGAGTATTCACTAGTTCTTGAGCAATCCTGATGACAGACCAACCGACTGCCACAGGGACACGAGTGAAAACGCACACTCACAATTAGTCACCGACATTGGCTTCTGCTTTTATTAACTTCATAACCTCAAACACTGATCAGGTGCCAGAAGATTTTTAGACCCGCTTCAACTCTCATTCCATCACGTTCTTTCTCTGTTTCCTTTATCATTTGTTCCCCTCCTCGTACCTCAGATACTCTCTTCCCCCCCTAAAAACAAAGCCTCCCCTAGTGTATAAAATATGAACTATTAGAGTAAATCAGGATATACACACCATAGATCTCCACCAGTCGATTCATATGCACCACATTTGGACTAAATCAATCAATCAATCTTTATTTATATAGCGCCAATTCACAACAACAGTTGTCTCAAGGTGTTTTCCAGAAAGAGCAGGTCTAGACAGAACTCTTTATATAATTATCTACAGGATTCAACAAATTCCTCCTTGAGCAGCACTTGGTGACAATGGCGGGAGAAAAACTGCCCTTTAACGGGCAGAAACCTCGAGCAGATCCATGACTCAGGGTGGACGGCCTACTGCCATGACCGGTCGGGTTTGAAAAGCAAAAAATCACACTAACGTTTACCCAAAATCCATCGGGTTCTTTCTGGCACTGAGGTCTATGTGGTATGAAATATGAAAATGATCCATGAAATGGTTTTGAGTTTTCACTTTGACGCAGGACCTGCGGCGGCGACACACTGGACTGATAAATATTTCTAGAGGGTGAGATTGGGGGGATTTATCATTAAAGAAGGTATTAGGTGGGGGACCTTCTATTCCTACCCTTATATGATGGTTGTGAACACACCGACTGCTACCAAGAAAAGCTGTTTTGTAGGCCAGTAGGACATTTTCACTAGGGAAATATGTTACACATGTTATCACGTAGCTGTTTTAAGACTTGGCACCTATAACAACCAGCTATTCACTTCTGGTGGATAACATTGTACTCAATGTAAAAAATAACTATTTATTCAGCTCTATTCCTACTATTTCTGTTTTTAGTTCAGACTCAGACTGTGGAAAAACACTCCTATCATGAACACAGGCCCGTCTGAGGATTTTCTCTATATATGGCAGAATCAGTTGTTTTTGCTAGTCTGGGCCCAATGTTAGACTTTTGGAGGCTGGTCCTGAGATTTGTGTGTTGGTTCCCAGATCAGGTGTTCCAGATTAGAATACTATGCCCTTCATGCCTTTGCCTGTTGTGCTAAAGAGAGGAGAAAAGGGCTTGGCATTAAACACTTCTTGGCAAACTGAAAACTTTTCGCAAGTATTGGAGGTTGAATGGACAAAGAGTTCTTTGGACTGTTTAAGAAGATATATGAACCCAGACATTAACCTGTCTGACCTGGAGATGTTTAACGTCCTCATTTGCATAATTGTCTGAGCAAGTCTCTGAACCAAGCTTCTGCAAGAAATTATATATATTTATATTGATCTCGTATGGGTTTTTTTCTTTTTATGGGGCTAAAATCTTCCACAATAACAAGAATAATTACAGATGGAGGTTATTTATATAGTCTCAATTACTGAATATATTGTATGCAAATAGATCCATGAAGAATGAGGAAAGTATTTGTCATGGATTTCACTCTGCTTAGACTACTTCATATACTTCATGAATGTTTGATTTCAAATCGGGGGATTCAGATTAGGGTTTCCGTGGTTACCCCATAACACTGGTGAGGAATTCCACGCCGGGAGCGAGCAGTCGGTCTGCATTGTGTTTGCCTGAGTCATTATGATATGCACAGAGCAGGGAGCGTCAGCAGAGCTGGGAAACCATGACTTTCCTCAAACATCTGGCTGGAATTACAAACGTAAACCTACTGAAACAGTGTAAGAGATAATGAGTCGTGCGGTTTATACCCTCAAAAAACAAATGCTTTGATGTTTTTTTCTATTTAAAATAATTCGATCACGTCCACATGATCAAATTAGTTCCCTCAAATGATGCAATTATGTTGATCCAGATTAATCTGCTTGGTTTGGGTCAGTACAATCCATGTGGGTTGTTTCAACTTCTGTACTAAAACTAATTCAATTTGCCGGGATTGCTTCAAGTAAACTACTTAAATCAGGTACAAGCTGAGTTTTCTAGGTTTGTTTTAATTCAGTTTCTTGACTTAGCTCTATTTTTATTCTACAGAGTTGTTTAAACTAACTTTTCAGTAGTTTAACGGAGTTGGTCCAACCCAAATAAGTTCCTTTGGCCCATTAAAAACGCTTCGTGCTGAAAGAAACTCTTTTAATCAGGTAGAAGTACCTAAGGTGCTTAAATGAAATGAATCCAGAGAATACCTGTTGAGTCTAAACAGTAAATGTAAAGTTCCATACGGCATCAAGGTGGACACAGACCTCTACAATCACATTCAGTTCTATGACTTCATGTCTGCTTGATTGAATCATCTCGTAACTGTTAAGTTGTTGAATTTGACACAAGTCCTGCATGATGTAATCACATTTATTTCAAACATCAAAATCAGACAGTGTCCTTTTTTGGTGCTTGTACAAGGTCACGTGCAGAAGGTTGTAATCTGGCATTCAGGAACATTTTTCTTATTTACGTCTCATTTCTTCCACCAGCCAGAGGAACAAAGAGGGTTTCAGTTTGTAGACGACACAAAGAGACCGACTGTGGTCCACGTTGGACTCATACATATTATATCCTCCAGGGTTGAGGTAATGTTCAGGCGTTACCGTTACTGTAACAGGAGGTAGCAGCTTTGTAAGGATCAGAGAAGATCTCAGCTTTGGACATCATTGGAGATGATTGGAGAAGTTTGTAGTAGAACCATTTCCATTTTCTTCTCTGGGCTGTTCTCTTTAGGGGTCACCACAGCAGAACTTCTGTTCCATCTTCTTCTGCATCTTCCTCTGCCACACCAACCAACTGCATGTCTTCTTTCACCACATCCAGAATCCTCCCCTCTGGTCTTCTCTTCTTCTCCTGCCTGCAGCTCCATCTCCTGCATCCTTCTACCAGTAGATCAACTATCCCTCCTCTTCTTCAGGGGTCTAAACCATCTCAGTCTGTCCTCTCTGACATTGTCTCCAGAACGACTAACCTGGACTGTCCCTCTGATGTCCTCCTTTCTAATCCTGTCCTTCCTCCTCACTCCCAGAGAACATCTGAACATCTTCACCTCTGCCTCCTGTCTTCTGCTCAGAGCCTCGGAAACCTTCCCCTTTACTCCTGCTGCTATTCTTCTATCACAGATAACTATTGACACTGTTCTCCACCCACTCCACCCTGCCTGCACTCGCTTCCCCACCTCTACTCCTTCATCCTCACCTCCTCCTGCCTCCCTTTCATTCACACACATGTATTCTGTCTCGCTGCCACTGACCTTCACTCCTCTTCTCTGACCTTCATTCCTCTTCATACCTCCAGCGCTCCAGGTTTTCCTCCACCTGCTCCCTGCTCACACTACAGATCACAATGTCAGCATGTTCCATCAATGTTAGTGTTGTTAAATATTCACTGCTGAGGTTTACGACAAGTAAGATGTCATTAATCCCACATAATGAAATAAGGCATTAGGTTTTTTGTGTGATAGTTGATCTTTCAACGGTACCTCCTATGAAAACCCGAGTGCACTGACCCGAGTGTCCCAGTGTCAGATTGTATTTAATGCATGCATGGAGCGTCTGGGACCAAAAGGAAGGGCATTTTTGATTCTACCTCGCTCTCAGTTTGAGCGTTGCAGCATAACCTGCATAAGTCGGTATAGTCTGGATGAAAACCAATGAATGGAAATGTATAAGGACACACACACACACACACACACACACACACACACACACACACACACATACACACACACACACACACACACACACAACCACACACACAACCACACACAACCACACACAACCACACACAACCACACACAACCACACACATACACACACATACACACACATACACACACATACACACACACACACACACACACACACACACACACACATACACACACACACACACACACACACACACAACCACAACCACACACACACACACACACACACACAAACACACACACACACACACACACAACCACACACACATACACACACTTCAATATGGTTCTATTACACATCACATTCTAGCATTGGAAAATCATCAACCGGCTGGCGACAAGTGAATGCGTGTTTATAGTGATGTCACCTCTATTAATTCATCTGAGTACACTAACAGAAGTTTAATCCAATTTCTCACTGAGTGTTTACTTCTTATAAACCCTTTAAACTTCATAAAAGTCTCAGTTTGTAGTGAAGCTGTTCGGTATTACCGGACTTTACCAGTCGACGTCTGGTTATGACGGTGACGGTAATAAAACCAATTTGGTGACGGAGAGTGGGAAAGAGTGAAGACAAGGAGGGAAAAGAAACACATGAGCTGAGAGGGGGAAGGAGAAAATGATGAGGGATGGATGGAAATGATGAGGTAGTAATAATTTGACAAAGATTTATGCATGTAAATATTGTCACAAGTCTGAATTTCTTTGGGCTCCCTGTAAGGCGGGCTTTGAAATAAAGAATCCCATGTGTGTGCATGTGGATAGTAAATATTAGAGATGAAGAGAAGGTTTAGCTTCCTTTCACAGTTCTTTTCATGCCTTATTAGAAGAGCCTCTGTTCCTTTCCCACCTGTCCACTGAGCCAGGACTGATAAATCAGGTCAGGTCTTTTGATGCTGTGCAGTGACCCGCCCTCATATATCTGCTCCGCCATCAGAACAGACGAGGGACTGTTCCACCTAAGGCATGCGGCCCACTCACCGAAAGCTCTTTATTAATCCTGCTGATAATATACGGGCAGAGACAGGAAAATGAGAAGGAGAAAAAGCTACATGACTCATCTGTGAGCCCCAGCTCTGGCCCACCTCTGCAGCGGCGGCCCACCTCTGACGGACGGAGTTCTGTCTGACCGTGATGAAAAGTAGTAAAATTAATACCATAAATCAAATCTCCAGAACTCTCTGTGACCCAGAGATGATGAGTCCGAGTGTCCTGAAGTCACACTCCCCTCACACCTGTCCTCAAAGGATTTAGGACTTGAGATTAGACTTGAGATTGGAGACTCGTCAACATTCAAGAGCAGCATAGTGGGCTGGTGGGCTGAGTATCACAAGAATGCTAGACTCAGACTCACCTGGGGACACGGACCCTATCTGAGGGGAGTTAGCATTTCCTCTTAACCTTCAACCTTCAGGTGTTCCAGTTTTCTGCATGGAATATTAAGATAGGACTGAAAAGCACAAACGGAAAAATTCTGTGTGATCGTCATTATACGTCTGAAACTTAACACAAAAATCCAACCTCTCGGTTTCCGAGTCTGCATTAGGGTCCTGACTACATCATAGCCATAACACCCACGATTACGATCACAAGGTTCTTGAGTGTTGACTTGGACTAGACTTGGAGGTGGTTGCGAGGAGGACGTGTCCAGTATGTCTGGTCTATTTTGCACAGAGACATGGAGGTAAGCGAGTTGCGTTTGACTGTTTAACTTGATCGTTGGCACCGCTTTACTTTATGACTACAGTTAAGGAAGCCGAGCCAAAGCGTTAAGCTACCCAGGTACATCAACAGGAAAACACATTTTCGCTTTCCATTCACATGACGGTAAGACAAGTTCTTTGCGTTGGACAATTAGTCCATTTATTGTCCTTCAAAATATAACACAAAGCGTATAAATCATAACAATTATCCAACAAAAAATATCAAAAAAGTGTATCCTATCACCATAGCATGGTTGGAGCATAGCCATAGCACCGCGACAAAAACTGTTTCTCCTTCCTGTTAAACACAAGATGGTTCCCATCTTTTAAAGGTTTACCTTCTGATTAACTTAGCAATATTCAAAATAAATCAAAACATGGATTCTGGCTCCTACAACTACTTATTATTTATTAGCCACACTATGCGTCATGTCGCCATGGCAACTCAGTACCACTTCACAAGACCGCATTGAAAAAATGGTAAATGTACTGTAGTACATAGTTATCTGCTCTGCTACTCACAGCGCTCTACTACCGCGTCTATACTTAACCACTCACACAAACATTCATACCGGGGTTTTAGAGGCCGCCATGCAAGGCGCCACATGCTCATCAGGGGCATTAACATTTCACGCCATCATTCACACACCAATGGAACAGCCATTGGTTGCTTGGAGCTCATTATCTTGCAAAAAGATACTTTCACATGTAGAGCAGAGGAGCAGGGGATCGGACCACCTACCCTCAGATAAGTGGATGACTGTTCTGCGTTCTGGGCCACCATCGCCCACCGAATATTACGTCAGCCGATCGAGTCGAGACCCTGCTTCAACTATGCAAATACTTAAGTCCGCCGACCAAACCATTTCATCATGACGGTTGTCCGGGAGCTGCCGATCGGTCCTCGCGTCCCCCGTACGCTGAACGACAAACAGCACCGGACAAACCCGGACAGCCGGACAGACAGTCCTGAGGCTCATCATCAGGCTCGAATCGGGCTCAAATCATCGGCTGAACGCACGGCTTTAGAGGTGCAGTGTGGGAATACAGTGGCGTCAAGCTCCCCTGTTCTTATCCAGAATTTATGATAACCTTCAAGCGTCCAAAAATGGTTCGCAGTAAATGAAAAAAAAATATATATATATATTTTGGTTAGTTACTCTGTAAAGCTGTAGGTCAAAGCTTTATCCATATTATGATTTGTTCTCCATTGTGGCAGTGCAACACGGCGGCCTCCGTAGAAGGAGACCCACTCTTTCTTGTTGATTCCTCCAAGAGATTCCCCAATATTTTAAACAATATACCTTTAGCATTTGACTTGGACTCAAAAATACTCTCTTGCCGGTCTCAATACCTCTCTGGAACTCTCTCTCTATGGTATGCCTGGCACTTTGGCAGAATCATGATGCAAAGAATGAGTTTAGCTGAGGCAAGTTCTCTGGGTTGTCATGTGACATAAGGGTCCTGGTGTCTTCCTTATAAGGAAGCAGGCTAGACACAAGCAGTGACAGTTCATGCTGAAGTGAGCTGATTCCTGTTTGCTGATAATTAAATGTATACAAAAACATTGGATTATGATGCTAGTGAGCTCAATCCGTCAGCAGCAGTCACATGACTGCTGTATTGGACTCAGTTCCACATCCGTTGTGGGGCTGTTTACTTCCCTCAGCATTAAATGCATTGGCTATAATCTTAGATGTCTTGCAAATGCAAATTCTGCAAAAAATATGGTAACAGTATAAATATCTGGGCCTCTAAGACCAACTCATGTCCAAAAATCTGTCTGTACAGGAGTAGGAGGTATGAGATTTAAATAAAAGGTAGTGGTTCTGTGCAGCCAAACTAGTTCTGCTTTCTCTTCATTGACAGATTAGAACCGTCCTCAGGGAACCCTGGACCGGTTCAGACCATCAAAATAAAACTATTTAACTTGGAATTGTTTCTATTTCTTATCCCTAAAACAATCGAGGTTTGTCCCAAATTGAGAAAATCTGTGTTGAATATTCTCTATTTCACATCTGCACATTAGTTCAACAGCAGTTTTAACTTTTCTTCTCTGGAATCACCGATTGTAAACTAGGCCTATGCTGCCGTCGCCAACGGTCAGGGCATGTCCCAGGAAATCCCCCTATCCCCCGTACAAGCAATCCTCCTGATCAAACTCCTCAAATTAACAAAGTTATGTCCACAAAAACAGTGTTTTTTATAAAAGAAGAGCTCCTCTAGTGAATAAAACATGATCTATTACAGTAAAACACGACAAGATAGAGTCAATTCATACACATTCAAAAACAGAGTTTTGGTATAATAAAAACTCCCCCCTGTAAGTAAAATATGAACTATTAGAATAGAATAGGAAATATACAAGATAGATTTCCTCAAATGCATTCATAAGCACCAAATTCGGAATAATCCAGACAATCCAGTTCTTCCTTACACTAAGGTCTATGTTTGAATAAAATTAAAAAAAATCGTACTTGCAGCAGTTGATTTATCGCGTTTACACAAAGGATCTGCGTGGATTTTGAATCCATAATATTCCCTATTTTATCAGGGATATAATCAAAGTAAAAGTTGATACTTTCCCTAAAATCTATACACAGTCTGTTATAAAGTTATAAAGTATATCCAGCAGATATCCTTCCATCCATCCATTCATTTCAGACAATCCAGAGTCGGGTCATGGTATGCATGGCAGCAGGCTAACAAGGGCCTTCCAGAAGTCAAGTTCCTCAGCAACACTCTCCAGCTCATCCTGTGGAAGACCAACGCGTTCCCAGGCCGGTGAGAGATATAGTCTCTCCAGTGAATTCTGGGTCTCCCCCCTTTGGATGTGCCTGAAACACCAAAACCATAAATATGTTTGTTTGTGCCAGAAGTTCCATCTTAAACAACACACACTGATTCAGTTTCCTGTTGTGTTCAGTGACAACAGCAGCAATCCCGAGTTCCCCACCTCTTCTGAAATACATGCCTCATTATCTGAGGAATGTAATGCAAAATAAAAAGGCTGAAGAAAACGAATACTACTTTTAGTGTCACATGTGTGATTTATAGTCCAGGAGAGATGAGTTCATGAGGAAACATTTAGGTAAGAGTTCCTCAGTCATACTCCGTCACCATTCCAGTAAAACCCACTTGTGTTTAACTCAGCGGTGAGCCAAGTTAAGTGTTTTTCTTTTGTCACAGCGCGAATTATTATCATCTGTGTTTCAAACAGAGGGGGGGAAGAAAAACTATGCATCTCTACTGCATCAATTGAACTTGGACATGGTCTTTCCATGTGGAGGTTCATCACTGTCAGAGAGGAATAAGAGCCGACGACGTGAGAAACCAGGAAGAAAAGAACTTATTAAATTGTGTTGACAGAAAAAAACAACCTTGATTCCCAGTTTGTTTGTTTTTACATTCTAAGGACTCTGCAACTCTTACCTCACCATAGATGGGCATAATCTGCTGCTCTGATAGTTTGTGTGGGTGTGCATCTGTGTGTGTGTGTGTGTGTGTGTGTGTGTGCGTGTGTGTGTGTGTGTGTGTGTGTGTGTGTGCGTGTGTGTGTGTGCGTGGGTGTGCATCTGTGTGTGTGTGCGTGCCTCAGGAATAACAACTTTGGCACTTTGTTTTGTGAGACAACATATGTCTGCGGTAAAATGACTCTTATTGAAAACAAACTTCTCAATTTGCCCAGTGACGGTTCATTTCTCTTCATAAGGAACCCATAAATACACTATGATTACAAAAACCCAGTTTCCTCGGATTTAAAAAGGTCATAACCTTGAGTAGATACCAAACACATAACCCAGGCTGAACAAACAGTCCAACAAAACCAGCCTCCATGTTCCTGTGGTTTAGTCCACAGACTGAAACCATTTAATGGTGAGACATTATGAAATGGTATTTAAATAACAATGAAGTGAAAAAGTATTTTACCCCCTGGTTTCTACTTTATTGTGCGTTTCTAATAATATATTGTCTCGGAAATTCATAGAACAAAAAACTTCAAAGTTTTAAATGATTGATAAGGTTCTCTAAAGAGATTTGGTTCCAGCTGGACTAGACCCACCCAGACCTGATGACTACAAGCCCAGTTCAACCACATTATCTCTTCAGTACACCATCTTCAGAAGCAGGAATTTGGCTCCCAGGTCTCACCAGAAGCACAATATGCCATAATCAACAGAAATTCCAGAAGGTGACTGTAAACTGGGATGTATTAAAAAGCTGTTTCTAAGGTTCTGGGACTCCATAGAGACTCCAGTAAGACACATTATCTATAAATGGAGAAGACTTCACAGAAGTTGACCATCTTCCAAAATTTCCCCAAGAGCACGAAGAAGGAATTCAGGAAGTCACGGAGGATCCAAAGAAATCATCCAAGGTATTGCAGGCATCTCTCACCTCAATAAAGGTCAGAGGTCTCGTTTCACGTCTCGCCATCTTCCGCTTATCCGGGTCGCGGGTTCAGCAGTTTCAGGAGGGAAGCCCAGAGCTTGAGCCAGCGTTCCATGACCAGGAAGAACACTGCGTCGTTCCTCCTGAATCCGAGGTTCAACTGTCGACCGGACTCTCCCCTCCAGTAACCTAGCGTAGACCTTCCCAGGGAAGCTGAGGAGTGTTTTACCACGATAGATGGAACACATCCTCTAGTCTCCCTTCTTAAAAAGGGGAACCACCACCCCAGTCTGCCACTCCAGAGGTACTGCCCTCGATGTCCTCGTAATGTTGCAGAGGCGTGTCAGCCATGACAGTCCTACAACATACAGAGCTTTAAGATACTCAGGGCGGATCTCAGAGTGGACGAATTGCCGCTTTTACCGAATTGCCAGACGTTCCCAGCAGTCTCCCAGTTTGACAATGTAGTCCCCAGTTGGTGTGCTTTCGTTCCAAGGACTCCAGAAATGGTGGGTACTCTGAACTCCTGTTTGACGCATAAGCGCACACAACAGTCAGGACCCGTTCCCCAACCCAAAGGCGCAGGGAAGCAACCCTTTCATCCACTGGGGTGAACTCCAATACATGGGCATAGAGCTGGGGAGCTATGAGTAAGCAGGCACCTCCCCTTCGCCCCTCACCTGAAGGAACTCCAGCATAGTACAGGGTCCAGCACCCATCAAGAAGACCGGGTCCAGAACTAGTGCTGTGCGTAGAGGTGAGCCCGACTAAATCTAGTCGGTACCTTTTGACCTCTCGTGCAAGTTTAGGCTGCTTCCCCATCAGTGAGGTGACATTCCATGTCCCCACCGCCAGCTTTCATAGCCGGGGATCAGACTGTCAAGGCCTCTGCCTTTTTATGCCGCCCGATCCACAATGCAAAGCACCCCTATGGATTCCTGCGCGGGTCCTGGGCCCACGGGGGGACGGAACCATGTCCCCAGCAGGAGCACGGGGAACAATGTCCCTTTACATATACCCTTGAACTGTTTGAAGACAGGGGTCCTGTCCCATCCTGTGGAAACCAAACACAGCATTTCACTGGAAGAACATCAAACCTACGGTCAAACATGAAGGTGGCCGTGGAATGTTGTGGAGTTGCTTTGCTGCTTCAGCAGCAGGACGATTCGCCATCATGGAGAGTCCACCTCTGAATGTCTCCTAGTCAAAGTCTGGACCTGAACCCAGACGCTGTGGTGGGACCTGAGAAGATCGGTTCATGCTCACAAACACTCCAATGTGGCTTCATTAAAACACTTCTGCAAAGAAGGATGGGCCAAAGTTCAGAGAGACTACACTTATAGGTAAAAATACTTTTTCACACAGGTGTTTTGCAAATTAAATGGCCTTCTTGTCTCTTTAAATAAAATCCATATTTAAAATAAACTAATTGTGTAAAGATGGACGATGTGAGTTTAAGAACTTCGAGCGAATCAGAGCTGGAACTTGCAGCGACTCCAACCCGACCAAACCCGGCAGACAGGCTCGGCAAAGGCAAGCTGCAACAGCTATTAATTATACGTCTAACATTCACCTCCATTCACAGGAAATCATTTTCCTCCTCTCAAATCAGGCCGGACTCCCGGAGCTGCTCCCACGCCTCTCGAATGATTTATTTCATTTAATCCTTTATTCAAACAAGTGTCTCATTGAGTTCTGTGTGGGTTCTTCAGGCATGTGCACTTAAAACAGACATATTAGACTATTACAGGTGCTACTGCAAAACACACAGCCTCTTCTAAGTACATCAATGAGCTCAGAGAATTCCCCTTTAGAAGTTTCTAAGATCACAATGTGCAAAGTCTAACGCTTTAAACTAATAAACATCAGTAGTGTCGTTAACGTGATAACTCAAAAACTGTATCATGGATCATTTGCGAACTCAGTACCCACATAGACCTTAGTGCGAAGAAGAACTGGAGTGATTTTGGGAAAGGTCAGTTTTATATTTTGGACACTAGGCGGAGCTTTAGATTAAAAGGTTTTCGGCCCATTATATCTTCGTCCCAGTATGTCCAAATTTCTAACATATGAATGGAGTCGCGGGATCTAACGTCTAAATATATTGTATTTTACTCTCCAGGGGGACATCTTCCTTCTCCTTTTTAAGAAAATAACACTTTTCAGCCATAACCTTCTAATTGTTGACCCGTTTTAATCCAACTTTGTCGACAGTGAATGCACTACCACTGGAAAAACACTGTTTCAGACATAACTTCATTTATGGATATAAATGATAATAAATAATACATTTAATTTATAATGCACTTTACATTTGGATCAAATCTCATGCTAAAATCTTATGTATGTATCCATTTTCCTAAAATGATACCAATGAAGATATCATTTAAAAAAAAAGAAAAAATAATTCTTATGATGCAATAATATCTTTTTATCATTATGTTGTCTGAAGATATAAGAAACACACAGTTAGGAGTCCCTGATGGTAAAAGGTATGAAATATACCTTTAAATAAAGGTGGATTCAGGTCTTTGTGGTCAAGATAAACCGACAGCAGAACCTCCAAGCCCAGTCAGAAACCTGAAAGGACTTGCTTTAAAATTATAATGTGTTTTTGCAGTGTTTGATAAGATCTTTTCAGAGATCCCCGCACATCTGGCTGCAGAATGCAACCCATGTGTTCCAACATGTCCAGCGTTGCTCCTGCCACTCACAACACAACGACCCACAAACACGCTGCAGGACCGCAGAGGTTTTCTGGAAATGCGTCTGGGTGATTCGCTCATTCCCTTTCTCTACTTCCTCTCGTTTGTTATGCAAAGTTCTTTCTCACTTCTCCATTATCTGTCAGTCACCGTCCACACCCATTCTTCACCCGTCATTCCTCTTGTCCGTTATCGGCTTCATGCTGACCTGAGGAGATCTGAGCGCATCACTCATCTCTCTGCTGGAACGCCTCATGCATCACTTCAAAATCTTACAAAATCACCGTCTGTGGGCGGATGTCAAACTTCATATTTTCCTTTTGTGCACTATCCTTACCATGACCAATTATGTTATACACTGAAATATGTTAAAGGTCGGCTTTACTTAAAAAAAACAGATTGCCTCAAAGTTGCTTAAAAAAGTAGATCATTAAACTTTAGTTGTGTTTAGTTTTCACACCTTAAATTGAATCATCCAAAGTACCTCGCAACTTTGAGGCCATCCATTTCCCAGTTTTTATTTAAGTAAAGCAGACTTATAATATTTTACAGCATTGCTACAACCCTGCTAATGTGCTGTATTCCAATCACTTTTGTAAGGACTGCTCATTTTTATTATTATTTCCTTCATAATCAAATGTATGTATGGAATTTCTTCTTATAACATGAACAACATGTAAAACCAAATACATGAATGATTTATTACAACAGCAGATGTGTGATAATGATTCTACTGTATTGTAAAGTCTTTCCAGGGAAAATTGGCTTTTTTCATGAAATCCAAATTTTTTAAAGAAAAAAGGTCAGATTTTCTTTTTTCCTTCTTGCTATTTAAAATCCTGCTTGACCGAACATTTAATCATGTTCTGGTGAACTGAGACTGTTGAAGAAGAAGATGAAGATGGTTATTATGTTCTTGGAGAAGACATTAAAGGGTTTTAAGATGTTAGAATAAATGGCCTTTCTCCAGTTGTAACAAGGTATATTTAATAATCTACTTCACTAAGTTGCTTTGAGGCGACGGGTTTTACGAGATTTTTAAGTGAAGGGAACTTCTTACATTGTGCCGTGTAGCTGTCATGTGGATAGTGTGAATGGGAATAAAGTTAGTCTCTGTTCTCTCTGGAGTTTGGGTGTGTTTACATGAAGCCTACATTTGTGTGTGTGCACATGTCCACTGAAACCATCCCATCAGGAGTTGGCCGTCAGCCAGCAGCGATAAAGACTTAATTAGCCTTCTACTGGGGCTTCTAGGCTGAGAACAAATCTCCCCTCTGAGACTTTCCTCACATCACAGAGAAATAGACGCTGTCCTAATTTGTCACGTTTTATCTCCGGTCTCCCTTTTAATCTTCACGTCTCCTCCCCTTTGCTCCTCGCTGGCTTCTCCCCGCCTCTCCCTCTCCCTCTCCCTCTCCCTCTCCCTCTCCCTCTCCCTCTCTCTCTCTCTCTCTCTCTCCCTCTCCCTCATCCTTTGCCCGTTTCTTTTGGTGATTTCATCGTCTCCTAAACAAACAAACAGAGACAAAGCAGACGTGATGTCTGTGTCATCTGAGAGTGGTATCCACGGTTTTCAGCCGAACAAACACGCCGAAGGTAATGAGAGCGTTAGAAGGAACCACCTTTTCATTTTACATTCCAGACTATTATAGAACACGGTTGGTCTAATCCAAAGAGAGCTTCCCGTCTGAGCGGAACACCATCCTCGCCACATGAGAGGTTTCTAATCATGTGCTAAACCGGTTCTCCAAATGGGAAATATAAATATTATCTAACACATATTGTTTTTGCGTGGGAAAAGTATTTCCCCCTAAGAAACTAATCTAAAACACTACCGAGGCCTGATGTTGGCTCCTAGGTCTCACCAGTAGCACACTATGCCCAAATCAAGTCCCTCAGTCTAGGAAGGATTCCAAAGCTGGTGCTGCGTCTCTGGTTCTCCACAGATCCACAGTGAGCCACATGATCTACAAATGGAGAAGACCTGGAACAATTTTGAACCTTCACAAAACTGGACCACCTTGCAGAATCCTTCCAAGACTACGGTTGAAGACTCACTCAGGAAGTCCCAGAAGATCCAACGAAGATATCCAGGGAACTGCAAACCTCTCTTACCTAAATACAGTTCAGAGAACATGGCTCCACTAATACAAAGACCCTGGGCTAAACTGGCATCATGGGATAGTGGCGGGGAGAAAGCTGCTGCTGACCCAGAAGAACATTAAGGCTGGTATGGATTTAGCCACGACACACCTCCATGACTCTCATAGCTTCTGGGAGAGTCTTCTCCTCACTGATGGGGGAAAAGTTGTTCTGTTTGAAGACAAGGGTCCGGTTCCATCTGGTGGAAACCAAAACAGTATTCCTCTAGAAGAACATCAGACCTGTAGTCAAACATGGAGGTGGCAGTGGAATGTTGTGGAGATGATCTGCTGCTTCTGGACCAGAACGACTCGCCATCATGGAGGGAAAAATGAATTCTGCTCTCCAGCAGAAAATACTGCGAGAGGATGTCAGGTCATCCCATGACCCGTGAGAGCTCATGCAGGAAGACATTAATCTCAAGCAGAAGAGTGAGGCCAGCTCCTAATGGCTAGTCAAAGTCTGGACACGAGTTCCACTGAGGTGGGACCTGAGAAGACCCAAAAGGGTTGCTGCACTAAAGCTGCTCTGCAAAGAAGATTGGGCCAAAATTCCACCACAGTGATGTCCAAGATTTTCTCCAGCTATCTGGAGGGTTTGGTTGTAGATGTTCCTGCTGAAGGTGGAACATCTGTATGTTGTTTCTACTCAGGTAGCCTTTGTTTGAAGTTAGATCTTAATTGGATAGATCCGACACCTTTTATTCTAAATGCACAGAACAGGAGAAAGTAGAAGGAGTCAGGAGTCAGCGATATCAACCTTAGAAGAACCATTCTACTGATACTAAATCCTTCTGTAGCGACGACCCAGTTAACGGGACCAGAGAGAAGATTAGCAGGCAAGGAATTAAAGATTTAAACAGTAAACAAAACAAGAGAGTTAAATTGTTGAGTCAGCAGAGGCTGAGAGAGAAGAAAAGAGGATCGGGAGGTTTTGTCCTCGTCTCACAGGAAGACAGGAAGTTTACCAGACTGTCCACAATCTGTATATCAGAACCCCCCCCCCCCCCTCCTACCCATCTTCCATATCCCTCACCTCCTCCACCAACATCTATCTTATCCTCAGTCACTTCCTCTGCTCTCACCTCCTCCCCCTCCTCCCCCATCTCCACTCTAATTTCATCCTCCGCCGGTCTTCGTCTCTCCCTCCTCCTTCATATCGCTTTACAAACACAGATTATGGAGAGTTAAGTAAGGCCGGCCGGATAACTCTCCCTGTGTTTGAGGAGATTCTGAAGACGAGGGGACAGTGTGGAAGGTTTGAGCCGTTTCATATTCCTTTAAGTCGTCAAAGGAAGGACAATATCCTGTCTAATATCCTCCTCACAGTTCAAATACTGATGCCTAATAAACTCAGTTTCTGCCGGTAATGACGGGGATGAGAATAAAAACCTGACAAAGTTTCATTTCATTTAAAAAACTGAACTAAGGACCCAGCTGCACATAAAATTGAGGGTCCGATCTTAGAGATTCAGTAATTCTGCATGTTAATCTGGTTGATTATCCATGCAAACGGAATATCAAGTTCTAACCCGATGTCAGAGAGAATGTGAGCCTGCTGAGAGAACTGGAGCCCGTCACGCTCCAGTTGGGTTTGTAAAGTCTTTAAGAACCAGGGCCAGAAATAACAAACCCAAGACTCCATCAGTGTGGTGTCTGAAAACACTCTGGTCCCCCGATGGGTCATTAGAGGAGGGGCTCACTGTATCAACACCGCCTGCTGAGAGGAGGGCGTGGAGAGAGGGGAGAGGAGGGCGTGGAGAGAGGGGAGAGGTGGGCGTGGAGAGAGGGGAGAGGAGGGCGTGGAGAGAGGGGAGAGGAGGGCGTGGAGAGAGGGGAGAGGTGGGCGTGGAGAGAGGGGAGAGGAGGGCGTGGAGAGAGGGGAGAGGTGGGCGTGGAGAGAGGGGAGAGGTGGGCGTGGAGAGAGGGGAGAGGAGGGCGTGGAGAGAGGGGAGAGGTGGGCGTAGAGAGAGGAGAGGTGGGCGTGGAGAGGGGAGAGAGGTGGGCGTAGAGAGGGGAGAGGTGGGCGTAGAGAGGGGAGAGGTGGGCGTAGAGAGAGGAGAGAGGTGGGGAAGAGAGAGGGGAGAGGTGGGCGTAGAGAGAGGGGAGAGGTGGGGAAGAGAGAGGGGAGAGGTGGGGAAGGCCGAGGGGAGAGGTGGGCGTAGAGAGAGGGGAGAGTAGGTGTAGAGAGAGGGGACAGGTGGTGTAGAGAGAGGAGAGTTGGTGTAGAGAGAGGAGAGAGGTGGTGTAGAGAGAGGAGAGAGGTGGTGTAGAGAGAGGAGAGAGGTGGTGTAGAGAGAGGTGGTGTAGAGAGAGGAGAGAGGTGGTGTAGAGAGAGGTGGTGTAAAGAGAGGAGAGAGGTGGTGTAGAGAGAGGTGGTGTAGAGAGAGGTGGTGTAGAGAGAGGTGGTGTAGAGAGAGGTGGTGTAGAGAGAGGAGAGAGGTGGTGTAGAGAGAGGAGAGAGGTGGTGTAGAGAGAGGAGAGAGGTGGTGTAGAGAGAGGTGGTGTAGAGAGAGGAGAGAGGTGGTGTAGAGAGAGGAGAGAGGTGGTGTAGAGAGAGGAGAGAGGTGGTGTAGAGAGAGGTGGTGTAGAGAGAGGAGAGAGGTGGTGTAGACAGAGGAGAGAGGTGGTGTAGAGAGAGTAGAGAGGTGGTGTAGAGAGAGGAGAGAGGTGGTGTAGAGAGAGGTGGTGTAGAGAGAGGAGAGAGGTGGTGTAGACAGAGGAGAGAGGTTGGTGTAGAGAGAGTAGAGAGGTGGTGTAGAGAGAGTAGAGAGGTGGTGTAGAGAGAGGAGAGAGGTGGTGTAGAGAGAGGTGGTGTAGACAGAGGAGAGAGCTGGTGTAGAGAGAGTAGAGAGGTGGTGTAGAGAGAGGAGAGAGGTGGTGTAGAGAGAGGTGGTGTAGAGAGAGTAGAGAGGTGGTGTAGACAGAGGAGAGAGGTGGTGTAGAGAGAGGAGAGAGGTGGTGTAGAGAGAGTAGAGAGGTGGTGTAGACAGAGGAGAGAGGTGGTGTAGAGAGAGGAGAGAGGTGGTGTAGAGAGAGGAGAGAGGTGGTGTAGAGAGAGGAGAGAGGTGGTGTAGAGAGAGGTGGTGTAGAGAGAGGTTATGGCGATGGAATAAAAGATGATGGTCAGAACAGAACTGAAGGTTCTGAAGGTTTGAGGGGGATTTCAGATGACTCAATCCTAACCACACACACCTTTAAAATAATACTCTTCCTCTGTTGTATGACAGATTTGGATTTTCCAAGAAGAAAAAGTGAAAACAGGTCAGAGCTTGTTTCATTTTGAACCCAACCAGCTGTCCCGGAGAGGAACTCTCCGTTAACGGAAGTCTCCTCGCTCTGTAATCAGCCGTCAGCAGGTTCTCACGTGAACATCATGTGTTCATGCTGGGTGTGAAGGTGAAGGATCCTTCACACCCGTCCATCTACATGTCTTCATCACTCCCTCTGCTCCTGAGCTCCTGGCTGTGGTGTCAGAGTCACGACCTCTCTGCCCTCACGTCCCAGCAGATGACTTTTCTCTCTGTCCTCCATTCCTCAGTCCAACCACTGCTGCCCTCACGCTCTGTCATTTCACCCAACCGCACCGAGAAGAAACTTCTTTTGATCTTTCTATCTGTGTGTGTGTGTGTGTGTGTGTGTGTGTATGTGGGTGTGTCTGTGTATGTGGGTGTATACGTGTGTGTGTGTGTGTATGTGGGTGTATACGTGTGTGTGTGTGTGTGTGTAATGTGTTTTCTCCCAGAGGAAAGGGAGGAACAAAGTTCTGTAGTCAGATAGGATGCTAAGCCAACAGAAGTGCATGCAGATACACACACACACACACACACACACGCACACACACACACACACACACACACACACACACACACACACACACACACACACACACACACACACACATATGTATATATACATATATATGTGTGTGTATATATACATATATACACACACTCTCACACACACACATATATATGTTAGATACATATATACATATATATGTGTGTGTGTATATACATTTATACACACTCACACGCTCACACATACACACATATATGTATATATACAAATATACACACTCACACACTCACACATACACACAAGGACACACACACACGCACACACACGCACACACAAACATCTTTCCATCAATTTTGAGGAGAATAAATGATCAACTTGTTTCATGGAGACTTGCCTAAACATGAACATTAGTCCCTAATGTTAAACTAAACCTAAACCTAAACCTAAACCTAAACCTAACCATTCTCGTCTCTTCAGACTGGGCACCCACCAGAAAGTACAAATAAAAACTAATAAATGACATCACTAGTTGACCACACACCGCGCCCACACGCCACACACACCTATGTTTGGGACCACGCCTGGTCCCAAACATAACCCTAAACCTTAAAAAGTGTTTCAAATGTTTAAATCATTAAATACGATAAAACTAAAAACCTGTGTTGGGAATCAAATAATCATGGGGGTATGGTATTTTAAAAGATAAAATTCTGTGTATATACAAAAACATGAAAATGAATATGGAGGACTTGGAAGCTTTTCTGTTATTCTGAGTTTTCAAAAATAGATCTATCATACTAATAATATTATTTTGTTACTTTTGTATTTATTCTCTATTTAAGGTTAATTATAAGTTATTGGACCTCATATGTAGTTGATAGTTCTGCACTTTTAAAAAGAAATACATACTTTTTTTTAAAGTTTCTCTGTAAAACATTACAATCTCCTGCCTTATTTCATTTTTTCCAGAACATCATGTTCAGTCTGACTCACAGCTGCGGAGGTTTGAAAACTGAAGTGTAAATGAACTCCAGATCACTCTGGGACTAAAACCCAGCTCCAGATCACTCTGGGACTAAAACCCAGCTCCAGATCACTCTGGGACTAAAACCAGCTCCAGATCACTCTGGGACTTAAAACCAGCTCCAGATCACTCTGGGACTTAAAACCAGCTCCAGATCACTCTGGGACTAAAACCCAGCTCCAGATCACTCTGGGACTTAAAACCAGCTCCAGATCACTCTGGGACTTAAACCAAGCTCCAGATCACTCTGGGACTTAAAACCCAGCACCAGATCACTCTGGGACTAAAACCCAGCTCCAGATCACTCTGGGACTTAAAACCAGCTCCAGATCACTCTGGGACTTAAAACCAGCTCCAGATCAGTCTGGGACTTAAAACCAGCTCCAGATCACTCTGGGACTTAAACCCAGCTCCAGATCAGTCTGGGACTTAAAACCAGCACCAGATCACTCTGGGACTAAAACCCAGCTCCAGATCACTCTGGGACTAAAACCCAGCTCCAGATCAGTCTGGGACTTAAAACCAGCTCCAGATCACTCTGGGACTTAAACCCCGCTCCAGATCACTCTGGGACTTAAAACCCAGCACCAGATCACTCTGGGACTAAAACCCGGGGAGGTAAATGATGGATCTGATGTAAGCAGCACAGATCAAACAGACCAAATTGGATCTGATCAGAGGTGTAAAAGTTGTTTTCTCACTGAATGCTACATGGAAATTCTCCTGGCTTAAACTAAAGGGCTTCACTCGGGCGAATGTCACTGAGGCGAGACCAACATTTATTCTCCGCTCACAACTTCTGAGAGCGCCTCCTACGGCGCTCTCAGAAGAAGAAACCACATTCCGCTCGACGCGCGAAGGGGGGAAAGTTTTTTCATTCTTAAAGTTCCCCTCCGGTCCAAAATGTGTTTTTGATCACGTTCCTTCACTCCAAAGTCCGGACCTCGTCGTGTAGATTGATGCGTTTGAAACAGAATGTTTGCACGCTAAATCTGATTCCCACAATCCTAGGAGTTGGATTAGGGATTTCAGAAATGACAGGATAGGACAGATAGTGTTCTGATGTTCTGTGTACACCGGTGTGAAGGAGAACCCTGGAGGAGACAGAGCATCTTTATATTCTCATTTTATCAAGAATGGTAGATTGTCTTTTATGGAGTTTGACACAATGGATGGTCAATTGGTCAATTTGAAATTTGTAACAAAAAAGAAGCCCAAACATCTCAGACAATAAGAAATGATCTATACTGTATATATATATAGTAAATAGTATATAGTATATAGTATATACTATATACTATATACTATATATATATATGTTTGTCCAATAAAGAATCTCTGTTGATCATTGGTTTGTAGAAAAATGACACCTTTTTGTTGTTTTTCCAAACATTGTCAGTGCAGTGGTGGATTATACCACCTAAACCCAGAACCCCTAATGCTGCAGGTTAAGCTCTAATCCTAACCTGCAGCATCACGAACCAGTTCACAGAATCCTGACATGTTATCCCTGAATATGACGTCATCAATCTGTTTGTTTATTCTCATAAACGCACAAAAATGTGTTTCATTTATCCAACATTGGCTTGGAGAGAATATTGGAGAGAGAGGAGAGAAAACAGAAGCCAAAGAGGAGAGAGAGGGGAGAGAGGAGAGAGGAGAGAGAGGAGAGATAGTAGTTACAGGAGAGAGAGAGGAGAGAGAGGAGAGATAGTAGTTACAGGAGAGAGGAGAGAGAGGAGAGATAGTAGTTACAGGAGAGAGAGGAGAGAGATGAGAGATGAGAGAGGAGAGAGGAGAGAGAAGAGAGAAGAGAGATAGTAGTTACAGGAGAGAGATAGGAGAGAGGAAAGAGGAGAGAGAGGAGAGATAGTAGTTACAGGAGAGGGGGAGGAGAGAGGAGAGAGGAGAGAGGAGAGAGGAGAGAGGAGAGAGGAGAGAGGAGAGAGATAGTAGTTACAGGAGAGAGAGAGGAGAGAGGAGAGAGGAGAGAGAAGAGAGATAGTAGTTACAGGAGAGAGATAGGAGAGAGGAAAGAGGAGAGAGAGGAGAGATAGTAGTTACAGGAGAGGGGGAGGAGAGAGGAGAGAGGAGAGAGGAGAGAGGAGAGAGGAGAGAGGAGAGAGGAGAGAGATAGTAGTTACAGGAGAGAGAGGAGAGAGATGAGAGATGAGAGAGGAGAGAGGAGAGAGAAGAGAGATAGTAGTTACAGGAGAGAGATAGGAGAGAGGAAAGAGGAGAGAGAGGAGAGATAGTAGTTACAGGAGAGGGGGAGGAGAGAGGAGAGAGGAGAGAGGAGAGAGGAGAGAGGAGAGAGGAGAGAGATAGTAGTAGTTACAGGAGAGAGAGAGGAGAGAGGAGAGAGGAGAGAGAAGAGAGATAGTAGTTACAGGAGAGAGATAGGAGAGAGGAAAGAGGAGAGAGAGGAGAGATAGTAGTTACAGGAGAGGGGGAGGAGAGAGGAGAGAGGAGAGAGGAGAGAGGAGAGAGGAGAGAGGAGAGAGATAGTAGTTACAGGAGAGAGAGAGGAGAGAGGGGAGAGATAGTAGTAACAGGAGAGAGGAGAGAGAGGAGAGATAGTAGTTACAGGAGAGAGAGAGGAGAGAGAGGAGAGATAGTAGTTACAGGAGAGAGGAGAGAGAGGAGAGATAGTAGTTACAGGAGAGAGGAGAGAGAGGAGAGATAGTAGTTACAGGAGAGAGGAGAGAGAGGAGAGAGAGGAGGGAGAGGAGAGATAGTAGTTTCAGGAGAGAGGAGAGAGAGGAGAGATAGTAGTTACAGGAGAGAGGAGAGAGAGGAGAGATAGTAGTTACAGGAGAGAGAGGAGAGGAGAAACAGCAGCCAGAGAGGAGAGAGAGGAGGGAGGAGAGAGAGGAGAGAGGAGAGAGGAGAGAGAGGAGAGAGGAGAGAGGAGAGAGAGGAGAGATAGTAGTTAGAGGAGAGAGAGGAGATAGTAGTTAGAGGAGATAGTAGTAAGAGGAGATAGTAGTAAGAGGAGAGAGAGGAGATAGTAGTTAGAGGAGATAGTAGTAAGAGGAGATAGTAGTAAGAGGAGAGAGAGGAGATAGTAGTTAGAGGAGATAGTAGTAAGAGGAGAGAGAGGAGATAGTAGTTAGAGGAGATAGTAGTAAGAGGAGATAGTAGTAAGAGGAGAGAGAGGAGATAGTAGTTAGAGGAGATAGTAGTAAGAGGAGATAGTAGTAAGAGGAGAGAGAGGAGATAGTAGTTAGAGGAGATAGTAGTAAGAGGAGAGAGAGGAGATAGTAGTTAGAGGAGATAGTAGTAAGAGGAGATAGTAGTAAGAGGAGAGAGAGGAGATAGTAGTTAGAGGAGATAGTAGTAAGAGGAGAGAGAGGAGATAGTAGTTAGAGGAGATAGTAGTAAGAGGAGATAGTAGTAAGAGGAGAGAGAGGAGATAGTAGTTAGAGGAGATAGTAGTAAGAGGAGATAGTAGTAAGAGGAGAGAGAGGAGATAGTAGTTAGAGGAGATAGTAGTAAGAGGAGAGAGAGGAGATAGTAGTTAGAGGAGATAGTAGTAAGAGGAGATAGTAGTAAGAGGAGAGAGAGGAGATAGTAGTTAGAGGAGATAGTAGTAAGAGGAGATAGTAGTAAGAGGAGAGAGAGGAGATAGTAGTTAGAGGAGATAGTAGTAAGAGGAGAGAGAGGAGATAGTAGTTAGAGGAGATAGTAGTAAGAGGAGATAGTAGTAAGAGGAGAGAGAGGAGATAGTAGTTAGAGGAGATAGTAGTAAGAGGAGAGAGAGGAGATAGTAGTTAGAGGAGATAGTAGTAAGAGGAGATAGTAGTAAGAGGAGAGAGAGGAGATAGTAGTTAGAGGAGATAGTAGTAAGAGGAGATAGTAGTTAGAGGAGAGAGAAGAGAGGAGATAGTAGTTAGAGGAGAGAGAGGAGATAGTAGTTAGAGGAGAGGAGGAGAGGAGAGACAGAAGAAGTCAGGAAAAGTCTCGGTAGAAGAGGGTGATGACTGGAGGAGGAGTCGGCCAACTGTCATCTGTGACCGGGTGTCAGCTGGGATGAGCTCCAGCCCCTTCACAACTCCTTCATGGAGGAGTTATGGAGGATGTATCGTGGCGTTCGGTGCTGCTCAGATCGCAGCCAGTAGAACCCAAACAATGAACTTAAAGACAATAAATCTGAAGACTCCTTCTGACGTTCCTCCGGTTCACTGAAGCTCTCGCATGTCTGGACATTTTTATTGCTGAAAAGAGTTGCCCAGTAAACAGAGAGATCTGAGAGTACGTAAGACATCGTTAAAAAGTCCGTCGGGCCGTCAGGTCGATCTGAAGACAAAACAAAGTCGGGCATTACAATCTTTAGCCCGACACTTTCTCCTCTCCGGGGTTGAACTTTGAACCCTAACTAACCCTCTGATGTTATCATGCAGCAGAAGGTTGGCTTGTTTACAGATCGTTTGATCATTTAGGAGCTCATGATTCTTATTTGTTGTAGAAACCAAGCCACCTCTCCAGAACTCATGTGCTGAGCCAGAACCGCCCGTAAACCCACTGACAGGCTGCAGAGGCATGAGTTTCATGGAGAGAGTGAGATAAGGGGAGTGCTTCCACGGCGCTCCCCCTCGTGTGACCTCTGTGAGCGAGTGGCAGCTGTTTCTCAGTGGGCTCACATCGGTGGAAGCCCGGCGTGTGTCATGTCTGCTCGTGTGGAAGTGTGTGCGTCGACCCACCGGGGTGGGTTTCTGGGCGGTGAGTCACACAAAGTGGAGAACTCAGAGTCAGGCAGATACAGTCAGTGTCCCCGGGCAAAAACACACCACCTACCCCCACCCCCACCCACACACACCACCCCAACACACACTCACACACCACCCCATCACACACTCACACACACAAAGACACAAATACACGTACACGCACATAACCCCAACACACACTCACACACACAACCCCATCACACACTCACACCCACACCCACAACCCCATCACACACTCACACACACACAACCCCAACACACACCCACACACACAACCCCATCACACACCCGCACCCACAACCCTAACACACACTCACACTCACACACAGAAAGACACAAATACACGTACACACACACAACCCCATCACACACTCACACACACACAACCCCAACACACACCCACACACACAACCCCATCACACACCCACACCCACAACCCTAACAAACACTCACACACACACAACCACACACACAAAGACACAAATACACGTAAACACAAACAACCCCAACACACACCCACACACACAACCCCATCACACACGCACACACACACCCACACATACACACACAAAGACACAAATACACGTACATGCACACAACCCCAACACACACTCACACTCCCAACCCCAACACACACTCACACTCACACACACAAAGACACAAATACACGTACACACACACAACCCCAACACACACCCACACACACAACCCCATCACACTCACACACAAACAAACCCCACCACACACACACCCACACAAAGACACAAATACACGTACACACACGCACAAACACGCCCCTACACTCACACACGCATACTCAAACACACACACACCCTACCCCAATAGACACCCCCAGCACACAAAGACAACGAAACACAACCCCTACCGAAACACCCCCCTGACGCACACATACAAACACACATCTACACACACACATCTACACACACAAATACATACACACAAACACCTACACGCACACACACAAACACCTACACACACACACACACACACACACCTACATACACACAAGCACAAACACCTACACGCACACACACACACACACACATACACACACAAACACACACACACCTACACACACACACACACCTACACACACACACACACACACAAAGACACACACACACACACACACACAAAGACACACACACACACAGGGATAATTATAAATACAACTCAGTGGCAGGTTTCCCGTTTTACACCAGTACCAACACTTTACAGCTGTGGACTCGCTCGTAGCCTCAGGGAGGACGTAGCATCACTGCTGGGATATCCACGGCTGGAGGCCATGTTTGCTCACGAGAGTTGATGATACAATATATAATTATGAAGACATGAATTTTTACATGTTGATGACCTATGTTCAGTGCTTTCAGAATTCTTTTTAGATTTTAAATACACAGTTTTGTTAAGTTATTCTTGTGGAGGTGTAATATGAAAAAACAACAACAATGTAATAGTGCTTATCACATTTATGTCTCAGGCTAACTCCCCAACTAGTTCTTCAATCAGCTGTTTAGTGAGGTTAAAGCTTAGTTCATTAAAAACATCCTAAACATCATTAAAGATAAGAGAGATTTCAGTAGTCACTCCTTCTGGCCATGGAGCAGTGTCTCCTTAAAAGGTTTCTCAGATCCATGAACTTCTCATGTAAAGGATCTCCTCCTTATTTACTTTTCATCTGTCGTTTAAATTAGACCCATAGATTCATTAAGTCATTTTTTTATTTTTTATTTCAAGGTAGCATGGAATCAACCAGCATCCAGCCGTCTTTCCATTGGCTGCATGTTGGCAGGGAACAGGAAGACAATTCACAGATTTTGCTGGTTATTTGAAAAGCTTGATTGACTTGGACCATTGGATCAGCACTTTCTGAATGGACCATTGATGGACAGACAGGTGCTTGGACTCTTGAAGACCCATTCGGGCCTGAGACATTATGAGCATCACTGTTTACAGAAGATCTTCAGAGCGCCTGCATTCATGGCCAGTCGTTAGTGCAGGAGCAGCTCTTCAATGCTGACGACATCAACATGTTGTGGACAATTTAAGGTTTTTTTCGTAGCAGTCTGACTTTAGCTAGTCCCTAAACCGATTATTGAGTCATTGCTATTAATAATGGCCGCAGACAGTGCCGCACAGACGGGACCGACAGATGGAAAGTCAGTTCTGGGAGCTTTACGGTTAGATCTTCGGTAACATAAGAATAAGAAGTTGTTTTTTACCTTTACTGACTTTGTCTATGCGCTTTATCAACTTGGAAAAGTACAGCAACACAGCAAGATATAAGAAGTTTAAACATTGAGCAACAGTGTTTTGTGTCTGCGGGTCGTTACAGCAGTGAGTTTGGTTCCCCAATAAAAGATTCAATTTCACATGTCTGAAGTCATTCTTCAAACACACTTTGTCACAGTAGTTTTGTCAAGCACACTCTTTGTGAAAACTATCCCACAAATACTTCTGAATACTTCTCACATAGTTCACATAGTGAATATGAGCTTTTAAACTTCACAGCTGAGATTTGACCTCGGAGAAAAACATGAAAACGACATTCTCACTTATAAAGTTTTAATGGCTAATTTATCAGTTTATCAGTTAATTTATCAACAGTTTCCTTCTACATTGGCGTCGTTGAACAAAACTAGCATTCATTCAGAGGTTGGATTCTGGGAGAAGGATGAGCAGCATTCACCGATCTCCCCTTAGTTCTGTTTTCTCCATAACTCTCTACAATTAAAAGTCTTCAGTAGTCTCTCTTTTTAGTAGTCTAGTCTTACAGTCTTAAGTAGTCTCTCTTTTTAGTAGTCTAGTCTTACAGTCTTAAGTAGTCTCTCTTTTTAGTAGTCTAGTCTTACAGTCTTCAGTAGTCTCTCTTTTTAGTAGTCTAGGCTTAAAGTCTTCAGTAGTCTCTCTTTTTAGTAGTCTAGGCTTAAAGTCTTCAGTAGTCTCTCTTTTTAGTAGTCTAGTCCTAAAGTCTTCAGTAGTCTCTCTTTTTAGTAGTCTAGTCCTAAAGTCTTCAGTAGTCTCTCTTTTTAGTAGTCTAGTCTTACAGTCTTCAGTAGTCTCTCTTTTTAGTAGTCTAGTCCTAAAGTCTTCAGTAGTCTCTCTTTTTAGTAGTCTAGTCTTACAGTCTTCAGTAGTCTCTCTTTTTAGTAGTCTAGGCTTAAAGTCTTAAGTAGTCTCTCTTTTTAGTAGTCTAGTCTTAAAGTCTTCAGTAGTCTCTCTTTTTAGTAGTCTAGGCTTAAAGTCTTCATTAGTCTCTCTTTTTAGTAGTCTAGTCTTAAAGTTTTCAGTAGTCTCTCTTTTTAGTAGTCTAGTCTTAAAGTCTTCAGTAGTCTCTCTTTTTAGTAGTCTAGTCTTAAAGTCTTCAGTAGTCTCTCTTTTAAGTAGTCTAGTCTTAAAGTCTTCAGTAGTCTCTTTTCAGTAGTCTAGTCTTACAGTCTTCAGTAGTCTCTCTTTTTAGTAGTCTAGTCTTAAAGTCTTCAGTAGTCTCTCTTTTTAGTAGTCTAGTCTTAAAGTCTTCAGTAGTCTTTCTTTTTAGTAGTCTAGTCTTACAGTCTTCAGTAGTCTCTGTTTTTAGTAGTCTAGTCTTAAAGTCTTCAGTAGTCTCTCTTTTAAGTAGTCTAGTCTTAAAGTCTTCAGTAGTCTCTTTTCAGTAGTCTAGTCTTACAGTCTTCAGTAGTCTCTCTTTTTAGTAGTCTAGTCTTAAAGTCTTCAGTAGTCTCTCTTTTTAGTAGTCTAGTCTTAAAGTCTTCAGTAGTCTCTTTTTAGTAGTCTAGTCTTACAGTCTTCAGTAGTCTCTCTTTTTAGTAGTCTAGTCTTAAAGTCTTCAGTAGTCTCTCTTTTTAGTAGTCTAGTCTTAAAGTCTTCAGTAGTCTTTCTTTTTAGTAGTCTAGTCTTACAGTCTTCAGTAGTCTCTGTTTTTAGTAGTCTAGTCTTAAAGTCTTCAGTAGTCTCTCTTTTTAGTAGTCTAGTCTTAAAGTCTTCAGTAGTCTCTCTTTTTAGTAGTCTAGTCTTAAAGTCTTCAGTAGTCTCTCTTTTTAGTAGTCTAGTCTTAAAGTCTTTTGAGGCTAGAGGTCCAACTCCCTTCTCCAGTCAGCCACCAGATGCATGCTGGTCATTTGGCATTAAGACATACTGTATATTACCTGGTTGTTTTGTGATTGTCATTCAATGTTGACTGATTATAGTTTCAAACACATCCGTGAGTATCGGACAAAAAGTCCCCAACAAATGTACTTTTACCTCCTGTTGTGTTCGATGGACCTTCCTGCATGTCTTTGTTTTATTATTAAAGTTTCTTTAGCCTTTTTATAATTGTAAGCTACAGTACGGTACATAGTAAGGAGCTTTTAAAAAAAAAAAAAGTAACTTTGGAAGGAACAAATAGATTCAGACCTTTTTTAAATCAAAAAAAGCAAGAATTCAATTTGGAGAACATTCAGTCAAGTTGAAACAAACTAATACGAGTGAGTTTGTTTGTTTGTCTTGTTTTGTGTCCATCCTTTATGCTGTATTGTAAATAAGTTTTCTGTAACTGTTCACCTGGTTTTCATTCAACAGGCTTTCGCTGGATTCATTTCAGTAAATCAGGAATAGTTTTTTCCACACGATTAAATTGGTTTCTAATAGCATAAAACAATCGGTTGGGTAAACGTAATTTATTTGGGTTGGATAAACTCCAGTTACTAAAGTTGAACTTACTCCAGTTGAACTTACTTTATAAATTATATTGACCCAACCCCAGTACAAGTGTCACTCAATCGTTCATTACCGGTAACTGCCTACCCTGATTAGGGTCGCGGGGGCTGGAGCCCAACCCAGCCGACCGCGGGCGCGAGGTTGGCCCAAAGGAAGGCAGTTCCATCCCAGTTATGGGGTCCTTGAGGAGGACCCTGAACCATGTTGTACTAAATGTATTCCACAAATAAAGGCTTCTATTCTGTGCTGTGGATCCGTGATTCTTTGAAGAATCCGTCCGGCCCTCCTCTGGCTCCGATCGGCTGAGTGTGACGATGATGTTTCCCACGCAGTCGAAGTTCTCTCAGGGTGGGGCTAGATGACAACCATCATCGCCATTCCAAGAACTATGGAGACTTCATACCAGGCAGTGGTATGAAGTCTCCATAGGTGGAGCCATGAATTTTACTGAGCTCTACTCCCTGCTGAGCTTCGGTCAACTTTTCTTATTTGAATTAGAAGAAAGAAAACCTTGGATGGAAACTCGGCGGGAGAGACGGACTTAGAAAATGAAGTCAGAGTTTAGTTTTTTGGTCTGACTAATCTTGTGGTAGATAGAATCATGGAATCAGAACAAGATTCTTATTAGTATTCCAGAACTGCTCCTATTCCTTTGGAGGAACTCTCTCTGCTTCCTATAAGTGACCTCCCATCTGTGGCACATGCATTCCTATACACACACACACACACACACACACACACACACACACACACGCACGCACGCACGCACGCACGCACGCACGCACACACACACACACACACACACACACACACACACACACACACACACACACACACACACACACAAACACACACACACACACACAAACACACACACACACACACACACACACACACACGTCTGATGGACTGGACTTTATCAGCGCCATCTTTCTGCTGCACTGTGTGTGTTTCCGTCTGTTGGTTTGTCCTTCTGCACCGTCACTACATGACATCATCCAGAACCTTACAACAACAGGACGCCCTCCTTCCTGTCCATGGACGTCGTCTTGTCCTCCAGGACAAACTGCTGAAGCGGCCTCTGATTCATGAGTGGGAGTGAGTGTGGGCCCCTTCTGTGGTTGTGGCTGCCGCTCAGGTAGTTTGAATGATCATCGGATGATTTTCTGCCGGCAGAGAGCCCAGCCAGGTGATCGTATGGGGGAGTGAATCACCGTCTGGCTTTTCCCCGTAGAGAGGACAGACGAGGAAGGCTAGACGGTTCTGACTCACAGCTTATCTCCTTTTGCCCATGAGAGCACATTAGGCTTAATAAACCAGACAAACAGATTTTACAACAGATACCATGAGTCTAGTAGCAAATCTTTGGTGTTTAATATCCCACCTTTTGGAGTCTGGATAATGGTGATGGTGGCCGATGTGTCTGCTGAGGCTGATGAATGAAGGTGGAGGATGCTCCAGACTGTGGGCCGGTGATTGAGACTGAGCACGTGTGAGCGGTGAGGGTAATAGAGTAGTATGAGTAGAAACTGCGGTCAGAGTGTACAAGAGGATAGTCTTTCTGATTGAACTTTAAACAGATCTAGATTTACATTAACTAGGTCTTTGCTGTCGTCGCCGACAGCCAGGGTTTATCCATGAAACCCCCCGATGTCCTGCATTGTACCACCCATTCCCCTGATTGAACTCCTGGGATTAAAGGTCAGGTTGTGTTTTTTCATAAAGAAGCTTCTTCTTGTGAGTAGAAGACGAACTACTGAAGTCAAATACGATACACAACGGACCTCCTTAAGTCGATTCACGTGCGCCGAAGTTGGACAAAAGTGGACCAACGGTTAGGTCATGTCATGTCCGAAAAACAATTTTTTTGAAAGAAACTTTCCACCTAGTGGGTAAAATATGAACTATTAGAGTAAATTAGAGAAAATATCTAATAGATGCAGGATCGATATCTTTGACTCCTTGAGAAAGAAAAAATGATCACTCCAAAACGTTTAGCTACAAACGCCCCCTAGTGTCAGAAATATACAACTAACCTTTCCCAAAATCAATCCAGTTCTTCCTCACACTAAGGTCTATTACAATGTGAAATTTTAAGATGACCCATGAAATAACAGTAAAGGATCTGCGACGCGATGACGTTCCCATAGAACTACTGTAGCCCAAACTGCTGTGATGCTGGTTCTGACAGAAAGGTGTCAGAACACACAGTGACATCACAGAGTTTGTTTCAGCAGCAAGCACCTACACAGCGTCAGGCAGGAGGTTTTAATGTTATGGCCGATCGTGCTTATAACAGCTCTGTCACTCGTAGATGATGTTGTTGAGAGATGAAGAAACATTTTTCATCCTGCAGTCCAGAAAGGAGACGTGAGTGACCCACAACATCTGATCTCACGGACACACACTCAGAGAAATGTGTCGGGGATTTGGACTCATCTGTTTTTTGCTTCACAGCCTTCGACTGAAGTTATATTTATATGTGAAAAAATGAAAACGCAATAGATTCCATCTGAAAGGGATCAGAGTAGAAATGACAACATTACAGATTCTAGCTTCACCAAACATTCCACACATCCCCACCATCATCAATATTTGTGCTCTTTGATGTTTCAGCCATACCAGCCAGCCATAACATTATAACCACGTCCAGGTGGAGGCAGAAAAACATGTTCTTTCTTCTGGAGCGGTTGTAGGTCAGGAGGTCGAACAGTCGTCCCTCGATAAGAAGATCGGATGTTTGATGACAGCCCTTCAACTTGTAAGTAGGAGGGTCCTTGAGGAAGACCATTACAGGAGTTTCCCACTGCTCTTCAGGGATGGGTCAAATGTGAAGAAGTGATTTCTCATTGTTGTATACTGTATACATAAAGAGTAAACATTATTATAATGTTTACCTGTCAGTGGGTGGAGTCTATTAGGCAGCGGGAGGAAACTTTGCCCTTAAACTTGATGCCTGTGTTGGAATCAGGGAAAGAGGGCCAGCTTTAAGGTTGTGAGCGACAGTGATAAGGCCCGAACGGTGATGCTAGACAACTTTTCAGAACTTCTCCAGAACTGCAGATCTTGTTGGGTGTTCCTGGTCTGCTGCGGTTAGTTTAAGTACCAGAGGACGACTGATGGACGGCAGACGGGGTCATATGCATCAAATGTTCCTGGTAACACACGATTAAATTCAGTATCATTCACTCTGAAATTGTCCTAAAGTTGAAAATACTCAATTTAATTATGCATTAGTGGAATCCATTAAAAAAAAAAAAAAAGAGCCAACAATTCTCTTTTTACCGTGTGTTATTTTTCTTCTTTTGGGGTCAAATAATGCACTGTTAAAAGGAAAGTGTTTACAAACTTAGAAGAAATTACTCCAACTATTTACTTAAATTAAATGAAGTATTTTGACACTACCTCATAACTTCTAAGGTACTTAAATGATCACTACTTGATTTAATTGAGTCAATAGTGGTAGTCTTTTTCTTCTTTTTTTTACTCTTTTCATGGTGTGTATTATGTGTTTTAAAACGCTGCAAGTGTGAAATAGTTGAATATATAGATTTACTGTTACTGTTTTAATGTTATGGCTGATTAATCTCACCATCCATGAGGCCAGGCCCTGGTAAAACGTGGAGCATGGACTCTCTGCTTCTGTTGGATGCAGCGGTTCTCCTGCTGAGTTCTGCGGGCCGGCTTGAGGCCTCAGTAACAACAATGTGTGCCTGTGGTTCGCTCAGCTCCTCTAATCAGCTCTAACTTCAGGGAAATCTATCAGGATACTTCAAGAGCGTCCGGGGATCCACCGCTGATGACCACAGACACGCCCCGCCCAAAGGCTCCTCGCTGTCCCGCGGCGCGGCGTGGGCGCACGTATGAGAGGACAACCTCTCCGTGACTGTGGTATCAGCTTAAAAGTGGCATAATGTAATAAAAGGGACTCAGTGAAATCAAAGACAATGAGAAAAGGGAAAACTTTATTGTTTAAATGGCATTGGGTGGCTTTTAAAGACAGATGGTGCGTAAAAGAAGGATCATATGTGGACATACGTATTATCTATTTATCCAGACTGATACACGTGAGTCTCCATCCGGAGGAATGGTTAAACGCTTTTAAGATACTCAATAAATGGTGGCCATGGTTTGAAGAAAGAAGGTGGTTTTGGGAGATTGTCTGTTACTGAACATTCTTTGTTGATTTATGAATATGGTTATTTTTACATTAACTTTACTTAACAGAATTATGTTATTCCAAAATATGGTAATATTTCATTTATGTAATGAAACTCTCTAGTTTTAATTGTCAAAGATTCGACTATTTGGTTCTTCCAACCTATAAAAGTTCATTAATACAATTCAGTGTTCAATCTAAAATCATGACATCACCAAAAGTCGTCGTGAGACTCCAATAATAAAACATGAGAAGAACTTTAAGGAATGAATGAAACATGGACTTTAGTTTCCAGAACCTTCATTACTAAACGTTGTTTCTCAGTAAACAGGTCATTGGTTCAGACTATAGCTTTAAATTCAAACGTGATTCTCTGAACAGGTAATATTAAATTAGCGGTTGGGAGGGTTTGACTTTACAGTGATATAATAATGTTAACCTTTCCTGAGCAGACTCTTAACCTTTGACCTCCTGTCACGAGTCTCAGAGGGCAGCAGTGGTTTATATGACTGGTTCTCCACACATCCGTCACAGATTACTGACTCTGTGTGTGTGTGTGTGTGTGTGTGTGTGTGTGTGTGTGTGTGTTTCTATGTGTGTGTGTTTCTGTGTGTGTGAGTGTTTGTGTGTTTGTGAATTTCTCTGTGTTTGTGTGTGTGTATGTTTTTATTTTTGTGAGTGTGTGTGTGTTTCTATGTGTGTGTGTGAGTGTGTGTATGTGTGTGTTTGTGTGTGTGTTTCTGAGTGTGTGTGTGTGTATTTATGTTTCTATGTGTGTGAGTGTGTATGTTTCTGTGTGTGTGTGTGTGTGTGTGTTTCTATGTTTGTGAGTGTGGGTGTTTAATGTGTGTGTGTGTGTGTGTCTCTATGTTTCTATGGTTGTGTGTGTTTGTGTGTTCTATGTGTGTGTATGTTTTTCTATGTGTGTGTGTGTGTGTGTTCTATGTGTGTGTGTGTGTGTGTGTGTTTCTGTGTGTGTATGTTTCTATGTGTGTGTGTGTGTTCTATGTGTGTGTGTGTGTTCTGTGTGTGTATGTTTCTATATGTGTGTGTGTGTGTGTGTGTGTGTGTGTGTGTTCTATGTGTGTGTGTGTTTGTGTGTGTTTCTGTGTGTGTATGTTTCTATGTGTGTGTGTGTGTTCTATGTGTGTGTGTGTGTTCTGTGTGTGTATGTTTCTATATGTGTGTGTGTGTGTGTGTGTGTGTGTGTGTGTGTGTGTGTGTGTGTGTGTGTGTGTGTGTGTGTGTGTGTGTGTGTGTTTGGATGCATGTGTGACACTTTTAGTCTCTTCTTTGAAGAGGTATTGGTGTAGGTGGCGATCAGCTGGTCCAGGCTCTCCGCTCCTCCTTTGTTTTTATTATAGTCCAGGATCATTCTGGGCTTTTCTCACCTCCTGATGACACAGCTGCAGAAAAAACCTGGCAGACAAATATCTGCCAGGTTTTGTTATTGCATAAACCCTAAAAAAAAGAAGATAATTTTTAAAAAACATTTCTGCCTGTCGACGCGTCCCAGAGACTATCAATGGATCGGTACACTCCAGCAGGAAGAAGAATCCAGGTATTCCTCATCATGTCGCCATGGACTTTTTTCACAGTCCATTTGTCACACCTTCACTGTTACCCCATCATCCTCCTCATCTCCATCTCCTCCAGATCCTCACTCATCCATCAATCTCACCATTTATAAGTCTCAGCAGAGTCATCAGCTACCACCGCCAGTATCAAGCGGCGGTTTACCTGCTGCTGCTCTGGACGGAGACCCTTCAATCACAATCTCCCTGAGGTGTGGGACCACCAAAGATCTTCTGATGGACTAATTATCCGAGACAATCTGTTGACAAAACTTTGATTTTACTTCCTGTCTGTCCGTCCTGACTGAAAATCTTTAAGTCAAACTGTCAGACTGTTAATGTTAAAGTAAGTGAATGAGTGGGATAAGAGCTCTTGACCCACAGTCTTCGCCGTGAGTGTCCGATAAGAGCTTCCTGTTATAGAGTGTCACTCATCACAGCGACGCTTAGTCTCCAAGGGAATCTGTAAACAAACATGTGGTTATGACCCTTTTAGTCAGTATCTGTAACACAAGCTGTGCTTTCATTTGTGTTTTGAGTCACCTGCATCCGCTCCAACACCTAACGCTACCAGATTACCACACTTTGACCTTTAGCTGAGTGAATTAGTCCCTGCAGCTGGAAGCTGCGTGTGTTGATGTAGACGTGAGGGGCCCTGACCTCAGGGGTCATAGGTGGACTTTGAGTCTGAATGTCAGGTTGGACTGAAGGACAGCATCTACTCAGGGTTTATTAGTCTTCCCACAGACAAGGGACAGACTGTGGAAGTGGAGGACAGATGTAAGCGTGTGACGAGAGGAGGCTGAGAAAGAAAAGCTTTCTGCGTGGGTTAAAGAACAACGGCGCTCATGTCCATGTTCCTGTGATGCTACAGCAACCTGTTAGCATCGCTCTTCAATCGAGCGGAGGAACCTGCCAGTCTGGTGTTCACGTAACACAAGGATCTGTCCACCTGTGTCTCAGCTGGTGGTCTGGAACCTGAAGAAAGTAAGACTCATACATGTGTCGTTCCTCTGCAGGCACCGCCGCTCCAGAAGTGTCTTCCAGAAGAAGGGCAGCAGCTAAGGGGAATGATGCACATGTGAAAAACACAAAGTCTTATTAGTTTGAGTTCTTAGACGCTCTACATTTACCGTAATCGTTTTTAAACAGTGGAATGAAATAGATAATAAATATTTCTAGATGAATTTTTTATTTCATCGAAAACAAATCAATTTGAATTAAATCAGCTAACTCTTTTGGTAAAGCATGTGTTTGGAACCTTTATAGGTCTTTTTTGGTTTTATCGAGTTACAAAATCCTGTTAAGTAAATCCTCATCAGCTGTAATATTCAAAAAGAATCCTACTTATCAAATAGGACTTTCTCAAAAGCCGAGGTTAAGGCCTCCTTTGACATGAGGTGTCCCCCAGGGCTCAATCATTAGCCCCCTACCCTTTAGCACATTCATGCTGCCCCTGGTTCATATTATTGACAGGTTCAGTCAAGTGGCATACAATAAATTCAGCAGAGCCGTGAAGTCTCCAAGCCTGTGATGTCACAGTCACGTCAGAAGAGGCGACTTTTGTTTTGTTACAACATTTTGCCCGGAGCCATGTTGGTTTTTAAGAGCAGTGGTCTCGAGGGTCAAAGCAAGGCAACTTTATTTATACTGCACATTTTAGCTAGAGGGTCATTCAAAGTACTTTACATTGACAAGCAAGAACATTGCCACAAAGTTGCAAAGAACTTCAAGACGGTTAAAAAAGTCATGAAAACATTTTTAAATATTGAAAAATTCAAAACAAGCTAAAAAAAAGAAAAGATTAGTTAGAATAGAGGAAATCAACGGTCTAAGCCCTTTGAAACTCTTCGATATAATTAAGTGTTTTCCCCAACGGTACTGCAAAGGAAAGACCGAAATAAGAATTTTTATGGGAGCCAAACATTCTCGTCCATGTTTGGTTCTGACTCTTGGGACCCTGAGCAGACGTGATCCAGATGACCCGAGAGTTCTGGGTGATTCAGAACATGCAGAAGATCATAACAAAGCAGAAGATGATCAACACATTGCGACTGTTTGTTGGTTGATGGTTCGCTTTAGACTTTTTCTCTGTATGTTTATAATTATATAATTATCGTGTTTTCAATTTCAGCAACGCTGCCCCCTAACGTTTCTGGTGGTCCTGCTCCATTTCATCCATCTCTGGTCGCTTTTAAGAGTATTCCACCCTAGAAAATCTGTGCCCAACAACAGCGACGATGTCAGCTCTCAGAAAACGAGCCAAAGGAATTGAAAAGGAGTGGAGGATGCTTGAAAGCTCGGTTCGTATCTGTAAACCTCTCTAGTGTTTAGCCTGGCGGGTAAATGTCATGTACTACCAGTACGAAAGCTGAAATGAGTCAGATGCTCTAAACTCCTCTTTTCCTGCAGGAATGATTGGCAGGTTCACACGGAGCTTCTGGTCCACAGCCCTCAGTCGCTCCTCCTTCTACCTCCTTCCAAATGAGTGGTTCCTTGAACTATCGGGTGCTCCTTCTTCCACAACATCAGAACTGTGCAGGGCCGGATCGTGAAATGTTTCTGTTAATGTGAGATCTTCCCCGAACGTCTGCCAACTTCACTTCTGCAACCACTTAAAAAAGGATTCTCTCGTTGTCTCTTCGTCAGAATGCCTCATCATCAAATAAAACACCCTGGGGCCGGATCACTGCTCTGCATATTTTAAATTTGCTCACAACCATTTCCTTGGTCTCATACCAGATACCAGAGGGCAGAATGGATCCATACGACCAGTAGGGTCACCTCATCGTCTTCTCTTCGTCCCGCTGGTGGCTGTTACGCCCACTGCTCATCTACCTCTGGATGAGGAAGGTGGCTGAGATTCAACTATATGATTCTGGATCCATTTCAGTCTGTGGGCCTCATGCAGCCCTTCAGTGAAACATCGAGCATCCCTGAAAGTTGAGGGAGGAAGGATTACGTCGTCGCAGTGCGCCGGCTGACCTGGTAAACCCTGAGTCACGTTAGTGTCGTGACTCAGGGTTTAATGGGGAAACTCTGATGGTGTATGATGATGTATGATGATGTATGAGGCCGATAATTATCTGCATTGTCATGATAAGCTTTGTTTTTAATGAGTCGGGTAATGAACCTGATTGATAAAGGTAGCACCATCAACCCAATGTGTCTATGTGACCACGAAGAGCCACATGCCCCGCCCAGTGACTGGCCTTTGAAACACACACACACACACTCACACACATTAACACACACACATAACTGCACACATACATAGGATTATTGTGTTGAAATTGTTGACCTTTCCATACACACACACACACACACACACACACACACACACACACACACACACACACACACACACACACACACACACACACACACACACACACACACACACACACACACACACACACACACACACACATTAACACACACACATAACTGCACACACATATAAGATTATTGTGTTGAAATTGTTGACCTTTTCATACACACACACACACACACACACACACACACACACACACACACACACACACTCACACACACACACACACAACCGTGGACACGTACAGTAACCACAATGTGACATCTCCTCTTTTTTCCCTCTAAGTTCTGTTTTACCCTCTTAATCATTCCCTTCTTTCTCCTGTCAGATTCATCCTTTGGGGATATTTCAGTAAAGTCTAAAGAATGACGTCAGCATTATTCGATTTAACATGTTCGCACACACACACACACACACACACAAAGGGTTGTATAATGAGAAAAAGGTGCAGGCAGCACAATGCCTGTCAGAGCTGCCAGACGGCTGGTCCACCTCTCGTACCGCTCCCCTCCCCCAGTCTTCCACATCTGGTTCCAAACTTGAGAAGGGGCCTTGGAGAGAACAATATCTGGGTCAAAGTAAAGCCTCTCTTTCTGCATGAATGTGTGTCCAACAGCAATCATCATCCGTATGAAGTCAGTCTTACAGTTTTCTGAGCCTGATGGTCGGGCAGCCTCCCTGCTGGGAGTGTGAGGCTGAGAATGTTTAACAGTTCAAGTCAAAAAGGTCTTCTTGTGGAAGTCAGAGGGATGTATAATCATCGGCATCCTGCAAAGATCCTCAAAATAAATCAAGGAAGTTCAATTCCCCGTGGACAAACTTGCCTTATTAGCAGTTTGCATCAAAATTCTGTCTTCCTGTCATCAGTGTTCCTGACTAGCTACAGTCCTCAAAATTACACATCACTATTTTATTGTTGTAAAGGCGGAATATTCTCCCTTTTTTTCACATTTGTGAGGCAACAATTTATAAGATTATTTGACTAAAATCATATCTGAAGCCCAGATGTTTTCTACTATTTAATCTTTTGCAGCTCAACCCATTGGATCCTAGAATCAGTGTCTGCTGCCGCCTGCTGGACACATGTGGAAACACCACATGAGCAAATGTACAAAAAGTTTTATTATCATCAGTGTGTCGGTTAGGAAATACAGAATCAATCATGTTTATGAGATGAAAAAAACTCATAAATCCGTTTTCTCATATTCAGTGCAGACACTGAACTTAACTTTAGTCTAGAACTTAACTTCGGTCTAGAGTTTTTTAAAGACATTGAGCATAAGTAAAGAACCCGCGAGAGGGCATGGAAAAAATACAGATAAATACACGTACGTATTAATAGCATTACTCGAGTTTGTTGAATACAATAATATATCTAATAAGTATGTACTATATGACCTTACAGTATATCTACAATATATGTACTATACAATAATATATCTACTGTATGTGTACTATATGATAATATATCTACTGTATATGTACTATATGATAATATATCTACTGTATGTGTACTATATGATAATATATCTACTGTATGTGTACTATATGATAATATATCTGCTGTATGTGTACTATATGATAATATATCTGCTGTATGTGTACTATACAATAATATATCTACTGTATATGTACTATATGATAATATATCTACTGTATATGTACTATATGATAATATATCTGCTGTATGTGTACTATATGATAATATATCTACTGTATGTGTAACATATGATAATATATCTACTGTATGTGTACTATACGATAATATATCTACTATTTATGTACTACATGATAATATAACTACTTAATATGTTATATGACATAATGTCATTCAATTTCAATAGAATTCTATTTCAATAGAATGATATATTTATTTACTATATTTTAAAAAGTTTTCATATTAATAAAATGATATTATATATATTATCATGAAGTACATACATATAGTAGAAATATGACATTATTTTTAAAAAAAATAAGTAATCCTGCAACAATAACGCTGCTAATACGCACACGTTTGAAATTCTTTCAACCATCCATTTCTCCTCTTCAGTTCTTTGAGAACATCTGAAACAGGGGGAAAAGTTTAAAACCAGTTGTCTCTCCACCTGTAGGCTGGCTTACTTTTACAACAATCCAGTTTACAGTGTTTGAGTCGAGTTAACTTTATATGTAGGGCTCTAAATGACAACAAAAGTTATTACAAGGCACTTTTTGAACTCTTTATGATAAAGAGACCCAACAATTCAGTGAAGGTGGTACAAAACAACTGTCCTTGAACAGGCAGAACCCCTGAGCAGATCCTGAAAAAAAAGGTGGGACTGTCCAAAAAGAATGTAACAGAAACCCTGCAGCAGAACAAAAACAGTATTTTTGCACAGAATCACATGTTATCTTACACAAGCATGTAAAGCATTGCAGTAAAAATTTGTTCATGGACATAGATTCATCATAGGACATTTGTTTTAATTTTATATTAGAATTTATTCATACATTTAAATATATGCTTTAATTAAGCAAAAGAAAACGGCTTTTGTTAAGTCCCTTGACATGTGAAGCACTTTATGTCTTTTCCTCTCTGTGTCAGTCTTTTAACTTCCTTTCTTGGGATATTTTTCTTTGGCTAGTCCGACAAAGTCCTCAGCGCTGTCCAGAGAGACCAGGCGGTCCTGAGAGAAAGACGGAGGGAGAGCATGGTGACGATAACTTGGGTGAACTGGAGGGTAGATGGAGAGACTTACAACAATAAATATGTGAGATACAGGAGGAAGAAGAGAAGAGCCACTTGAGGAAGGTTAAACATAGTGAAGCCTCTTTAATATGACACTGAAGAGGTGCTTCGTATTGTGGCCTGGTCCAGAGTGCAGCAGAACTGCTTGTTCTTTCTGTACACAACATACATGAGGAAACTCTGTGTTTGGTGTTAAATGTTAAATGTTAAACTGCTGAACGAGTGAGACCTCCTTCTTATGGGAATTGAGATGTGAAAAATGGTGTAAGAGTGAGACCTCCTGCTTTTGGGACTTAAGATGTGAAAAAAGGTGTAAGGGTGAGACATCCATCTTCTGTGACTGGAGATTTGAATACTGGTGTAAGAGTAAGACCTCCTTATTGTTAGAGGGATCCAGGTGAAGTATAATGGTACCATGTCAGAAGACTAGATGATGCTGCCACCATCCATTGGCTGACCCAGGAGGCGGATCCAGAGCCTGGACTATAAAACCCCTCCTTGGATGATCTACATTGACAGCGACTGTGTTTTTTCCTGGTATGTTGGTATCAGTATTAGACCCTTGTTTGTTTAGTGTCGTATTAATTAGTGTGTGAGTGATTGGATGTCTGTAAGCCTTGTGCAAGTACTTCTGTGTATTTGTCTATATAGATATCCTTGTATAAATGTATTTGCACTTAACGTGAGGTGCAGGGGTGAACCGCTAGGGTTAGGGGCGAACTCCCTAACTTGGTAAATTAGGGAGTTTGACTTAGTCGGTGTCTTTTCATTCTATTTCTATTGTCAGGGTTTAGTGAGTTCGTTCAAAAAGTTAGTTTGGTTTTTTGTGTTTTGTGGATCAAAGCTTCTTGTTTTCACCTCACATTTGGTAAATACTACGTTCGCATGTGTCCAGTAATTGTCATTGTCATGTATTTCGAGTTTTTTTTTTAGTCAGTTTCTAAATTGTAAATACTATGTGTGTCAATAAATTGCTAAAATTATTGTTAACCTGTCATACGCGTCACACCCCTATGTTATGTTGCCGTTACAGCCCAGTCTAGGAGGACGTAACGGGCTTTTATAGAGTTCATGAATGTCAGTGGACTTGAGGGAAAATATAATATATATATTTTTAATATTGCGATCTCACAAGTATATAGCCACAGAGTTTTATTATTATTTTCACGAGTGGTCCGACACCTTTACAACGATTGTCTGTCCCACATCAAACCAACACAATGTCAGTGAGAGGAAGAATGATGAAGGTGTGTGTGTGTGTGTGTGTGTGTGTGTGTGTGTGTGTGTGTGTGTGTGTGTGTGTGTGTGTGTGTGTGTGTGTGTGTGTGTGTGTGTGTGTGTGTGTGTGTGTGTGTACCATGACATAGAGGTATCTGCTCTGGTGGCCGGTCTCTGGAGGAAACAGGGAGGTGTGGTCCAGCAGCTGCTCCATCAGCTCTGCTGCTTTGTTGAGATGCTCCTGGTTCTGGCTGAAGCAGCTCTGTTTGTTCACACACAGCAAGGCATCCACTTCACACTGATAACCTGCGGAGGTGGAGGAGGAGGTGGAGGTCACACACAGAGCGTGAGACCATGAAGTGTTGGAACAGAAAAGGAAAGCACCAAAGTTCCTCACCGAGCTGCAGCAGGATTTTCTTCCATCGAGATCGAACCTCTCGACGGGCGTAACGCAAAGTGTGGATGTCATAATTCAGCTTCTCCCATTCCTGCATGCAAACACAAATCCTACGTGAAGAGTTAAGGATGGACAGACGACCAATCTAGGGGGGGTGGAGAAAAATATGCACCGAAAAAAATTAACAAGCACAAAACATGTTCAAAATGTGACAAATGTTGGATTTGGTCTCCAGAGAAGGTTTTTGGCTACACAATACCACCTGTGTCCACTGGGGGGAGCTACATGCACATACTGCAACCTTTGGCTGCGACATAAAAATAGGTCGTCATTAAAATAAAACTGTATAAAATGGAAAAACTAGATGGAGGACAGTTATGGGCCTGTCATAAACAGAAGAAGAGGACGTCTGTTGGACTCCTAGAGTCTCCGGTTGTCTGCATCAGTCAGATCACTTTAACCTTCAGATGCACAGAAAGGTCACCCAACCAAACTAGGATTCTGGATCTGATGAGGCTCACTCAGACCTACTCCATGCAGTCTGAGTCATGACAGGAAATGCAGCCATTATTTATATTCTGGTGCAAAGACATCAGACACGTGTCTTCCACGTTTATAATAATAATAATAATAATAATAATAATAATAATAATAATAATATATTATTGATATGCAGCACGATCTGTGTGATGACCCTGATTGTGCATGCTCCTCCCACAAACACGTCCTTAGATAGTAGATAGTGAGCTACGGAGTGGAACCTCCTCTTTAAGTTTGGTATCACCGTTTACATTGAGAGAGCTACTTAACCCACACGTTTCCGTGTCAGCTGCAAAAATTCAAATCTTGTTAAATCTTCGATAATAACGCTCCACATTTATGCCAGCCCCTACAGAAAGCCCAAATGTCCGATTTTCTGAAATTCACAGACCCTGCAGAAATTCCTGAGATTTCTCCAACAGCTTTTACAAAGAAATACAAATATTACACCACACAGAATCTTTTACTTTTTGCTACTTTTAGGATTGTATTGATAGTTTTCACAGAAATTTGGGGGAAATCTTCTTGATCTTACTGGTGAGTTCACACCTGAGTGCATGGATGCTGGACTTACACGCCGTATAAGAAAGCATTCATAAGAAGGTGTGTGGTGCAATTCCGTGGGGTTGAATTTTTAAGTGTAACACCCCCGACTACCAGCCTGGCATGAACTCTAGGGTTAGAACTTTGGTAGAAACCAGAACGGGTTTCAGACGGCAGATGATTCCATACCAATCAATTAAATATCATACCTAAGTTCTAAAGTCCATGAAGGGGGCACAGGTCGGAACCAAGATATCAAACAACCCCTGGAACAAAAGGCAATGGCAAAAATCCAAATAATGGGAAAAGTCAAATCCAGAGAAACACACCAGGGAACTAGAATTGGGAACACTGGGAACCGGGATGGTCCATGTGACATCCATTAGAGGACCAACAACAAACTGGCCCATGAGGAAAGAGGAGCACAGACCAAATCCAGAGTAAGGACACAATGAGAACATGACGGACAATCACACAAATAAGAATAAGAAAGAAAAGAAACATATATACAAAATGACCTTAAATAGATCCTTTACATTTTATCGTACCAACGGTTAGAAAATGGTGCTCAGAAAACAGCGTTTCTTAAAAAAAGGGACTCAAATGTAAACCATGACAGTAAAATAAGACAAATACTAGAAGTTGGAATACATTGGACCACGGGGTGCAAAATTATAGATCAAAAACTTTCGGAGATAAAGTTCCCCCCACTGTCAAAATATACAACCAACCTTTCCCAAAGTTTAATCCAGTTCTTCCTCAAGCGAATGTCTATATGGTTATGATCCACAAAATAGTTTTTGAGTTGTTAAAATAAAGGACATTTGGCAGAAATTACAATTCCAATATACTCGCGACTTTTCAGGGATATCATGGAATATAATTTGACTCAGAATCAGTTTATTCTGGGTAGAATAGCCCTCAGTAGACATGTTGGTCCAGCTTTTATCCTACAGCAGCTAAATAAAACTGTTCATGGACTAGACACAGATTGAAAAGGCTGAAAATAGGGTTAGGGTTAGAGTAAACCCTGGATTAGAGTTTTTTTGCAGTTTTTTTGATGATACTGAAAAGATTCAAAACTCCTTTGTGTACTACTTTGTTCCTACTTTGTGTACTGTCGTACACAAAGTAGGAACATCGTTCACACTGGGCAACGGAATTCTTATTTTGAAGTTTCTCTTCACACAAATAGAAAAGACAATAGAAAAGAATAAGAATATCTTCTAAAACTAACGAAGTAAACGGATAAAATGTATAAATGTGTTCAAAAGAGTAAAAGAACAAAGTGGATCCACGGTCCCTGCAGTTTAGTAGCGGTTCTGTACAGGTCCTGAGAAGATGTGGATGTAGTGCAAATGTGCAAATATACAGTTGACAGTGTTATTGGTCAGTGTGTGGTACAGAGTCATTCAGCCGCCTGATGGCGTGGGTTAGAAACTGTTTTTAAGTCTAGTTGTTCTGGCTTTCAGACTCCGTCTGTCAGACGGTACCAGTGTGAGAGAGTGTGCTTGGGGTGTGTAGGGTCTGGGATCCAGGACCCAGGTGCAGGGGGAGGGTATCAGTCCCGGGGCGAGGAGCTTCTCAGACGGTCTGGTGGGGAGGACCGTGTTAAATGGCGAGCTGTTGTCCATGAACAGCATTCCTACCAATGTGTCCTTGTTCTCCAGATGTGTGAGGGCTGTGTGGATGGCAGCATTGGATCAGTGGACCGGTTCTGTCCGTACGCAAACTGTAGGGGGTCCCTCTGTGTTGGTTTGTGTTGAGGGCGTTGAAGCGAACGTAGAACTCATTCAGCTGATCTGGCGCTGTGCTGTTGCTGGTTGACCCCTCTGCCCCTCTGCTGGTAGTCTGTGATGAGTTGAAGACCCTGACACATGTGCTGGGATGTGCGGTGGGGTATTATCCCGCAGCACCAGATCGGTTTCTTCATTCCAGACTTTAACAGTGTTATACAGTTTAACTGATTGGGGGGGGGGGGGGGGGGGCTGTTTGAGGAGCAGCCTGTAAGATGGGTGGAGGAACACGGAGATCTGATCGGATTATCTGAAGTGGGGCCGAGGAACAGCCTTGTAGTCGCTGTAGACGTGATCCAGGATGTTGTTGTCCCTCGTCGGGAAGCTCACGCGGTGGAGCTCCGTTCCATTCGCGGCTGGATGCAAACAGCCAGAACAAACACAGCACCTAACTCCCTCAGTAAATAGAAGCATTTGCATTTCACCATCAAGACTATAAAGTCCGGTGACGGTGTTTCTTCACCACCTGATTGTCCGAACACCATCTGTTGTTAACGTAAACACAGACGCCGCCGCTTTTCCCGAGGCCGATGTGTGGTCTCTGCAGTGGACGGAGTGGGTCTGAAGCTGGATGGCTCAGTCTGGCGTTTTGTCTGTAGTCCAGGTTTATGTAAAAATCAGAGCACAGCACTCTCTGTTCTCACGTTGTGTTGGTTTCATGGCTCTCAGCTCATCCATCTTGTTATCGAGGGCTCAGACATTAGCTTAGCAGCAGGCTAGGTAGAGGTGGTCCTGTAGCCTACCTCCTTTGCTTCCTCCCCGTCTTAGGGACGAAGCAGACGACGGCGCTGGCCATCGTCTGCACCGTCTACTCAAGCCTTCAGCTTCAGTTTCCTGCTGGGTGTAGTTGGTGTCCAGGCGTAGAAGAAAACCAAACTTCAAAATGTCTGATTTAAGCTTGTGGGGCGCTTCTCCAATGTCCAAGAGTGCTTCTCTGCGGTACACAATCCTTGCTTGCCAGCATTGAACATTAAATACAACAAAAAACTGTTTGTGAAGGTTTTTAAGGTCTGTTTATACAGACATTCCAGATGTCTGGTAATGCTTTGTCCTGCTTCCAGCTACTAATACAATGAGACAGAGGCTAAAAGATGGATGCATCCACATCTGTCTCAGCTGCCTGTAGGGAAAGACAGTTCATTATTATTATTACCGGTTTAATAACACGGTTCGTTATTTAATTTATACCCATCACCTTTAAGTGCAGCATGCTCTCTTTCGTTGACCTAATGTTTAAACAGTCTCACTGCGTGTTTGGGATGATTTAGTGAATATTCCAGCCTGCAGGCTGTTGACCTTCTTCAAATTCATTAACACAATGTTCCCACTGTCCTGAAGCCCAACTTTCCTCAACACCAAGACTGCAGGTCACATGGTCACCAAACTGCTCCGAGGTTTCACTCACCCAAGCCGTATGACAACTTTCACGACCAGAGCACTGTGGGATCGATTGTGTTCCATCTGATAAAAACAGGAAGTAGTAGTAGTGGCATTTGAGAAAGTGTCCCAAAAACACAATGTCCATTCAGCTCATTCAAAGCAATAAAATCAAGTTTTCTTGTTTCCACTGCACTTAAGCATTTAAAACACCTCTCTTAATGTCCAACTCATTCTAACTCAATGTCCAACTCATACTAACTCAATGTCCAACTCATACTAACTCAATGTCCAACTCATACTAACTCTATGTCCAACTCATTCTAACTCAATGTCCAACTCATACTAACTCAATGTCCAACTCATACTAACTCTATGTCCAACTCATTCTAACTCAATGTCCAACTCATACTAACTCAATGTCCAACTCATACTAACTCAATGTCCAACTGATACTAACTCAATGTCCAACCATTCTAACTCAATGTCCAACTCATTCTAAGTCAATGTCCAACTCATACTAACTCAATGTCCAACTCATACTAACTCAATGTCCGACTCATTATAACTCAATGTCCAACTCATACTAACTCAATGTCCAACTCCTACTAACTCAATGTCCAACCATTCTATCTCAATGTCCAACTCATTCTAACTCAATGTCCAACTCATTCTAACTCAATGTCCAACCATTCTAACTCAATGTCCAACTCATTCTAACTCAATGTCCAACTCATTCTAACTCAATGTCCAACTCATACTAACTCAATGTCCAACTCATTCTAACTCAATGTCCAACTCATACTAACTCAATGTCCAACTCATTCTAACTCAATGTCCAACTCATACTAACTCAATGTCCAACTCATACTAACTCAATGTCCAACTCATACTAACTCAATGTCCAACTCATACTAACTCAATGACCAACTCATTCTAACTCAATGTCCAACTCATTCTAACTCAATGTCCAACTCATACTAACTCAATGTCCAACTCATTATAACTCAATGTCCAACTCTTTCTAACTCAATGTCCAACTCATACTAACTCAATGTCCAACTCCTACTAACTCAATGTCCAACCATTCTATTTCAATGTCCAACTCATTCTAACTCAATGTCCAACTCATTCTAACTCAATGTCCAACTCATTCTAAGTCAATGTCCAACTCATTCTAACTCAATGTCCAACTCATACTAACTCAATGTCCAACTCATTCTAACTCAATGCCCAACTCATACTAACTCAATGTCCAACTCATTCTAACTCAATGTCTAATTCATTCTAACTCAATGTCCAACTCATTCTAACTCAATGTCCAACTCATACTAACTCAATGTCCAACCACTCTAACTCAATGTAGAACTCATTCTAACTCAATGTCCAACTCATACTAACTCAATGTCCAACTCATTCTAACTCAATGTCCAACTCATTCTAACTCAATGTCCAACTCATTCTAACTCAATGTACAACTCATATTAACTCAATGTCCAACTCATACTAACTCAATGTCCAACTCATTCTAACTCAATGTCCAACTCATTCTAAATCAATGTCCAACTCATTCTAACTCAATGTACAACTCATTCTAACTCAATGTCCAACTCATTCTAAGTCAATGTCCAACTCATTCTAACTCAATGTCCAACTCATACTAACTCAATGTCAAACTCATTCTAACTCAATGCCCAACTCATACTAACTCAATGTCCAACTCATTCTAACTCAATGTCTAATTCATTCTAACTCAATGTCCAACTCATTCTAACTCAATGTCCAACTCATTCTAACTCAATTTCCAACTCATTCTAACTCAATGTCCAACTCATACTAACTCAATGTCCAAGTCATTCTAACTCAATGTCCAACTCATACTAACTCAATGTCCAACCACTCTAACTCAATGTAGAACTCATTCTAACTCAATGTCCAACTCATACTAACTCAATGTCCAACTCATTCTAACTCAATGTCCAACTCATTCTAACTCAATGTCCAACTCATTCTAACTCAATGTACAACTCATATTAACTCAATGTCCAACTCATACTAACTCAATGTTCAACTCATTCTAACTCAATGTCCAACTCATTCTAACTCAATGTCCAACTCATTCTAACTCAATGTACAACTCAGGTGCCAGAACAGACGGTGCCTCGCACCGCTGCCACGGCAGAAAAGATCCACTCAAAGGCCGGCAAGTAGTCATAATCCCATATATCCATATAGGTTTATATGGACATATATTATCCGACAGAAGGAAAACAGAATGGGGGGGCAGACAAAAATGTGGGGGAGAGAAGTTGCATAGATTTTAAAGAACAGTATTTGAGATGATTATTTTACCTGGGAAATGTGGTCCAGTACGTGGTTCGGATTAAGATTGGTATCCAGGGTTCAGTTCAGGCTAACGTGTTTTTGTTCAGGTGAGCTGTTGTTCCCTCAGATAAAATGTGTTCTCTGAGTGGATTATTCCAGAGAGTGATGTGACATGATAGGATTGACAGTTTTGAAGTATTATTTTCTTGACATTCACATTTCACGTTTTTAATGGGGTCGTCACATTTTTGGGACAAGTTTGGGAAAGGCTGGTCTCAGTAATAATGAATATGATGCAGCATGTTGTTGTGTGAGAAGCATCACGGCCATACATGAACTTCATAAAGCACTACGGTCTGTGTGTGTGTGTGTGTGTGTGTGTGTGTGTGTGTGTGTGTGCGTGTGTGTGTGTGTGTGTGTGTGTCACTCAGCTGCTTTCTATTTAATAATCCAACTGAAAACCATTGGAAAAGTTCACTAACCTTCTCTGAAGTTCTAAATCCAACTTCAGACTCTCCCCCCTGATTTGGGTCATTTTTAATGTGATAACTCTGAAATGTGATTACTTTGGAAGCCACTTGAGTAGATTTACGGATGGGAGTTAATCATGGAATCCAGTCAAAGGCCTCTTTGACAGCAACCTGTGGAGGTTTTTCTGCCCTCACTAGATAATAACGTTACAGCGTGCGGCTGACTGAATTATTGCGCCGTCCTTTGGGCTCTACTTCCCGAAGAATCTCCCCATAAAGAACTGCCTTGAGTCTGAAGCCAGATTCAAAGACCAAGTCACCGACTCGTGTTTTTGCAGTAAATAATGACTCCAGTTTTTCTTTAAAAAAACACGGTGTATGTCACATGAACATCTAAAATTAAACTACCAATTGAATCGAGGTCTGGGTGAAACTGGACTTTGGGCATCGTGATGCATCGGTCCTTCGTTTGTGGGACACTAAAAGTAGCTTGTTAAATAAATTCATGTTGTGAAAATGAGTGCTATCTTCAAGTATTCAAGTATTCTCTGTTGAAATTGAGAACGTATAACTTAATGATTTACTGTCTGAGAGAGAGAGTCTGAGGGTTTGGATCCACAGAGCTCCTTTGGCTCCTCTTCCTTTGGCTCAATCTCTCCTGTTTTATGGTCAGAGCCAACATCTCTAAACCATCCAGCAGAGCAGCTCTCACTACCGCCTTTCCCTTCACTCCTGCTGCTACTATTCTTTCACCGATAAATCCCTGCTCTCACTGCTGATCACAACTTCATCCATCATAGTCCACGCCTGCCTGACCTCCTCAGTCAGCCTGGCCATCATTATAGAATACAAGAAGGGGCTCAGAGCTGGAGCAGATCCTTGGTGCGGTCCCAACTCCACCCTGAACCCATTTGTCTCTCCTACTGCTCACCTCACCGCGTCCATGCTTCTCTCATGTATATTCTCATCCAGCTACCTTTTCTATAACAATTGGACACTTTCCCAGCAGCATCCCATATAGGAGACATGAGACCTGATGGAGAGACAGTCTCTTCACTCAGAGAACTGTGGTTCTAGCACTAGTTACATGCTGTTACTTAGTTACGTACAAAACACCAAGAGTTCACGAGAAGCGAAAACTACTAACGCCATTATTCAACACTAATGGAGCAGACATCTGGAGTTCAGTCTCTTCAACTATTTGACTGCAACTAGTGGGGAACAAACCACCTTCTGATAAGTGTGCACTTGTTCTGTCACAGCGCCCAGTGCCTCCTGTGTCCTCTATGGAGAAGACACTTTAAAGATTTGCATTGCCATAAAAATGAATATTTTATTCCATTACTGGTTTCGACTGTGTGTATTAATGTGGTTATTCTCACGTATTGTGCTCTACATTTCAAATGAAACAACAGCACTGTTCCTTTCACCTCTGTGTCCTTGTCGGCCTGGTCCCTCATGATGATGAAAGCCTGCAGCTCTTGGTCTAATCCTTGTCTGAGGGGAAAGTCTGAGGGTTTGTGCAGGCATCCCCTCGGATCCACAGAGCTCCTCTGGCTCCCCTTCCGTTGGCTCATTCTCAAAGACTGTGGTCCAAAGAGGCTCTCGAGGTCTGCCTCACTGTCACTGGAGTCGCTGGACGGTACCTCTGCCTGTCTGGAGGCTGCGCCGGCGCGCTTGCTGGAGAGAAAGGGGAATAAAGGAAACTGAAGTAACCGATTTAGAGGCTGGATAGTGTGATTGTCATGAAGTCTGTCTCACCGTAAAATAGCGTTTTTCTCTTCCCTGCTGGGCTTCAGATAGTACTGACAGCACAGGACGGTGAACTTGGCTCCCATCTGCTCGTTTCTCAGAAACTCAAATATATGTTAGGAAAACCACTCTTCCTCCAGAATCCTCAGGTAATCCGTATAAGTTAAAAAAGATATCTCTTCAATTACAAGAGTCTGAGACGAAACATCCCGGCTGTATCTTCACTTTTCCTGTCCGTGCTCCCTGAGTGCAGGTCCGGGCCTGAATGAGGGCTCCTTCTCGATTACATTACCCACGTGAGTCCGAACAAGTGACAACAACACGCACAACACAGCTCACAGATGAATGGAACATTCATTCACTAACTCCTGATGTTGCAGAATGCAGCAGGAGAGGCATAGCGTTCCTGCTCTATCTCTACAAAACACTGCAGTCCTGAGTTCTGTCCCGTCACCTTCTGCCTGATTCATAGTTCTGTGGAAAAAATCTCATACGAAACTATGCTGCACGTTGTGATAAAAATCCACGGTGTGGTGCAGCATCAGCAGTAATGATGGCGTTGTTCTGGTCTGTTGTGGTGAAGAAAAAGCTGAGACATGAGGCAGAGCTCTCATTCTACCGCTCCGTCTTCGTTCCCACCCTCACTTATGGTCATGAACTCTGGGTAGAGACAGAAAGAATGAGGTCAAGAATACAAGCAGCTGACACGAGCTGCCTGCAGAGGGTGGCTGGGCTCGTGGTAGGGAGCTCAGACATCCGGAGGGGGCTCGGAATAGAGCCGCTGCTCCTTCATGTCGAAAGGAACCAGTTGGGGTGTTCCGGGCATCTGACTCCTTCATGACGTCCTTCATGCCTCAAGGACGCCTCGCTTTGGAGGTTTTTCCGGCACTTTGAGCCGGGAGGAGACCCCGAGGTAGACCCAGAACTCGCTATATTTCTCATCCGGCAAAAGAACATGTTGGGATCTCCCAGGATGAGCTGGAGAGTGTTGCTGCAGACATGGATATCTGAATATCCCTTCTTAGCCTGCTGCCACTGCGACCCGGTCCCGGATAAGCAGAAGAAAAATGAATGGACACGAAGGGAAACTTAGTAAAAACAAAATTCAAGTTTAAACTATAGTTGTAATTCAATCAAAGGTTCTTTTAAAGCAACTGGTTCTGTGTGAAAGCCGCTTTTGTCATAATTGACTTCTTCTTTCCATCAAAAAGTTCTATATGCAACTATCAGGCCCCCACTGTGATGTCAGAGACTGACCTCCAGTCATCAGAAGGGTTTGGATGTAGTTGCTGCAGAAGTAGAAACATCTACATATGAAGTTCATTAGATAAAATAACACTTAAAGTTGTTTTTACTCAGGTTTTCTTTGATTCTTGCTCAGTTTTGTTTGGAAATCCGACACAGTTTAATCTGAGATTCACAAAAACAGACGGAACCCCGTGAGGTCCAGCTCTTATAGCTGGTCGGTTAAAGGTCAGAGTTCACGCGGGCAGGAGAGGCGCTGGGGAAAGACAAACATTCATAAAGACTGTGCTATCAGCCGTTGTATAATTTTAGTGACTCTTCATAAACGTTAATACTTTACCCACTCGGAACAGTCTGTGTCACAGCTGCTTTCCCACTGTCAACATGGTCACAGAATTATCTCAGAGCCAAGGTCAACAAGAACCAGCAAGGTGGCCCATCTACAGGAAGGGACTGACAGCTGCAGAAACAGCCAGGTGCAGGAGGAGCAGGAGGAGCAGGAGGAGTTAGGTCGTTTTAAAGATTTTATCATCAGAGGGTGAAGGTGACTCTCCTTTGTTCAGGAGAAACACAAACAAACAGCTGACAGTCCAAGAGACACAAGCGGACACAAGCGGGGCGGATGAGTGTAGAGTGAGAGGTTCTGCAGATTGTGCTAGTCTCAAGTAGAGGAAACCATGTTAAACCTGTGGACATCTGGTTTGCTCCTGCTGACTCTGAGCGGTGCTCTACAGACGTCCAACAGGTGAGTTTACCTGAGCAGAATCAGCTTTTTCTCCTCTGCATCAAATACAGTAAGGAAAATAAGAGTGACAGCGCCTTATTTTAAGATTCCCATGTCTTTGGGACCGACTGTTCTGAATGAACAGCAGGATACTGAGAATATATCTGTAGAGTTACTGAGTATATTTGACAAGGTTTGTTTCTTAGAGAGTGTTTTAAACCTCAATCGAAAAGCTTTGTTCATGTGCTGTTAAACTGAATAATAACAGACATCAAACTATTTCTGTTCATTCAAGTCAAGTGTTCTTCATGCAGTCTTCTAAATTCACAGTTTTGTGGAGAGCTTGGAATCAACACGGACTTTCGACTACACCAAATATCACCCCATGGACGTGGTAGGTGTTCTCTGACAGACCCTCAGGGAGGATATTTTATATGTTCGGCCGTTTGTTCCCTTTGGTTTGACCTTTAATCCTTGTAAATCACACATGGACATCGTCCAGATTAACAACGTTATTATCTTAATGATTACTCTGATTAAACTGCAACACAGATATACGGCTGGATGGAAGCTATGGAGCGGGAGAACCCAGAGATGGTCTCTTCTTCTGTGTACGGACACACGTTTGAAGGACGAAACATCACACTGCTGAAGGTATTCCAGCCTCCGACCTTATTTTTACGTGCCACGTCATTTATACAGGAAAAACAAGTTAAAGTCAAAGATTCCTGCACTGCAAATGTATAAACTGTTTAAAATCTGTTCTTTCAAAGGCTGTAGTTTGTGCTTGTAGCTCCCCCTGGTGGACAAAGGTGGTATTTCGCAGCCAAAATCTCTGTCTGGGATTCACATCTTGGGTCCATTGTTTATCCAACTGGTCCAAATGGAGAGTCCTGCTGGTTTTGTCCCACAAAAACTATAAGAATAACATGAACTTTGTGGTATTTCTATCAAATGTGATGCAGCAGTTATCAAACAGTTTCTGAACAAATTCTCTGATTGTTCTGTTTCCTGGTGTTTCTGTAATATAATCATGTTAGAGACATTTTGATCTGAACAGAAAAACCCTGTAATGACAGTAATATTGTTATTTTTGGTGATTGATCTCGGATTACTCACACAGAGTAACAGGTACCATCTTATCGGCACTGAAATAAATCATCTGAGGTTTTACCTGGTTATGAAATCACACTTGATGGTTGTGGAGCTTTTTTAAGTTTATTTCGGGGATGTAATTCAGGCCAGGATTAACTTAAAAGAGCCAATGAGATGAACAGCTCAGATTAAGCCATGAAAACTGTATGCCTAGATTCTAGATATCTAGATTGGTGCAAGTTCCTCAGGACTTGGTTAGATAACGAAAGAAATCTAAATATATATTAGGTTTTAATCTGTCTAAATGTACTTAGTGAGTCTTCTTCTCCGTCGTCTTCCAGCTGGGACTGGAGAACCCAGAGGGCCGGGAGAAGAAGGTTGTATGGATGGACTGTGGGATCCACGCTCGGGAATGGATCGCTCCGGCCTTCTGCCAGTGGTTCGTCAAAGAGGTTTGTCCACCGGGATCATTCCACCGGTACACGTGTGACAGCGGCTCCACTCTGACATGTCGGTATTCGCTGTGTGGTTCAGATGGTTCGCTCGTACAAAAGCAACAAGAAGCTGGAGCAGATGCTGCAGAACCTGGATGTTTATGTCACGCCTGTCATCAATGTGGACGGGTATACGTTCAGCTGGGCCAACGACAGCGTGAGTTTTCCTCAGGCTTGTTATCAACAATCCAGTTTCACAGAACATCGTTTAACTCAGAACCTCTGTGTTGTTGGACTGCAGACCCGTCTGTGGAGAAAGTCTCGTTCAGCACCTCCTCCAGGCAGCAGCTGCTACGGAGTGGACCTCAACAGAAACTACAAGGCAAACTGGCGAAGTAAGTTTGTGTGTTTTCATCACCTCTACCTCATGAAACTCTCGTATGTGCACAACAAACATATCTCACTATCTCAGAGGAAGTCATAAACTCTACAAACAGACAGAAACGGTCAGAGCAATTTACTAAACCAACTCCAAACATGTCCAACCGCATCATCACTCCAGTAGATCATCTTCAGAAGCAGGAAGTTGGCTCCCAGGTCTCACTAGTAGCACACTATGCCAAAATCAAAAGAAATTCAAGAAGGTTTTGGAAGTCCACCAGTCTGGGAAGGGTTCAAAAGCTGGTTCTGGTTCTCCACAGATCCACAGTGAGACACATTATCTACTCAAAGAGAAGACCTGCAACAATATTGAGCCTTCACGGAAGTGGACCACCTTCCAGATGTCCTCCAAGAACACGGTGAAGGTTCATTCAGGAAGTCACAGAAGGAAACATCAAAGGAGCTGCACCCCTCTCTCACCTCAATAGAAGGTCAGAGGTCATGACTCCACTAATACAAAGACACTGAGCATGACAGAGTTGTGAGGAGAAAAGCCACTGCTGACCCAGAAGAACATTAAGGCTGGTCTGAATTTACCCACGACACACCTTGATGACCCTCGGAGATTCCGGGAAAATAATCTCTGGATTGATGAGTGGAAAGTGTTTGAAGACAGGGTCCGGTACCATCGGGTGTGAACCAAACACAGCATTCCACTAGAAGAACATCAGACCCCGGGTCAAACACGGAGGAGATGGTGGAATGTTGAGGAGATGATCTTCTGCTTCAGGGCCGTCGCTGCTGAAGGTGAAACGTCTAGATGGTGTGAATATTTTTTCACACTGGTGATTCAAATTCTGGAGAACCTCCTTGACCTTCTTTCTGTTAAACTTGCTATGATGAGCCGACACAATTTATCTTGAGAGAAACACAACAGAAGAAACCAGGAGGTTCCGTTTGACAGGACTGTGTTTCCTATCAGCAGATCATCAGATAAAACCCGAGCCTGGAAGTTTTAGAAAGGTTTCAGAAGCAGTCCCTCATTAAATCATGTGTATCTTTGATTTTATCACTCCCTCATTAAATCATGTGTATCTTTGATTTTATCACTCCCTCATTAAATCATGTGTATCTTTGATTTTATCACTCCCTCATTAAATCATGTTGTATCTTTGATTTTATCACTCCCTCATTAAATCATGTTGTATCTTTGATTTTATCACTCCCTCATTAAATCATGTGTATCTTTGATTTTATCACTCCCTCATTAAATCATGTGTATCTCTGATTTTATCACTCCCTCATTAAATCATGTTGTATCTTTGATTTTATCACTCCCTCATTAAATCATGTGTATCTTTGATTTTATCACTCCCTCATTAAATCATGTGTATCTTTGATTTTATCACTCCTTCATTAAATCATGTGTATCTTTGATTTTATCACTCCCTCATTAAATCATGTGTATCTTTGATTTTATCACTCCCTCATTAAATCATGTGTATCTTTGATTTTATCACTCCCTCATTAAATCATGTGTATCTTTGATTTTATCACTCCTTCATTAAATCATGTGTATCTTTGATTTTATCACTCCCTCATTAAATCATGTGTATCTTTGATTTTATCACTCCCTCATTAAATCATGTGTATCTTTGATTTTATCACTCCCTCATTAAATCATGTGTATCTTTGATTTTATCGCTCCCTCATTAAATCATGTGTATCTTTGATTTTATCACTCCCTCATTAAATCATGTTGTATCTTTGATTTTATCACTCCCTCATTAAATCATGTTGTATCTTTGATTTTATCACTCCCTCATTAAATCATGTGTATCTTTGATTTTATCACTCCCTCATTAAATCATGTGTATCTTTGATTTTATCACTCCCTCATTAAATCATGTGTATCTTTGATTTTATCACTCCCTCATTAAATCATGTGTATCTTTGATTTTATCGCTCCCTCATTAAATCATGTGTATCTTTGATTTTATCACTCCCTCATTAAATCATGTTGTATCTTTGATTTTATCACTCCCTCATTAAATCATGTTGTATCTTTGATTTTATCACTCCCTCATTAAATCATGTGTATCTTTGATTTTATCACTCCCTCATTAAATCATGTGTATCTTTGATTTTATCACTCCCTCATTAAATCATGTGTATCTTTGATTGTATCACTCCCTCATTAAATCATGTGTATCTTTGATTTTATCACTCCTTCATTAAATCATGTGTATCTTTGATTTTATCACTCCTTCATTAAATCATGTGTATCTTTGATTTTATCACTCCCTCATTAAATCATGTGTATCTTTGATTTTATCACTCCCTCATTAAATCATGTTGTATCTTTGATTTTATCACTCCCTCATTAAATCATGTGTATCTTTGATTTTATCACTCCCTCATTAAATCATGTGTATCTTTGATTTTATCACTCCCTCATTAAATCATGTGTATCTTTGATTTTATCACTCCCTCATTAAATCATGTTGTATCTTTGATTTTATCACTCCCTCATTAAATCATGTTGTATCTTTGATTTTATCACTCCCTCATTAAATCATGTGTATCTTTGATTTTATCACTCCCTCATTAAATCATGTTGTATCTTTGATTTTATCACTCCCTCATTAAATCATGTGTATCTTTGATTTTATCACTCCCTCATTAAATCATGTTGTATCTTTGATTTTATCACTCCCTCATTAAATCATGTTGTATCTTTGATTTTATCACTCCTTCATTAAATCATGTGTATCTTTGATTTTATCACTCCTTCATTAAATCATGTGTATCTTTGATTTTATCACTCCTTCATTAAATCATGTGTATCTTTGATTTCATCACTCCCTCATTAAATCATGTTGTATCTTTGATTTTATCACTCCCTCATTAAATCATGTGTATCTTTGATTTTGGCACGGGAGGACAAAGGTAAACCTGAAATATTATAAGTGTGTTTTCTCTCCCAGCGGTCGGTGTCTCCTTTGACGCTTGTTCAAACACTTACTGTGGGACGTCTCCGGCGTCGGAGCCAGAGACTAAAGCTGTCATGGACTTTGTTGGTAAATATTTATTTGATGAGACAAATCACAATCTACCAGTACAAACAGGTGAAATATGTTTTTTCTTTATTTGATAAGTGATATGTCTAAAGGTATGACTGGAAGAATGTACTCAAAAATTAAACGTGTTTCTCTGAGACGAACATTAAATATATAAATCCTGGAAGATGAAAGACCGAGGACTTTTTATATTATTTGTTCCTTTCATCTGTGTCTAGGTGAGATGGTTAACAAGACTCTCTGTTTCCTCACCATCCACTCTGCGGGCCAGCTGATACTGCTGCCATACGGACACCCTGAGGTGTCTGCACCCAACTACGATGAACTGGTGAGAGCATGAACCTCGGGGCTCGGAGAGCGCTTACCTCCCTCAAGAACCAGCAGCGCCTATGACAGACGTTATTGTGTTCACAAAAAACACTAAAAGTGCCTCATCTAGCCATGGTTAAAAAAACAACAACATTCTATTCCATCATTCTGTGAGGTCGTGACGAAACGGCTCCGTGTAGGAAATGACGAAACCTACCTCCTGGGAAAATGACATGCAAATCCATCCATTAGTATTTCCATAATCTTAATAATAATAAGGTAAGGTAATAGAGTTTAATGTCCTGCTTAGCTGTTTGGTTGACTTCATCCTGAGTCACTATTTCTTACTGAAAAATGTAACTGAACCTGCTTATAACGGGACCCAGTGGCAGCATTTGTATGATCCAGAGTAAGGGACCAAATACGGAGCCCAGGGGGACACCAAAGGTCAAAAGGGTCACCTATAAACCCTTAACCACAACATAGTGAGAAAGTCTTATTCAATAAGTCGATGTTTTATCACACTGAAGCCTGTGAGGACTGACCAAACATAATTATGTGACCAGAAAAAAATCATTATAGTGTCTAAGACAATACATTTAGAAAACATTTTCTTTTCTTAGGGAGGACATTAAAGGTGAATTAAAGCTTATATTCATTTCATGAGCAGAGAAATGTCACAGTTTCCTCTGACTATGGGCCTAAGGCACATTCTGAACCTCCACCAAAACTCCGTTTGTTTGGCTTCATCTCCTTTCTCTGACTGTTGGAGAGAAGGGCTACCTGGAAAGTATTTGTTTGGTTGTAATCTTTTGGAGCGCTGCAGGTTTCTGTCGGTGAGGCAGCAGCAGGAGAAATGAAGAAGGTCCATGGAATGGACTACACTGTGGGAACATCTCCACAAGTCCTCTGTAAGACTCCACGACCACCCGATGTGTCTGCTCTGCATAGATGCCATCAACAAACAGTCTGAGCCTTTGTAACCTCGATGCATACCGATCTGCCATAACATTACAACCACCTGTCTAATATTGTGCAGGCACTCTTCTTGCCACCAAAACAGCTGTGTGTTCTGACACCTTTTCAGATCAGAACCGGCTTTAACTTTTTCAGACATTTTGCAAAACTTTCTATTACTGGACATCATGCACTCCCCTTCACTTCACATGCAATCAATAAGCCTTGGGCACAAATTCCCCTGTCACCGGTTCTCCAGTTGTCCTTTTACACCACTTTTGTAGGTTCTAACCTCTGCAGACTAGGAACAGGAACAAGACCCTCAGTACTGGATACAAAGTCCTTCAGCTCAGTACGCTTAACCTCTTTTCCTGCTTCCAACATCAACTTCAAACTGTCCCTTGGCTAATATTTCCAACCGCTGACAGGTAACCACAGTCACCAGATAA
>JBBDHG010000224.1:2150000-2155000 GCA_037951165.1 Lophius americanus | reverse complement strand
CATTTGAGCTTTTATTAACTGAACTAGTGTTTCTCGGGGCTTCAGGGCAGGTCTGACCTCCGATTATGTAACTTCCTGTTTAGAACTTCTGATCAAGAGTGTTTCTCTTCATCTATGCACTCTCTGCTTCTCTTCCCCACTGTGATGTATATTCCCCGCTACCTTAAACAAACACACAAGAGAACACACTGTATTGCATCTCCATAGGTATGTCAGAGCTCATTTAAGAACTCTAGAAAGGTTATCTCCTCTCTCTTTTGTGGTGGAAAGCCGTCTCACGCTACAGGCAGCACATTTATCATGTCCAACACGCCGCACTGTCGGTGCATCTCTAGGTTAACTTACATCTGAGGGACATCCGTCTGTTATCTATGCATAGATGATCATCCTGGAGATGATTCAATAGAGCTGGAAATGACACATTTTAAATCTACGTCTCTGACTGTTTCGGAGACAGCCAGAAGTTTGTTTAATCACATCGCTGCCGGGACCCTCAAGCAGCGGTTGTATTTTAGTCTCAGATCAATTTTAACTAGTCATCGCGGGTCACAGACACACATTCACGGCTGCAAGCAATTCACCAGTTCACCTACATGGCGTGTTTTCTGACTGTGTGATGAAGATGGGGAGGCTGCAGGAAACTCAGAAACATGGGTACAACATGCAAACTCCACCAGAAAAGACCCCACAGGTGGATTTGAACCAGCAATCTGACCCTCCCGCTGTGAGGCGACTGTGCTGCCCTCCAACTCTAAAGTAACGTCCTGTAATATCTTTTCTTGATGCATCTTAAATGAAGCTTATCTTCATTACCTGGATTCTCAGGTATGTGTGTGCATGTTCAAAGAAATAACTCATAATTGGAAAATTAAAAGTTCAACTATATTATTATTATTTTCATAATATAAAACAATAATATATTGTTGACTTCTGCCTGTAGAGGCGAGGGCTCCACCTGTGAGGAGCTCTAGTCCCACTGCTGTGGTGAGATGAGGTTATAAACTCATATGTACTCACGTTTGCCACACACACATGAGGATGATGAACAGAAGAGAGTAAGAGCTGCTGTGGACACCACAACACATCCGTGACACAAACCTTCATAGCTAATCGATGTGGACGACAACACCTTCAACACAGTGTCACTGACGCTCGATGGGAATTATTCCACGCTCTTTAACTGTCACCGGTAATCAATGAGGGCGACGCCTTCATCTGCATCTCCTGATCATTACATCTGATCTTCAACGGCAGGGCCGGCATTGGATGACACAGGATGGTCGCACCAGGATGTGCAGGATGATGGGCAGATGTGTGAGGGAACGGAAACGAGTGTCGCACAGACCGACGGAGGAAGGGTTAGAAACTCACACAAAGGTGGCTGGAAAGAATTTGACACCAGAGGGACACAAGGAAGTGTGGAGAAGACTCAGGATGAGGATTGGCCGTATTTCTGTCAGTCTGTGAAGGCCAGACAGCAGACCACATAACCTCACTCACTCACTCACTCCCTTCCTGCCTTCCTTCCTTCCTTTCCTTCCTTCCCTCCTTCCTCTCTTTCATAATATTTCAGATGTCATTAAAGATTTTAGTTTTCTCCCATATCACAGATATTTGGGAGGGACTAATCTTATAATAATTTGTCATAAAGAAATTACCGCAGATCTTTTTTAATTAGCGTGAAAATAACCTCCAAATTTGGTGCACAAGAATCGACTGGATGATTGTATTCATGTGTTTTACTTTAAAAGTTCAGATTTTACTCAATCGGGGAAGATTTTCACAAAAACACAGTTTTTTAGAGATCAATCTATACAATATATGACAATATATGACTTTACCCTAGTAATTCATGTTTAACTCTCTAGGGGGAACCTTTTTCATGAGGAACACTGTTTCCTCTACATAACTCAAAAACAACTTCATGGAACAATGTATTAGGGTGGGGAAGAACTGGTTTGATTTATGGAGAAGTTGGTTGTATATTTCGGACATTAGGGGGGAGCTTTATGGACAAATGTTTTGTGGCCATAAATTCTCAAGCATTGGTCTGACATTGTCCAAATGTGGTTCAAATGAATCGACGATAACTTCATAGTTAACTTTGTGGGGTTCAATCAGGGGGATTGCTTGTCCAACAAAGGTGATTAGGGTCTTTTGGGGGACGTACCCCCGCTGGCGGGGACAACAGCAGGGGTCTAGTTTCCAGCCACTGATGACAGAACTGCGGCAGCAGAGTGCTTCTCTTCAGCGGGACAGGAAACGTTGCTGTGCAGACGTGTAGACGGTGTGGTGCTCCTGTAAAAACATGAAATATAGAATGTTTCTCTGCTCGGGGTTCTCACCAGTTGCCGTGTTAGCACAGCCTGATTTATGCTATTTACTTAACCGGGATGAACTTTCCAACTGGGGCTAGCTTCCTCTTTTTTCATGCCTCTGCACTGGTAGGAGCCACAGCCAGGACGGTTATGTGTTTGTCAATCAGTCTCTTTCACAAAACGTGCCGTAAATCTCTCTGGGAACCATTCCTTCATCTTTTTCTCATCAGTCTCACTCTAAATCTTTTATAATTTGAAGAAGAAAATACATGCGTCCCACTGTCTGACTATTGCATGGAGCAGGACTTGCTGCCTCCATTTCCTGTTTGTTCCAGCCCCTCTAGCCTGACCTGACATTCTCTCCTGGAGATAACTATGAAAATATATCATGTCTGTTTTTCTCCTACGCACACACCGTGGAATGAAGCCTCCGAGAGTAGAGATGAGGACGCAGAGGAAGGAGGGTGATGGAGAGGGAATGAGAAACGTTGCAGTGGAATAGAACTAACAGGGACCATCATGGCAGTCACAGAGGTGACCACATCATCTGAGCTCCGTCCGCCTGTAAAATGACTCGCCATCAAAACAGGAAATGACCAATATCACTCTAACTCGCCGAGGCAGGAATCCCTGATGGGCGACTCTATTCAGGCGCTGCCGGGTGTTTCCATGCTTGAATGTGTGAGAGGTTTTGTCTGTGTGTGCAGTTTACAAAGCAGGGCAGCAGTTCTTTATATCTTTGGTCTCTGCGGAGGAGTGGGCTCCAACTTCAGACGAGTCCTGGATCAAGTTTGAATCACTTTGTTTTAATCATGTGCGAAGGAATAAACTTGGATTTAATTTTGCATAGTCTGGTAAAACTGTGTGTGAGTTTGGGTGTGTGTGAGAAAGTAATGTGTTGAAGATGGATTGAATCTGTCGCCTTATAGATCAACATGTTGATTTATGGCACCACTAGACTGAATAATGAATACTAGAGAGTGTGCATGCTTCTGTGTGTGTGTGTGTGTGAGTGTGTGTGTGTGTGTGTGTGTGTGTCAAAATGTCTATTGTGCATATATGGGTGCTTGTGCAGGAGTGTGAGCGTTTTTATGTGCCTTGAACTGACAGTTTTTCATGGATCATGATGATAATCAATTGCTGCACAGATCCTTGAGCACTGCAGCAGGCTGCCGGTTATCGACAAGGTGCACACACCCACACCCACACCCACACAAACACACACAACCAGGTACACACACGGCATGATCTTCTTCCGCCCCTCCCAGAAGCCCTTGCAGTAGCACTGGACAGTAAAGTTTCAATGCTGATTATTTAAGGAGAGGAGACTCGAAGCCATCTATTGCTGTGGGTTCACTGCTGTAATGATCTCCTCTGACTCTAGGTGGCAGTGTTAAACAGCAAACACACAACAAAACTCCAGAGAGAGAGAGGCGGCGTGAGAGAGGTTGTTGTATAGTGTATGGAACTCTACTCTACTCTACTCTACTAAAGAATACATGATGAACAGAAACACTGGAGAAGAAGAGAATATGTAAGTGACTCTGAACTGTGGGCTCGCAAGTTGTAATAGATCACTGGGTAAAAAGTCACAACCTCTTCTGCCATCACCCTTTTTGTTTCTTTCAAAACTCTTTACTGTTCCGGGTCATCTTTTAGATGTAGCGATGTCAACGTAAAGGACACATGGAAATATCTGGGCTCTGTAGTGTCTCATCCCACATAATGATGTGAGTATACTGCCTCTGTGACATTATGACCGGGCTGTAGTGCCTCTGTGATGTCATATCTTGGCTCTGGAGTTTCTGTGTCATAATGATATGGATGTAGTGTCTCTGCGACATAATGATTTGGCTCTAGTGCATCCGTGACATAATGATTTGGCTCTAGTGCCTCTGTGACATAATGATTTGGCTCTAGTGCCTCTGTGTCATAATGATCTGGCTCTAGTGCCTCTGTGACATAATGATTTGGCTCTAGTGCATCCGTGACATAATGGTTTGGCTCTAGTGCATCCGTGACATAATGGTTTGGCTCTAGTGCATCCGTGACATAATGATTTGGCTCTAGTGCCTCTGTGTCATAATGATCTGGCTCTAGTGCCTCTGTGACATAATGATTTGGCTCTAGTGCCTCTGTGACATAATGATTTGGCTCTAGTGCATCCGTGACATAATGATTTGGCTCTAGTGCCTCTGTGACATAATGATTTGGCTCTAGTGCCTCTGTGACATAATGATTTGGCTCTAGTGCATCCGTGACATAATGATTTGGCTCTAGTGCCTCTGTGACATAATGATTTGGCTCTAGTGTCTCTGTGATCGGGCTGCATTGAATAATCAAAGTTTTTGACAAAAATCATATTGAAACTAGTTGTCAATAATTTACTTTGTATTAAACGTTAACGTCTTCGGGCAGCGCCGCTGCGGCTTACCGATGACCGTCCCAGCACCAGACAGGCGTCAGAGACGTTATGGGAAGGAATTAAAGATCAGCGCCATGGCAACACCATCCCGACAGAAAATATCCAGCCACAAACACGACCATAAAATTGGTAAGCTTTCCTGTCCTGGCATGAAGCACGTCGGTTATGCTGGAGTACTTGAAGCGGAGTCGCACTGGCTCTGTAGACGAAGACGACTCGTCTCGGTAAGCCAAACAAAAGCAGACGCATTCATTTCA
>JBBDHG010000224.1:1920000-2145000 GCA_037951165.1 Lophius americanus | reverse complement strand
AGTATGACGTTTAGCATCTCACTTTAGCATATTAGCATGCTAATGATTGCTTATTGTGAACACAAAGCTGAGGCTGATGGGGATGGTGTTAGCGTTTGGTCATAAATCACAGTTGGGTACAAACTCAGATTCGGACCCGTTGGTGGTGCGGGCTCGCCGGAGTTATTAGACTTCCTCCAGAGGCAGAGATGAATGTCGCTGCCACAATTTGAATCAATCCACTGACTAGCTGTTGAGACAGAGCAAAATTATTGCCCCTGCAGCCGCGCTGCTTGCATGGCTAAAAACGTATTTATGCCGAATGAAAGCAGACTTGTATTAAGCTGGCAGAGAAATGAGGAGAAAGAAGGAGGGAGGAATGACGGAGGAAGGAGGTCTAAATGAAAAAGCGCTGGATGGAGGGAAGAGAGAGGAAACAATAGATTGATAGATGGCCGAGGTAGGACATGCTGTCGGACTAATGATAAACCAAGGTGGCAGAATGGACGGAAAAACGAGCTGAAAGGGAGGATGGCGAGGCACAGATGGATGGGATGAGTGTCATGCTGCTTAACTAATGTTCCCCAAGCCTGTAGTTCAATTCCTTTTCAGAATCACAGCTCCATCTATCACCCCGATGTGCCTCGTTAGCAGCGCAGTCTTTACCAATCCCAACAAAACCATTTGCATTTCATGAACGACCGACAAAGGAGCTTTAACCTGTCAGTGCTCCTTAATGTCTGTCTGTCTGCTTCCGTCCGTCTCGGCCCATCTCTCACTCCCGCACTCACAAACACTGAATATTTTAATTGCATATTCACGTCGGAGGACATTTCCAACAGTCCACCAAAAGAAATGACTGCGCCGGCTCGCAGTCGTTCATTAAAATCATGAAACCAGATCCCAGATAGAAGAAGCATACCCTCCTACAACTGCATATCACTTTTCCTCTGAATTATCCCGGCGTTCGGCAGAATGGTGGAGAATCTGTTTGATTGAGACAATAATAGACATACCATTTATTGGATACTGCTGCTGGGCCGTGGCCATTCTTTATTATCACGGTACACATGAGAGCATAATGGCTCTGTCCTAATTAAAATTGTGCTATCCATTTTCTCCCGCTTTCCTCAATTATTTGTAAAAAAGAGATGTATATATGTCTCAATGCCTGGCAACAACCCAGCAGCAGAGCTAATAAGGGCTGGCTTGAATTTCCCACGATTTCATTCCAGTGATGAACTGCAACAGGTCTTAATTGCTTTTGGTTTTTCTCTCTGTATAACGCTGAGTCATTTTCTGCAGCCTGTGTTGCTAATTCAAGCTCTTTCTCTACCTTCTATAGAAACAATATAATTATCAATATGCCGGGGAATCTTCATTAGATGAATGACAGTCGCACTTTCGGCGTAATAAGTCTAACTATTACATCCCCTAAGAACGTCTGTGATGCATGCATGGGAATAAAAGACTGAGAAAGGGGCGAGGGAATAAATTCCTCCGTCTATTGCATCCCTGAAACTAATGAGAATTACAATATTGCAGATACATCAAAGTAGGAAAGTAAGTAAATCAAATGTCCAAACCCCATGAGTGAACCGTAACATCATACTGAGGCTTAAGGCTGTTACTCAGTGAATGCCTGCACAAATATGCAGAAAAAGCTCCTTCTGTCAGCGTTAACAGGACCAGTGTTTTAGTTAGCTGCAGTATCCTCTGTGTCGTCCTCAGGAGACCCTCACGTACATGTGGTCCTGGTGTCTGCCTGCTGCGAGGGAACCAGGGTGTGTCCGCGTAAAGTCCCTAATCCCCAAAAGTGATCCCCCTGATTGAAGCTCTTATCTGAAATGTGAAGTTATTTTCACAGTATTTTCAGTAAAGAGTACTCCCCAAAGTGTGTAAAATATGAACTATTAGGTTAAAATGTGGATAAAATATGAATAGATCTCCTGGAGAACATGTATGCACCGTATTTGGACTAAATTGGTGCAACATTTGAGAAATTATGGCCGGAAAACTTTGAGGTAAAGCTCCCCCTAGTGTTGTAAAATATACAACCAGGCTTTCCCATAATCAATCCAGTTCTTCCTCGCACTAAAGTCTATGTGGTGTAAAGTCTACTTATACTAAGACATGTATGGGTATTCAATTTGAAGATGAGCCAAGAAAGAGTTTTCTCTGTTATCGCGTTCACATGAAGGATCCGTGGTGGAGGGGAACGCGGCGGCGACGAGTATCCATTATATCCCCTACATTTTGGGCAAATTTCCAGTGTGTGGGGAAACCATGTTATTGTTTGAGAGTGTTTGAAGTTGGGTTAGAAGATGCGTGAACAATAAGGTCCTGGAGACATGGAAAGAACTATTTAGCAAACATCAAGAACATGAGAACTATTCTAAGATCTGGGATCTAAGATCTAGGAATCAAACCAGAAGGCCTTTGAAATCTAAAGTTTGAATACTCTAGGTGGATGAGGTGTGAGTCAGGTGTGTGAGGTCACCAGCACGACCACACTCACACACACACACACACACACGGATGGACAGGGACGAGGTGACTCATGGAGAGACAGGGAAAGCAGCCAAACTTAGAAGAAAAAAATAATGGTTCTAGGCTGACGTGACAAGTAGAAAAAAACATGCAACCCTCCTTTATCAAAAAGCACATGACTTGTAGGAGAGCCTACAGGTTTGAATATTTATGTCGATGCTGTTAACAAACTAGAAGGCTCCCCTCACTGTCACCTGCTGCTGATGGGTAGCACCTCTGAATGATGTCACCTCTTCCATCCAGGACATGAGGGGCGTGGTCAGAGGACAATCCCAGTTCCTCTACATCCCCACCGTCCTCACACAAAGCCCCTCCGTTCATTATCTCTCCGTAAGTTCTGCTCCAGAACTATCGGCACCATTTGGTAAAATGAGATGCAAAAATGTCTCCATGTTCCACACCATGATCTTTATTCAAAGTGACACGATTAGAAGAAACCCTACGTTCTTAGTGTGAAAAACGGTTTCTTCTGTAAAACGTGGGCGCTACAATTATTGCCTCCCTTGTGTTTAATATTTGTCTCCGCCCCGTTTTGCATCTCGCGTCCAGCCGATCTTCTCCGGTCATTAGTTATCATCAATGTGTCTCTATCAACATTCTAACCTTTTCCTCCATATCTCCAGCTCTCTCCACCTCTACTGACGGCTCTTTCCTTCTCCGTCTGTCCACCAGTCTGTCTCTCTACCTGTCTGTCTGTCTCTTTTCTGTCTGTCTGTCTGTCTCTGCTGACGGTGGTCATTATTATAAGCTGTCCTGTCAGACATGTTGCTCTTGGCTGTTATTGATGTCCCCTCATTACGAATTATGCTGGAGTGCCTGAGTTTGTGCTGAGTGTCCAAAAACTGACTGACCCATTCACTTATGCAGAACCGGTACACACTCTCACACACGGGTCACATACAGAAACAAATATACACATTTACATATACACACACAATGTTTGCAAAGAGGGACGGAGAAAAGATGGAGGACAGTCTTAGTGTTTCCTTTAGGGTCCACCTCAAACGTGACTGGACCTTAGAGAAGGTTGTTGTTAGAAGATTAACTCTTGGCTGTGGGACCCCCCCAGTCTGAGAATCTGGGGTCTGCTGGGTCTAAAAGAGTCCTAAAAAGTATCAAACTGTCATGATATCAATCATCGCTGTTACAAACGTACCGGTTCTGACCCAGGATGCGTAGAGTTGGTTCTTGTAAAGTGGCCGTAGGTGTGAATGTGACGGTGAAGACTCACTGGCCTTGCGGTGAACTGGAGATCTGTCCCTGCTTCTCTCTACATGCTGACCCGGACAGATTCCAGAACCCCTGCAGCCCCGCACAGGGTTGGTGGTTATAGAAGATGGATGGATGATTCGGGTTTTCTTTGGCTAAACTTTGCAGTACATTACATCAAATTGACTGGAACGGCAGTGAGTGGAGCGCAGAGCTCTGCCAAAGCTGACTCACACCGTACAGATTTGTCTGACTCGCCACATTCATCCCCCACCCGTCATCAAAGTGTCCCGCAAATCACTCCTCTAGCGTTTGTGTGGCAGGATTCAAAACATTTGATCACATAATGCTGGAGAAAGTGGGAATAAAAAGTCTTTGCTCAGCTCCTCTTCTCCAGGAGTCAAAGCTTTTTGTCCTGCATCATGCGCCGTGTCGATGTGAACATACAATCATTCCCTCGTACATGATCTCTCAGGATTCAACTCTTCCTCCTTCTCCGCGCCTCCAATATCCTCCGCCTTCTTCTCAGTCCTTCTTTTGTGAGGGAGTGCTGAGCTCACATGATCTGGACTTCCATTGCATTGGTCACAACATTGGTCACAACCCGCCTCAGCGGCACCATTGTCTACGGGGTCGGTCGGGTAGAGTCCTGCACCTCATATTGAAGGGTCGGTTTGAGGATGAGGTGCTGTGGCTGAGTCGCCACTTTGTCACAGCTTGACCCAACAGACAGAGTTGGGGGGATAACCCACATGTCTGGTTACAAAAACAAGTTCAGTCTACTTGAATACGCTTCAACACAAAATCAAGGCAACAAACCAGGGTGGTGCAGAGATTTCACCAACTGAACCAGGTGCTGGTTCTGGGCTGCTACCAGAACCTCGTCAGAGTGGTTTTTATAGGGAACCCTGGATAACAGAGCGTCACAGAGGAACTAGACACTCATCATTACATCACAGAGGGACCAAAGACTCATCATTACATCACAGAGGAACCAGAGACTCATCATTACATCACAGATGAACTAGAGACTCATCATTACATCACAGAGGAACTAGACACTCATCATTACATCACAGATGAACTAGAGTCTCATCATTACATCACAGAGGAACTAGACACTCATCATTACATCACAGAGGAACCAGAGACTCATCATTACATCACAGATGAACTAGAGACTCATCATTACATCACAGAGGAACCAGAGACTCATCATTACATCACAGATGAACTAGAGACTCATCATTACATCACAGATGAACTAGAGACTCATCATTACATCACAGAGGAACCAGAGACTCATCATTACATCACAGAGGAACTAGAGACTCATCATTACATCACAGAGGAACCAGAGACTCATCATTACATCACAGAGGGACTAGAGACTCATCATTACATCACAGAGGAACCAGAGACTCATCATTACATCACAGAGGAACTAGAGACTCATCATTACATCACAGAGGAACCAGAGACTCATCATTACATCACAGAGGGACTAGAGACTCATCATTACATCACAGAGGAACCAGAGACTCATCATTACATCACAGAGGAACCAGAGACTCATCATTACATCACAGAGGAACCAGAGACTCATCATTACATCACAGAGGAACTAGAGTCTCATCATTACATCACAGAGGAACTAGAGTCTCATCATTACATCACAGAGGCAGTAGAGTCTCATCATTACATCACAGAGGCACTAGAGTCTCATCATTACATCACAGAGGAACTAGACAATCATCATTACATCACAGAGGCAGTAGAGTCTCATCATTACATCACAGAGGAACTAGAGACTCATCATTACGTCACAGAGGGACTAGAGTCTCATCATTACATCACAGAGGAACTAGAGTCTCATCATTACATCACAGAGGAACTAGACAATCATCATTACATCACAGAGGCAGTAGAGTCTCATCATTACATCACAGAGGCAGTAGAGTCTCATCATTACATCACAGAGGAACTAGAGTCTCATCATTACATCACAGAGGCACTAGAGTCTCATCATTACATCACAGAGGAACTAGAGACTCATCATTACGTCACAGATGAACTAGAGTCTCATCATTACATCACAGAGGAACTAGAGTCTCATCATTACATCACAGAGAGAATAGAAACTCATTATTACATCACAGAGGGACTACAGGATCATCATTACATCACAGAGGCAGTAGAGTCTCATCATTACATCACAGAGGAACTAGAGACTCATCATTACATCACAGAGGAACTAGAGTCTCATCATTACATCACAGAGGAACTAGAGTCTCATCATTACATCACAGAGAGAATAGAAACTCATTATTACATCACAGAGGGACTACAGGATCATCATTACATCACAGAGGCAGTAGAGTCTCATCATCACATCACAGAGGAACTAGAGTCTCATCATTACATCACAGAGAGAATAGAAACTCATTATTACATCACAGAGGAACTAGAGACTCATCATTACATCACAGATGAACTAGAGACTCATCATTACATCACAGAGGAACTAGAGACTCATCATTACATCACAGAGGAACTAGAGACTCATCATTATATCACAGATGAACTAGAGTCTCATCATTACATCACAGAGGAACTAGAGACTCATCATTACATCACAGAGGAACTAGAGACTCATCATTACATCACAGAGGCACTAGAGTCTCATCATTACATCACAGAGGAACTAGAGACTCATCATTACATCACAGAGGAACTAGAGACTCATCATTACATCACAGAGGAACTAGAGACTCATCATTACATCACAGAGGCACTAGAGTCTCATCATTACATCACAGAGGCACTAGAGTCTCATCATTACATCACAGAGGCACTAGAGTCTCATCATTACATCACAGAGGAACTAGAGACTCAACAATTACATCACAGAGGAACTAGAGACTCATCATTACATCACAGAGGAACTAGAGACTCATCATTACATCACAGAGGCACTAGAGTCTCATCATTACATCACAGAGGCACTAGAGTCTCATCATTACATCACAGAGGCACTAGAGTCTCATCATTACATCACAGAGAGAATAGAAACTCATTATTACATCACAGAGGAACTAGAGACTCATCATTACATCACAGATGAACTAGAGACTCATCATTACGTCACAGATGAACTAGAGTCTCATCATTACATCACAGAGGAACTAGAGTCTCATCATTACATCACAGAGAGAATAGAAACTCATTATTACATCACAGAGGGACTACAGGATCATCATTACATCACAGAGGCAGTAGAGTCTCATCATTACATCACAGAGGAACTAGAGACTCATCATTACATCACAGAGGAACTAGAGTCTCATCATTACATCACAGAGGAACTAGAGTCTCATCATTACATCACAGAGAGAATAGAAACTCATTATTACATCACAGAGGGACTACAGGATCATCATTACATCACAGAGGCAGTAGAGTCTCATCATCACATCACAGAGGAACTAGAGTCTCATCATTACATCACAGAGAGAATAGAAACTCATTATTACATCACAGAGGAACTAGAGACTCATCATTACATCACAGATGAACTAGAGACTCATCATTACATCACAGAGGAACTAGAGACTCATCATTACATCACAGAGGAACTAGAGACTCATCATTATATCACAGATGAACTAGAGTCTCATCATTACATCACAGAGGAACTAGAGACTCATCATTACATCACAGAGGAACTAGAGACTCATCATTACATCACAGAGGCACTAGAGTCTCATCATTACATCACAGAGGAACTAGAGACTCATCATTACATCACAGAGGAACTAGAGACTCATCATTACATCACAGAGGAACTAGAGACTCATCATTACATCACAGAGGCACTAGAGTCTCATCATTACATCACAGAGGCACTAGAGTCTCATCATTACATCACAGAGGAACTAGAGACTCATCATTACATCACAGAGGCACTAGAGTCTCATCATTACATCACAGAGGCACTAGAGTCTCATCATTACATCACAGAGGCACTAGAGTCTCATCATTACATCACAGAGAGAATAGAAACTCATTATTACATCACAGAGGAACTAGAGACTCATCATTACATCACAGATGAACTAGAGACTCATCATTACATCACAGAGGAACTAGAGACTCATCATTATATCACAGATGAACTAGTCTCATCATTACATCACAGAGGCACTAGAGTCTCATCATTACATCACAGATGAACTAGAGACTCATCATTACATCACAGAGGAACTAGAGACTCATCATTACATCACAGAGGAACTAGAGACTCATCATTACATCACAGAGGGACTAGAGTCTCATCATTACATCACAGAGGAACTACAGCCGCGGATGAAACTCTGTCTTTGAGTCTTTGGTCGTAACAATGATGTAAGGATTAATGTAGTTCAGTTGGTCCTCCACACCCCCCTGAGTTTGTAAATATGGTGGTCACAAGGTTTTGGTTGTTTATGATATGACATGTTGTATGTTATGTTTCAAGAATTCCACTTTGGCAGTGGTTAAGGGTTTATGTTGTGGTGTTGTTGTTGATGGCGGTCATAGGTGTGACAAGGAACAGGTCGTACCCATTTTAAACGAGTGACCGGTAGAAGTACGGATGTGTGGTGAATATATTCCACATACAGTGTGCTTTCCTGGGATCCGTGGGAGACAATCTTCGTGGACAGACGACAGACACGGCGCTTGTGTTTGCTTCAACAACACTTGATTGAAGTGATCCGTCACACACACCCTTCACTCAGCGGCGTCTGATTTACGGCTCGCAGGCTGCTGGAGCTGTTTATTCTACGTTTACCTCCATGTGTCTCATATGAGAAAAGCATGCCGGGTGTAGAAAGCTATCTGCCAGACGCCCTCCGTGAGGCCCCCACCCTCCTGTTGTGGATACCACGTCTTCTATAGGACCTCACACGCTCACACTCAAACACACATATGGAAGTAGTTCACCTTGTTGCTCCGTGTGCTTGTCTGTGTGGTTTTAGGGTCCGGTCACGTGTCAGAGAACGCCGGGCTGGATGTCCTCTCAGCACACGAGGCTGAACGGATCAGTGGCTTTTGTGGTCACCGACAGGAAATTAGTTCAACTGGAGAGGAATACTGCGGTGTTAAAAACATCAAACATACTGATGAGGGTTATACGGCCATGCCTTTTAGTCGCAGTTTAGTGTAAGCTAGTTTAAAGACATTATTTCAAAACATTTTGATATGTTGCAAATCTATTTTTCCTACGTAGGAATTTTGAGTATAAAAAAATCAATTTACAGATATCTTCATTTAACTCAAGATATGAGTAATTCCTCTTTCACTGCCAATAACAACAAAATACAATTTAGTTTCTAATATGACAAATGCATTAACAAGATAAGAAACAGTTTCACACAAGTTCACTTCTAACAAGATGGGAAAGTGAAATAGCAGATTTCTGATATTTAACTGTCTTCATTACAAACATAGAGAGATGGAGAATGAAGAAAGAGATTGAGGCTTATTCCAATAGATGAATCCTTGGTGTCAGGATACTGGTGGTGGTGGCTGAGGACTCTGCTGAGACTGACGAATGCTGAAGTTTATGGATCTGTGATGGGGAGGGAGGGCTTATGTCAGCAGCATGAAGGAATGGAGAGGAACATATTTAAATTTAAATTCAGCAATAAGATGAAGGTTTGACAAGTCCTTATCTAAGGTTTGGCTCCATTACGTTTTCGTTTTGCTTTCCCATTATAGACGTTTTTCATATGAATCAATCCTTTGTGTTAAAAAAGAAGTTGTGTTTTGTTCGTTGTCGTTTGTCTTTACTGTTGCTGGTTATTTAACAGAATGTATTGATAAGACATTTTCCCACGATTTAATTACCTTCCAACAAATAATGATAAAATCATAATATTAACAGAGTATGCAATGATTGAAGCTCTAGGTCTGAGAGGAAACTTTTTCTTCTGCACACATAGGCTTGGGTTATTCCTGTCTCTCACACCTCTCCCTTACATTCTGTCTTATTTTCCTGCTGTCATGGACTGAGGGTGTTGTTATTATCTCTTCACATCATCAGTTCACATCGATCCAGCTGCACACCCTCACTGCTCTCCTGCCATCTCCGTGCCTTCACTTTAACACCATTCTTTCCCTTCATCTTGTTCTGTCATGCTGTTAATATGTGTGTCCTCCCTTTCTGTCACCAGCCAGTCACTCCAGATTCACCAATACTTTCTTGGCCCATCAGAGTCATCAGCCACCACCACCACCAGAATCCCGACTTACGCTTTCTGACGAACTAATCATCAGACATTGTGTTGTAAAAACAAATTCCTTTACTTGATTAACTTGTCATCCCAGATTGAGATGTTAAGGAGACACTGACGAGACTCTGTGGTTCCGTGACTCTGTGACTTTGTGACTCTACAGCAAATTTAGATCCAGAGTCCTTGAACATCCCACATCCAGAGTCCAGTAGGACGTTGATCAAGTGGGGGTGCTTTTTTTCTTTATCCGATACTCATAATCAGACTTCTTACTAGTTTTTATTATTTATTTTTCTGTGCAAACAAAACATTGTTTTCTATTAAAGGTTGGAGTGTGTGTATGTCACTCCCTCTAGAGGACATATGTGGTATCTTGCAGCCAAAAGCCCTCTCTCGGTTCAAATTTTGGGTTCATGTCCATCCAACTCTTCCAAACAGAGAAACTGTGTAGAGTAACATGAACTTTGTGTCATTTCTGTCAAATTTGATGCAGCAGTTATCAGAGGTTTCCATGCAAACACACTGATTGTTTTGTTTCATGGTGTTACTGTGAACTATTGGTATTTCTTTTCTTTTAACAGGTACAATGTTACTGACACTGAAAATAAATGATTTTAGGTTGTACCTGTGCATAGACACCAAGGTTTCTGTAAATACACCTGATAGCAGTGGATTTACTTTAAGTTTATTTTGAGTATTTGATTCAGGCGAGGGAACAATCGCTGGTCAGAACAGGTTAATATTAGTATATATTTGTCACTCTCATGTATTTATAATTGTCATATTTTGTTCTTCATTGTGTCATACTTGATGTTTGATTTACTCAACAAATCCCTGTGAGACTGTGTTGTGTCTGAAACCCAGAACTCTGCTACCTCACTCCACACAATGTGTGTATCTGGTAATCATCAACCGACTACACACCGTGTGAGTATCTGATAATCATCAACCGACTACACACCATGTGGTTCCTCTAATTGCACTATTGCACAACTCGAACTGGACTATTTTAATTCATATTCATACATGCCAGCGGAGATTGGACCTTTTTTTTTATTTTACAATTCCATGCACTTTATTCCTTTATTTTAATGTACATGTGTATTTTTATTTCTTAATTTATAATTATACTATCTGTGTGTGTATGTATATGTGTGTGTGTGTGTGTGTATAATGTTTCTCTATGCATACATACATCATACATACATATCTATGGTTCTACTTCACGTTGGGGTGATACTGTTGTGATTTGTATACCTGTGCATAAATAAAGTCTGTTTTTTGCGGCCCTGGCTGTGCTAGTGGTCATGGTGATGAACATCTTATTTTCCTTCTGTCACAACTGAAACACATCCTGATCTTTTTATAGTGCTACGGAGGCTGTACAGTGAAACAGTCGCTGCGGTACATGTGGCTTTGCAGAAGTAAAGTAATAAAAAGACTGTCGATTTGAAGCCTTGCAAACTAATTACAGAGTGATGAATTTGTCTTGGAACAACAAGCAGCAACTGAAGGCTGCCTTGTTTCCTTGACTGATGATACAGAACATCCTCCCCCATCATCCATCATCCAGCTTTATGGCTTCCTGGGCAGGTAGTTTGTGAATATGTGCAGTACTTTACGCACCTCTCTGCACACACACACGTGTGCGTCGTTAACACGGACACATGTGTGGTATGTTGGGCTGCTGACTCTGTGTGTCAGGAGAGGAGTGGCCAAGCAATTAACCAGATGTGTTAACGACCATCTGACTGCAGAATGGCCCAACGTTTTACAGCAGCACGCAGCACTTTACTGCTTTTGTTGTCAAAGTGATTTAACATTGTCTGCCATAAAGTGCTGATCTTGGTTGATTGTTTTGGCCTCTTCAGATTGTTCTTTGACACACACACACACACACACACACACACACACACACACACACACACACACACACACACACACACACACACACACACAATGCAAATTCACTCTTGAACTGTTTTACACATGCACACACATTTATAGCCTGTATTTGTTTACGGCTGGTGTCAACTGATCTGCTCTGGGACCGATCTGAAGCTGTAGATCTCCCCGATCACACAATGAGTGTGGTCTAGAGATGATGTGGCATAGAGGTGATTTGGCATAGATTTGATGTGGTCTAGAGATGTTATGGCGTAGATTTGATGTGGTCTAGAGATGTTATGGCGTAGATTTGATGTGTTCTAGAGATGATTTGGCATAGATTTGATGTGTTCTAGAGATGATTTGGCATAGATTTGATGTGGTGTAGAGATGATGTGGTCTAGAGATGATGTGGAGTAGAGATGATGTGGAGTAGAGATGATGTGTAGTAGATTTGATGAGGTCTAGAGATGATGTTACGTGGAGATGATGTGGCTGAGATTTGATCTGGCGTAGAGATGATGTGGTCTAGAGATGATCTGGCGTAGAGATGATGTGTCGTAGATTTGATCTGGTATAGAAATGATGTGGCGTGGAGAGGATGTGGCGTAGATTTGATGTGGTCTAGACATGATGTGGCTGGCTTAAAGATGATGCGGCGTAGATTTGATGTGGTCTAGAGATGATGTGGCGTGGAGAGGATGTGGCGTAGATTTGATGTGGTCTAGGGATGATATGGCGTAGAAATGATGCGGCGTAGATTGGATGTGGTCTAGAGTTGATGTAGCGTAGATTTAATGTGGTTTACAGATGATGTGGCGTAGAGATGATGTGGCGTAGATGTGATGTGGACTATAGACCATTCGGCATAGAGATGATGTGGATTAGATTTGATGTGGTCTAGAGTTGATGTGGCGTAGATTTGATGTTGTTTACAGATGATGTGGCGTAGAGATGATGTGGCGTAGATGTGATGTGGACTAGAGACGATTTGGCTGGAGATGATGTGGAGTAGATTCGATGTGGTCTAGAGATGATATGGCGTAGATTTGATGTTGTTTACAGATGATGTGGCGCAGATGTGATGTGGACTAGAGACGATTTGGCTGGAGATGATGTGGAGTAGATTCGATGTGGTCTAGAGATGAAGTGGCGTAGATTTGATGTGGTCTAGAGATCATGCGGCGTATAGTTGGGTGGTCTAGACATCATGTGGCGTAGAGATGATGTGGCATAGACATGATATGGCGTAGAGATGATGTGGCCTACACTTTATGTGGTCTAGAGATTATATGGCGTAGAGATCATGTGGAGAGATTTGATGTGGTCTAGAGATGATGCAGCATAGATTTGATGTGGTCAGGGGATGATGTGGTCTAGAGATGATTTGGCGTAGAGATGATGTGGTCTAGAGATGATGTGGTGTAGAGATGATGTGGCCGAGATTTGATCTGGCGTAGAGATGATGTGGTCTAGAGATGATCTGGCGTAGAGATCATGTGTCGTAAATTTGATCTGGTCTAGAGATGATGTGGCGTGGAGAGGATGTGTCGTAGATTTGATGTAGTCTAGAGATGATGTGGCGTAGAGATGATGTTGCGTAGATTTTATGTGGTCTAGAGATTATATGGCGTAGAGATGATGTGGGGTGGATTTGATTTGGTCTAAAGTTGATGTGGCATAGATTTAATGTGGTTTACAGATGATGTCGCGTAGAGATGATGTGGCGTAGATGTGATGTGGACTATAGACCATTTGGCATAGAGATGATGTGGAGTAGATTTGATGTGGTCTAGAGTTGATGTAGAGTAGATTCGATGTGGTCTAGAGATGAAGTGGCGTAGAGATGATGTGGCGTAAATGTTATTTGGAGTAGATTTGATGTGGTATAGAGATGATGTGGCGTAGAGATTATGTGGCGTAGATGTGATGTGGTCTAGAGATGATGTGGCGTAGAGATGATGTGGCGTAGAGATGATGTGGAGTAGATTTGATGTGGTCTAGAGATGATGTGGTGTAGATTTGATGTAGACTAGAGACGATTTGGCTGGAGATGATGTGGAGTAGATTCGATGTGGTCTAGAGATGAAGTGGCGTAGATTTGATGTGGTCTAGAGATCATGCGGCGTAGAGATCATGTGGTCTATAGATGATGTGGCGTAGAGATGATGTGGCATAGAGATGACGTGGCGTAGATATGATGTGGCGTAGACTTTATGTGGTCTAGAGATTATATGGCGTAGAGATGATGTGGAGTAGATTTGATGTGGTCTAGAGTTGATGTGGCGTAGATTTGATTTGGTTTAGAGATGATGTGGCGTAGAAATGATGTGGCGTAGATGTTATTTGGAGTAGATTTGATGTGGTATAGAGATGATGTGGCGTAGAGATTATGTGGCGTAGATGTGATGTGGTCTAGAGATGATGTGGCGTAGAGATGATGTGGAGTAGATTTGATGTGGTCTAGAGATGATGTGGCGTAGATTTGATGTGGTCTAGAGATGATGTGGCGTAGAGATGATGTGGCGTAGAGATGATGTGGAGTAGATTTGATGTGGTCTAGAGATGATGTGGTGTAGATTTGATGTAGACTAGAGACGATTTGGCTGGAGATGATGTGGAGTAGATTCGATGTGGTCTAGAGATGAAGTGGCGTAGATTTGATGTGGTCTAGAGATCATGCGGCGTAGAGATCATGTGGTCTATAGATGATGTGGCGTATAGATGATGTGGCATAGAGATGACGTGGCGTAGATATGATGTGGCGTAGACTTTATGTGGTCTAGAGATTATATGGCGTAGAGATGATGTGGAGTAGATTTGATGTGGTCTAGAGTTGATGTGGCGTAGATTTGATTTGGTTTAGAGATGATGTGGCGTAGAAATGATGTGGCGTAGATGTTATTTGGAGTAGATTTGATGTGGTATAGAGATGATGTGGCGTAGAGATTATGTGGCGTAGATGTGATGTGGTCTAGAGATGATGTGGCGTAGAGATGATGTGGAGTAGATTTGATGTGGTCTAGAGATGATGTGGCTTAGATTTGATGTGGTCTAGAGATCATGTGGCGTAGAGATGATGTGGAGCAGATTTGATGTCGTCTGAGAGATGATGTTGCGTAGATTTGATGTGATCTAGAGATGATGTGGTCTAGAGATGACTTGGCGTAGAGATGATGTGGCGTAGAAATGATGTGGCGTAGATCTGATGTGGTCTAGAGATGATGTGGCTTAGATTTGATATGGTCTAGAGATCATGTGGCGTAGAGATGATGTGGAGCAGATTTGATGTTGTCTGAGAGATGATGTGGCGTAGATTTGATGTGGTCTAGAGATGATGTGGTCTAGAGATGACTTGGCGTAGAGATGATGTGGCGTAGAAATGATGTGGTGTAGATTTGATGTGGTCTAGAGATGATGTGGCATAGATTTAATGTGGTCTAGAGATGATGTGGTGTAGATTTGATGTGGTCTAGAGATGATCTGGCGTAGAGATGATGTGGAGTAGATTTGATGTGGCATAGCACCACTCCCATCCATCTTCAAACGAATCCCCACTAGTAAACCTTTCAGGGCTTCATGCTCACACGTTTACAGCCAAAGCTGATCAAATGAAATGTATTTGGACAAGGCTTAAATAAAAATGAATTTTCTTAGTAATATTTGAAAGTAATTCAATCAATCTTTCCTTTACCACCAGTCTGTTGCACTCTAGCGCCTCAGTGGGAGAGAACGGAAGAGGAAATGTGGAAATTCTCATTGGACCAATACAATGTAAATATTGTATTCTGCTTGTTGATTGGTTAAAGAAGACATCCGTCATCGGAGCATTTTCTCGTGTTTTAGCCATTAGCAGATCAGCCGGTAAAAAAAGAAGCGCATTGAAATTCATTACACAGATGTAGGAGATCCCAGCTGACTCTGTCCTCCTCTGCTATCCACCACTAGTACTTCACACAGACTGCCTTTCCCCGTGCCTGCCCTCTAGGTGTCACTGCCTAAACATAATCAGAATTTCAGTACTGCATTTGTTTCCCCAAGGAGTTGGTAATGGTTCGTTTCAACCCGCTACTTGTCTATATTCTGATTTCCCTCCTGCCTGCCTGTCAACAACAGAGGAGGACCAGCCTCCCCTGTTTCAAACATAAACAAAACACGACACACACACACACACACACACACACACACACACACACAAAGTAACACACACACACACACACACAAAGTAACACAGGGCCCCAAACTGCAGCAGATGCTCGTCCTAACAAACCATTACAGGAGCAGAAGCGCGACCATAAACAAACCCTCGTGGTCACATCAAAAAAAAGTTTACTGACAACAAACTCGTTAATTTTTTTTCTTCTTCTTTCACTCATTGCTGATACAGAACCAGCAAACCCCTGCTTCTGTGACTCACATATAAAAGTTCTATGACTCCCTCCTGCAGCAGCTGCAGACTCGCCGTGTGTGTCAGAGAGTAATGGCGCTTTTTCCTGTTTATGTGCTTGTATTAGCTTTCTGCCTGTGCGCGTATGGATTTATGTGAATATGTGTGCAGGCATTTTTTTTGCGAGCGTGCGTTGCATGAGGTCTTAATTAATCTCTGTCATTAATAATTTAATCATGGCTTTTTGTTTAATAAACAGTATGGCAGTGATGTATTGCGGTTGGGTCAGGTAATGTGATTGGCGGTGGAAATGAGCTGGTTATGCACAGCTCTCTTTCTCTCTCTCTCTCTCTCTCTCTCTCTCTCTCTCTCTCTCTCTCTCTCTCTCTCTCTCTGTCTCTCTCTCTCTCTCTCTCTCTCTCTCTCTCTCTCTCTCTCTCTCTCTCTCTCTCCCTCTCTCCCTCTGTACCAGAGATATTGCTGCTGGCATTCAGTGTGCACACTTTAGGAGGGAGGGCAATTACGCTAACATGCCATAATGATCGGTGATGGATGTGGGGAGAGGAGGTTCTTTCACAGCAGATTTCAGCTAATGGAGTAACACTGCGGAAGGAAAGGCGGCAAAGAAAATTTTCAGAATTACTTCATATTACAAAACACATTTCCATCACTGTCTCTTCATCTAAAATAGAGTTACATGTTTTTTCTCTCTCCATGGGCTCCCTGAGTTCATTGAATGAACCCGGAGCTCAGACTGCATTTAACCGTCGTCCCACCTGTCAGCACTAGATGGCACTGTTGAATAGTTAGCCTCAGACTACAGCACTACCTCACAGCTTCCTCCCCTGCGTCTTAGCTACCTCAATTCACATGTTCTTAATTCATCATTTCCACTTATTCTTCTTCTTCTACCTGCATCTAATGTGCTGCGTCATGAAAGTCCCATCAGGTCAAGCTTTAATGATCCTACAGGTTCAGTTCAGGTGTGGCACAAGCCAGAATTTTAGCTCTCACTGGTCCTTTCATGTGTAAAATAAACAGAATACAACGGAAACTGGAACAGTACTGGTTTAACTGCTGTATTATCCACGATCAACCCGCTCACCCTTCAAATTCTGTTAAAACGGCTAACAGATTTTCCAGAGCTGCGACTCAAATCATGTACCTCAAAACTGGCCCTCACTCCAGTTTGAGTCTAGACTGTGAGTGTGTTCACTCTAAATCCTCATTTCCACTCCATCTATGCACAGAAATAACCTCCTCCTTATCAAACATGCCCATCAGCAACCAGACGCCATCCACGCTGTCACAGCAGCAAGGGAGGGCAGCATCTGGGGGATTTCTCCGGCGCTGTGCTTCGGTCTGAGGTACTTGTATGTTACTGGATTATTTCTACTTTATACTTATACTCCACTACATCTCAGTAGACACTGCTGTGCTTCTACTACGTTCCATTTTTCTGACAGCCTAATTTCCTCTCCTGTCCAGTGACAGTGTTTCTCCGGAAGTTCTGATCTGATATGGAACAGCCTGAGTCGGGAGTTAAAGGACTGTCCACACATGATCCGGTTTGAACGTCTCATTCAGTGGTTTTTCTTTATTTTATCATTTCCTAGCAGTGTAGCTATAATACATGAATATTGAAGACATCAAAACTATGAAGGAACACAAATGGAATTATGTAGTTAAAAGTAAAACAAACCGGAATGTGTTTTATATTTTAGAGAATTCAAAGTGGCCGCCTCTTATATTTCTCCCACTCTCTCATCAGCTTCATGAGGTGGTCACCTGGAATGGTTTTCCAACAGTCTTGAAGGAGTTCCCAGATGTGCTGAGAACTTACTGAGTATTTTTGCCTTCACTCTGCGGTCCAACTCCTCCAAAAAACATCGCCAGACCGGTTCATCTGCTGCTTCCTGGTCAAATAGCCCCGACACAGCCTGGAGGGGCGTTTGAGGTCAGTGTGTTGAAAACGGATGATGGTCCCACTAAGCCAACCCAGATGGGAGGGCATGGCGCTGTAGAATGCTGTGGGAGCCATTCTGATTATGTGTGGCTTGAATTTTGAATAAATCATCAACACTGTCCTTTCCTGGTGTTTCTTGGCCCGAGTAATTATCTTCTTCTTGTCGTTCTTCCTCGGCAGCGGCTTCTTTGCCGCTAAACAGTTGATGTTGAGATGCGTCGGCTGCTTGAACTCTGTGAAGCATCTATGTGGGTTCTGATCTGAGGTGCTGTTAATTTAAGGTTCCTGAGGCCGGTAACTCTACTGAACTTATCCTCTGCAGCAGAGGTAACCCTTCCTCTTCTTTTCCGTGGGCGGTCCTCTTGAGAGACGTTTCATCATAGCGTTTGATGGTTTTCGCCGCTGCACTCCATACATTCAAAGTTCTTGAAATTCTCCAGATTGACTGACTTTCTTGTCTCAAAGTAAAGATGGACTGTGGTTTGTCTTTACTCAGTAGAGTGGTTCCATAATATGGATTAGAACTGTAGTCCATGGGGCTATTCACTGTTTACAACTGTGAACCTACACTTCCTCCGCCCAACACCACTGATTGACCAGCACCACCAACACCACTGATTGTCCAGCACCACCAACACCAATGATGCTCTCAGACACATCAACAAGGCAAGAAATCCCACAAATGGACTCTTGAGCAGGCTCATCTGGTGACAGAGAACCCCCCAGGTCACCAAAACATCCTATAATTGATGATTGCTGCATAATGAGTACTTTCACTTTTGATACTTTTATTAGATTTAGCCCATAATATGTTTTATCATATATTACTTTTACTTAAGTGAGGTTTTGAATGCGGGTGTTTTACTCCTAGTGGAGTATTTTAACGTTGGTTGTAGATCCTTGTTTCACTCCAAGGATCTGAGTCTGAGGTTATTGAGAACACTGCAGTGTGACCTGAGGTTTGACTTTTTTCACTTTTTCACTTACATTTCCTCGGCCTTTGTGACATCTGTTGACTTATCTTTCTTCACTGGTGGCTGGACCACCCCATAATAAAGGCTTCTTCTGCTTCCATGTATCCAGAAGGAATGTGTTCAGAAACATGAATAAAATGAAGTCAATAATTGTTCATCTGTAATGATGAACATAGATACGCCTTCAAAAGTATGTCAGGATGTAAAATACCATGAGTATGCCATGTACCCGACTCAAAAGTTAAATGAGGTTCTGCCGGACCCTCGCGGCCCATTTCTCTCTCTGAATACTCTGTTTTCATGTCGAAGGTATTGGTGCATGTTTCTGCAGAGTTTCAGGAAGAAACGGAGCTTTACCGCCCAAAATACTTGGAGGCAGTGTAGCTGTAATAAGACCAGACCGATTTCTATGGACACGAGAAGACACAAAGTGAAAAAGAAAAAAACCAACTCATCACCACTTCCATGAAGGTGAGTTGTAGAGCGGTGGGCATCACCTGCTGGGTTGGGCAACCTTTTTCAGACTAAGGTTGATTTTGATGTGTGTGTGTGGTTTGTGGCATTGAACAAAGTCAACATTTATTGTTGTACTGACTGGAAGAGCTTGTGGGGTGTTGCATATTCACTGCTCACACACATGTACGGGGCAGACAGTGTAGGCTTCTTTGTGTGGGGGTCTTGGGAAGGGCTTCACGGGGGAGCAGGTGGGATGCGGTGAAAATCAAGATTGATTGTTCCGGTTTCTGCAGCATCAAAAACCACAGCTGGGAGAGATGTTTTTGGTCACCTCACAATTATTCATTCTCCATTTCATCAAATGATTGAATTTTGTAGGAGTATTTCAAACCTTCATCAAACACTAATAAAAAAACTGGTGCTGATCCTCTGCTCCGCCTTTCTCTCCGTCCAACCTTGGTAACCCACCAGACGTGCTCAGTCTTTCCCAGTCTCCTGTTGAATACAGTTTTTTGCAGGATTTGTGATGGAGATGGTTTTATTTCTGCAGAAACGCGGTGAATTGTGAATTCCGGTGCGAGTGGGTGCCAGACCCTGCTGTCCTCCTGCAGACGGCGCCGGCTCATGTCACCCGCTGTGATATTGTTTGCTCCATTTCATTGGCTAATGTTGCAGCACTGTAGAGGACGCTGATGTTCTGTGTATCCTGTGGGAGTGTACAGCTCGGGTGTGAAATGTATGGATCGGAGCGTCGGCTGCCGGGGGTGTAAAGATTCTCCGACATAAATCGGAAATAGCTTTCAGCACCGAAGATGTGAGTGAATCCAAGCCTCTGGATCGCTCACGAGCCCAATATGAAGGTCGCAAACCAGAGGGATGAAGCTTTGCTGCTAATTCTGCAGACTCCACTCTCGAGAGACTCATGCAAGACGTCTGCACTGACCTTTGACCTCTGACGACAGTAATGAAATGGAAAATCACCGTTTGATATTCTGCTGAACACGTCTTTACGCCTGCTTGGTTTCTTGTCCCCTAACTGATTATATCCCAACATAAATGGAGCCCTTGTCTTAATATTGTACATTCTCTCTCACACACACTCACACACACACACACACTCACACACACACACACACACACACACACACACACACACACACACGCACTGCAGGCGGCCTCCGGTAGGACTGATTCATAGACACCCACCACATTCCAGGGTTACTATTTCATCTGCTTTCACTACTTTCAGCGTCGGTCTTAGGTGATGAATTCTATTCCATGAAATGTTATCACATTTTTTTTTCACTAATAGACCGTGGGACTGGATTTTGGTAAAGGTGGGTTGCATATGTTCGACACTAGGGGGAGCTTTATCTCCAAAAGTTTTGGGGCCATATTTCCCTAACCCATTTAGTCCGAATTCAGTCCGACTAACTTGTGTTATAATTTACTGTAATTGTTCATATTTCAGCCACAAGCGGGGTTTTTTTTTTTCTTTTTTTTTTTTTTTTTACAAAAACAAAGTTTCTTATCCATAACAAGGAAATCAAGGCTGCTGTCCAGAACCTTTCACTATTTCAACTCGCCTTCTCTCCTAGTTTCACTGCGTCTACTTTGTGTCTCTGGTGAAAATGTAGTTTTCAGCACTAGACAGGCTTTGCAAAGCTCATGAACTTCAGTGCGCAGAGGTAAAAAGAGTTTCTTTTCATTGTGTTTCTCTATATGTGTCCCTCTAACAGCCAAAGTGAATCACCTGGACACGAGTGAGTGAGACAGACATCACTTTATACTCACCGTGTCTACATTTTGTTCCTAGTTATTCAAGTGCAAGCATGGCCACTTTCATTGAATTATATTATACACATGTGGAATAAAACTGGGCATCTACATCAAGCAAATGTTGGGATCAGACTAAATGGAATCACATCACATCACAAGAACTCCAATCTAATCACTGTGAATTAAAATGTTTGTTTCTGAATCGTGTCTGTATCTGGATGTAGATGAATCATGTTTATGAGGGAGAGATCCACACACCTAGCTTCCTTGTAGTGAAGTTTAATAATAATAATAACAATAATACATTTAATTTATAATGCACTTTACATTTATTGTCCTTTCAAAACAGAGAAACAGCAACAAATACTATTCTGCACCATAAGTGCATGTGTATACATGTCAGTGGTTTTTTGTGGGTGCTGTTTCCATGGCGGTTCAAACCTGGAACAAACAATACCACCAAATGTTGGCTTTTGATTATTATTACTTTATGTTAGTGCAGAGAGATGGAGGGTGAGATGCAACAAGTTCCAGGATAGCTGCTCGCTCTGTTCATTAAATGTCTACAGGCATCTGAAGAGAAGAACATTTGAGGACACCATAGTTTACGCTGGGGTATGATTTTTGAAATTCTCCTTCCAAGATCTTAGACACTAATAAAGTCAAATAGGTCTCTGTACCTTCTGTGTTTTCTCCACAAAAGGGGAACCAAAAGGGTACTTTTATGTAGTTTTCCCAGTGGAAGGCTATCGACGACAGCACCTCATCAAATTTTCTCTACTAGAAATAGATACAACACGACATTTTCTCCATTGAAAGAGAAACAAAAGTGGACTTGAATCCGGTTTCTCTGTTGAAATGGCACCGCAGAGAGTAACCCAACATGTTTTCTCCACTGTAGAAGGTATGATTTTTGGTATTTTCCTCACTAAAGGGGACCCAAGAGGCAAACCGACCATTTTTACCAAGTTTTTGCTACTAGACTGGCCCTATGTAGGACACTCAAGTCCGATCAAACTTTCTCCACTGAGGATTACTCAAGATTCACCTCCATGTATCCACCATAGTGGTCTTTATGAAGCTTTCTCTATTGAAATGGTACCACAGAGAGCACCTCATCACCTTCTCTCCGATGGAAATGGGATTTTATATGCTATTCTCCTAGTTGAGGGGACCCAAAGAGAAAATTTATCATGTTTTCTCTGTCAGAAAAAAAACATTTAAACATTTTACCTACTGCACCATACAGGGTACTTTGTCCCGGTTTCTTCACTGAAGATCACCCACATGACCACAGTCATCATTATTTCTATACTCACTCTGGCAGGAGGATGCCAATATGGCATTTTCTCCACTAAAGGGGAACCAGAAGGGAACTTGCAAAAGGACCATGGACCTACTGGAAAGGTCCCCAATACGACATTTTCTCTACTGGAAGAGGGAACATAATCTCCATTCTATTTAGGGGCACAGAATTGTCCAAAATGTCTTTGTATTCTATTCTCTCAGTAAGACATTAGACATAAGAGACTTTATTGTTATTGCTCTACTGTCACCCAGAAACACATTATGTTGACGGAGAGGAGGAGGACAGGAATGATGAAAAGCATCTGTATACCACACTTAATTACTACCATGTATGTTCTTTCATGTGAGTTCTGGTCATAAGTTCTAGTTGATTTAACACACAGAGAGAAACACACACGTTCACACGCTGTCAGAATAATATTTGCTAATAATATTTACCACCTCGGTAACCCACACAGCCACACATGTGCACACAGAGTGTGGGTTAGGAGAACACACATGTGCACACAGAGTGTGGGTTAGGAGAACACACATGTGCACACAGAGGGTGGGTTAGGAGAACACACATGTGCACACAGAGTGTGGGTTAGGAGAACACACATGTGCACACAGAGGGTGGGTTAGGAGAAGGGGGACAGTGATGCAGTTCATGAATTTAATATCCTCTATTACTGGGCTGAGATTTCAGCGAGGAAAACAATAAACCTGCTTCTACCCATGCAAGAAAATGTTTCACTGTTGTGAAATTTGAATATGATATTCAGTACGTGTCCATGGTTGTTGGTGCGGAGGCGATTCTTTTCCTTTCTACAATGGCCTGTGAGAACTCACCACTCTGAGTCTGACAGGGGTCCATTCATTCAAGTTAGCGAGCGGAATAATACGATTCTTCAGACACAGGTGCTCTAAATGAACGCACCAGCGACTAATTAAAGCCACAGTTTATCTGAAGAGCTCTGTGTTGGTGTTCATTTCCTGCAACCAATATGAGGTTGGAAAAGAAAACGATGAGCATCTCAAAAACTTCAATTTATGCCTGCTGTGTTACTTAAAGAAAACCAGGAGTGGAGTAAAGTTACCTTTAACGTGCTGTGGTTGCAGAGGGTAGAACAAATACGTGTGAGAGGATTAAATGTTAACAGAGCCTCTGTTGGGGGGCGTCTATACTATTTCTGGGTTGTTTTCTGCTCCAGTGATGCAAACTTCTAAACAAACACGCGATGAATCACATTACCTTTGTGAAATTACCACACAGAGGAGCTCCAACCTTCGGGGCTTGGATGCTGTGAGATGTGTCCACTGTTCCAGATCCAACCGTCTGTATCCTGCAACTGAATAATTTGAGAGGAATAAACTAGGGATATACCCTCAAAAAGCCCCCAATCCCCTGCATTGTACAAGCAATCCCCTTGATTGAACTCCTCGTATTAATGCGATTTATTGATAATCTCAAACGGTCCGTATTGACTCAACCTATTTCTGTGAAGTCGGCAATATGCTCTAAGATCAGATCCCACAGTGACTCATTATGAAGATAAATACAGGTAATTATTTTTAATGAGCTCTGTAATAAAACCCCAAAGATTTCATTCAGTCAAATTATACGAGCTAAATTTAGACACAATTAGACTTTTGGGAAGTTACTAATGAGAAACTGTGTTTTCCAGAAAAAGCTCCCCTGAACTCTCAAATATGTACTATCATAGTGACATAATACATATATATTTACAAGATAGATCCTGTGTGGATTCATAAGTGACAATTTAGACATAATCAGAAATATGGTTGGGATGTAAGAGTCATAAAAAACGGTGTTTTTTCCAAAAGAGCTCTGCTAGTGAATGAAATATTAACAAATTATGGTAAAATAAGAAATTTACAAGTGAGATTGGAATAAATCAGACCAACAATTAGGAAGATATGTCCGGAAAACTGCTTTTTTATTGAAAGAAACTCTCCATAGTGAGGAAAATAGAAACTACAAGAGTAAAACTTTGGTAACAAGATAGTTCTCTAGTCAATTCATGTGATCCAAATCGGACTGAATCGGACCAGCAGTTAGGAAGGTATGCATGAAAAACAGTGCTATTCTCTAATTATTGTTATTATTATTTAAAAAGCTCTTCCTTGTGAGTTAAATATGAACTATTGGAGTACAAAAGGATTTAAACAAGAAGGATCTCCTTGAGTCGATTCATAATCACCATATTTGGACTAAATCAGACCGACACATGAGAAATGAATGCCTGAGACCCTCTGATGATAAATCTCTCTCTTGACGTGAAAATATGTGACTGACCTTTCCCAAAATCTGTCACATTAAGATCCGGGGGGAAATTAAATTTGAAAATGACCAATGAAACAGTGTTTGAGTCATCATGATCTGTGGCGGACGCCGCAATGACAATTCCATAATGTTCTGGACTTGTGGGGATGTAATTAAAGTATTTAATGGGTTGAAAACACTAAAACTGAAAACTTTTTTAGCCCACCTTAAAGACCTGGTGGGAAAATGTTTTTTCTTCCTCCCTGGCACCAGTCGCTGAGACACCTCCACCTTCTCTCCTGCTCTCTGATTGAACCAAACTCCCACTGCCGCACATCTGCGTTTCTTGAATGCACATTATTCCCACTAACTTTGAGGAATCTGTTTCTCATCTCTCAGTGAGTGCACATATGGTCACGAGGGTTCAATCCCCTTTACGAGAAAGTCCCAGTGGCTTGATAAATGTCTCAGGATCCCGTGATTTCCCCACTGATATCTCTTCTTTTACGGTTCTGAAGAGGTCGGGACGTGAAGAAATGGTTTTCAAAAACCAGAGTGGATATGTAGTTTGGTCTGAACAGTGCCGCATGAGTGAGTGGTGGTGGTGGAGACACGCCCCGCTGCACTCTTAGCCTCGTACATGTGCTCGGTCCGATCTCATTCAGCGTGAAGCGGTCCAAACCGTAAGAGTAGAATCTGTGCTACAAATACACCTGGTTCTGTTGGCGCCTGTAGGAATCCAACCACGGGCTTGGATCTCACACTGTACTGTCAGAAACACCATCTGGAAGGCCTCTATTCTGAGTAAAGAGCACTTCTTATTTTTATTACCAGTGTTGTGGACACTTGAGTAACCACGCCTCTGTCAGTGGATTCTAGAAAGAGCCTTGATGTCTTCTAATTTATCTTCGTCTTCCTGCTTCTATGAGGACCGCCTGGACCATGTCCATGAATCAGAACATGCAATCCCTCCATTGTGTTTCAGAACCACCCTGGGATATCCTCAGTGACCCGGCACCGGAGAGAATCTGGGAAGCATCATCATGCAGAGAGAAGTAGCGAGGAGCTAAGTCAAAAGCTGTTCTTTCCTACAGGTCCAAACTCGGGCTTCTTTTTCACAGCCAAAGGTTTCAGGATGTGCATATCCCCAGTGGACCTAGGTGGATACTTTGACTCTAAAGCGAGGTAGCGTTGAGAATCTTAAAAAGTCGCACATCCAGAGTCCAGCAGGACGGTGATGAAGAGGAGACGGAACTCTTCTCCAAGACTCATAAACTGGCTTCTTCCTAGTTTTTCAAATTTTCATGTTTATGTCATATCCAAAGGTTTTGGTATGTTCATATAGCTCCCCCTACTGGACTTGAGGGGTATCTTGCAGTAAAATCTCTCTGGGGAGTCCTCCTGGTCATATCCCACAGAAACGGTTTGATCCAAAACTTTCAGAACAATTATTTAAATTGTATATTGTGTATATATTGATATTTGATAATATTGAATTGTTCTGGCATATTATGGAATCATCATTGCTACCGCAGCCCGTTAGTGTTAGCATGATAGCTTACAAAGTACATCATGGATCATTCTCTTATTTTAGACGCACATAGACCTTAGTGTGAGGAAGGACTGGGCTGTTTTGGGGAAAGTTTGGTTATAAATTTCTGACAGTAAGGGAGCTTTATTACCTTTTTTTAGCCTAACCTTCTCAAAGATTGGTCCGATATAGTCAAAACTTACTCTAGTATTTCATATTTTACCCACAAAGAGGAGCTTTTATTAAGAAAAACATTGTTTTCTGGATTAAGAAAATATTTTAAGGATCATTTTCAAATTTTAAACCTAAATACACCTTAGTGTGAGGAAGAACTGGGTTGATTTTGGGAATGGTCAGCTTTATATTTTAGACACTAAATGGAGCTTTATGCCCAAACGTTTTGTGCCAGAAATATTTGCCTTGGTCCGATTTTGTCAAACTTTTGTTCATATGAGTCCATTGGAGCAGATCCTTCTTGAATACATCGTGTTTCTACTCCAGAAGTTCATATTTTAATCACTAGGAGGAGCTTTTTAAGATAAACATTGTTTTTCGGACATAACTTCCTAATGCTGGTTGTATTTTGAGACCTATGTATAATACATATGTGTTTAATCGTTATAGTGTATATTTTACTCACCAGGGGGAGATTTTCACAAAAAATACTGTGGACTCAACTTTACATTCTAGGAATACAATCTTGTACATCGCAGAGGATTATAGACTTTTGGGGGTCATACTCTTGCTGTCGCTGACAACAGCAGAGGTCCAGTTTAAAACAGCCAATGATCCTAGCAGATGAATGGATTCTGGAGGTGGGCTAAGTCTGAAGCCAGGCTTTAGCTGCCATAAGGAACCCAGTCGTCTTGTGATAGCGAGTCAGGGTCAGAACTTCTCCAAAACCTCAGGTCTTCTTGGGATTTCCTGGTCTCCAGCGCTTGGTACCTACCTATTCGTGGTCAAGGGAAGGAGAACTTGGACTTTGGTGGGTGGTGGTTGTCACGGGTTCACCTGACTCACTGATGGACCTGGAGATAAAAACTAAACCCTGTTGTCTGACCACACAGAGGAGACACGGCGGAACAAAGTACTAAAAAAAAAATGGCGGAACACGCGGCATCTATGGGCTGTTTGGGCAACACAAATAGACAGTGTAGTAATGTTATGGCTGATCGGAGGAGGGTCCAGTTCAGTAGTAAATGGCGAGTGAAGACTCAGCCTGAGAGAACACGGTCTTCAGAGCTGGGATGTTTGTCCGTCACAGACGGGAGCTTGAAGAAAACAGTGAAGTGACAGCAGTTGCTGTTCTTCCTGTTTGCGTCACAGATGAACAGAACCACTGACACCTTCCTCCCTCCAGCGGGTTGACCGCTTTGTTGAACATGTGATTAATTAGACACATCGAGACGGGAGTTTTAGGTTGATGCTACCGATGATGCAGAACACAAGCCGCTCCCACTGATAGATGTGACTCTGCCCCGCCCCGCCCCCCCGAATAATGTTCTCTGAATCCTTCAGGGGATTGGACCCCATGTAAACCATTAATTTGATGTGTCTCTATGTGTGTGTGTGCGTGTGCGTTTGTGTGTGTATGTGTGTGTGTTTGTGTACTGCTGTCAGACAAACTCATTAGCTGTTGAAATCTCTCTCTGTAGGTTCTGAGCGGGTCCACTGTCCCACTGGAGAGAAACTCTGAACATGTGTCTACTGTGAAGAACCTGTACAACACAACAGATTACACACTCTGACAAACACACACACACACACATATAGCAAAGAAACACATGTGCTGCCGACCTAAAGAAAGAGAGAAGGAAGAACGGAGCAGAGCCGTTATATTTTCAGTTTACTACGACACCAACGTCAGCGTTCAGATCTAAACACTTTGGTTGATATTAACATCTTAAAGAATATGAAGATATGATATGAAACATTTTAAACTGTGAGCTGGTTGTTCGTGATAAACATCCCTCCATGATGATAGGAAGCAGGACGGATTCTAGGATCAGAACATTGTGGGGGGGCTCAGCCCCCCATAACAATGTGTGATGTATACATTTTCTTTCAAAAGTCCCACTCGCCCACTTAAATCCCTCATTTACTCTATTTAAATCTAACATTTATACGTCTCAGTTTCAATTATGACTTTTGTGTGACACGACGTTTCAAATCCACAGAAGATTGTATGAGGAAATGAAAAATGGAAGATGTTGCTCGCACACAAACAAGTACATTATGTTGTCTTCAGCTGCAAACTGATTAATAATAATCATTAATAATGATAATAACTAGGTGTATGTTGGCATCCCCAACATTAAGGGTAGAGAAATTAAGACCAAAAACGTTTGACCACAAAGATCTCTTTGGTGTCAGAATTACACAACTATACTTTACCAAAATCAACCCAGTTCTTCCTCACACTAAAGGCTATGGTGGTGTAAAACAGGAAATTATCTTTTAATTGAGTTATAGCGTAAAAGACACAGATGTGGTGATGACAGTTCCGTAATATCCCCAACTTCTCATGGATGTAATTATGAATATTATATATATTTCTAAGTTATTCACTCCAAAATTTTACATCCTGCAATAAAAATGTTAAGTCAAACATCTCTTTTGCAAAGAATGTGAGGATTTCACCGTCCACAGTCCATAATCTCATCAGGAAAACTGCAGAAATCTCTGGATGGCCATAACCTTTGACCCCTCTGGTGGCATGTCCTTAAAAACCGACATGATTCTATGAAGCGTTTTACGACATGGGCTCAGAACAATTTGGACAAGCGCTGTTCATCAGCGCAGCTACAATAGCAAGTGAAGACCAGGAAGAAGAACCTGAAGTCTGGAAGACAAGGAGAAAGATAAACGGCAGAATGTGTTGTTGCCATGAAACTACAGAATCATAAGAAAAATGTTTCAAGGTTCAGCCTAAAGCTCACGCTGCGCTGTACGGAGCTCATTATTAGGTCACCCAACTATTTCACCCAGCACAAAGAGAAGAAAAGAAAATTAAAACTTTGTTAACAGTTTTAGATAATTAAAAGTCATGCATGCTGGGTCATGGCAAGAGCCATCCTTTGTGTTCTGATTGGCTTAATTAGCTTTTTAAGAGGGAAATAACTGCTTCAGCGAGATGGAGTGATTGCTGAAGAGTGTGAGGAGAATGATTTAATCAAATGAAATCAGAGTGGAATAATTAGGGTTTCTCCACAGCATAGCGATACAATGGAATATTATTGTAAGGAGAAATAATACATCTGGATCTGCACAAAGAGGGATTTTACTTTGAGGAGGCTGTAATAATAGTGTGTACTGCAGTGAAGTATCTGACACACGGGAATGCATGCTCATTAATATCTACTCTATGTGAAAATTGTATGTATTGGTCCAGATGGGTCCAAATTATGAGTCCTCCTCAGAGAATAAATCTTAAAACTATCTAACTTAAGGGAAAGTGGTTCTGGCTGGAGTAGACCCAGCCGTACCGGATCACTAAACCAGCCCTGTTCAACCTCATCAGTCATCATTGTGCAGAAGAACACGTCTGAATGTCAGAGTCTGGAGCTGAACCCACCTCAGATATTGTGGTGGGACCTGAAAAGATCCGTTTATGTGGCTGCAATCAAGCAGTTCTGCAAAGAAGAGTGGGTCAGAATTCCACCGCAGTGATGTCAGAGACCGGTCTTCGGTCATCAGAAGGGTTTGGGGGCAGTTGTCGCACCTAAAGGTGCCGCAAGTAGATCTTTTTCACACTGGTGATTTAGGTAAGGAATAAGCTGGACTTTAATCTTTAATCTTTGAATTCATGTATTTTGTTTTTACTCCGGTTACCTCTGTTAATAATTCATGCCTGACAGAAAATGATGTAAAATCATCCTGTTCTTTATGAATATTGTCCTCCACCATGTGAAAATCCCTGCAGCCGTCAGTCCCAGCAGGACCAGAATCTATTTGAATCTATGCACTCTATCGAGCCTGTAGAAACCTGCAGGAGCTGTGACTTCACAACAGATGATGACGCAAAACTCCCTGGAACCAATTTCCCATCCCGGCATCCGGTGATGACAGCAGCCATAGTGGAAACGTGTTGGAGAACATGATTGAGCCTGCCCAAAGGACATTTTTTTGCCTTTTCCCTCATTTTTATTTGTCATTAGGATGCATACTTCCCCTCTGCCTCTGACTTCCAACCATCCACAGCCTCCACCCATCAATTAGTTAAAGTCTAAATGCTGTCAGTCGACTGACAGCACATACAGGATGTCACTGCGTCCTGTATGTGTTTCTTTGGTCGAAACAGACGGTTGCAAGGCACTCACACACACTCACACACTCACACACATACACACACACACACACACTCACACACTCACACACACACACACACACACACACACACACACACACACACACACACACACACACAAGAGCTCACACACAGTGCCAAAAAAGCCCACGCAGTGCCAGTCCACTTAACCAAACCTCTGTCTTCCTGAAAACGGCTGATTTGAGCCCCCGCAGCCCATAATCATCCAATCAGGGACAGAGCAATCTCCTCCCCACTGGGCCTATCAGAAGCCTTCGTTCAGGTTCCAGTATTCCTGCAGAGATGGCAAGAAAGATTCGTGTTCAGAGTCGTTCGCCACTCATTCTGCTGCATTGAAGGGGCTTTCCCTCCACTCCGGTTCTAAAGTTCTGTGGTGTGCAGCAGACTGCAGGCAAAAGTGCATAGTTGGAGTCCAGTCCAGATCACATGCCTCCCAGTTCTGCCTCACTCCTACCAGAATCATTTTCATCAAACTGCTGTAGGTCACCAGCATCGCGGATGGTGGCATGGAGGGATAGATGGAGGGAGGGAATGAGGGATGGAGGGAGGGAGGGAATGAGGGATGGATGGAGGGAGGGATGGAGGGATGGAGTGAGGTAATGAGGGAGAGTGGGATGGATGGATGGATGGATGGAGGGAATGAGGGAGAGGGATGGGTGGATGGAGGGAGGGATGGATGGATGGAGGGAATGAGGGAGAGAGGGATGGATGGAGGGAGGGAGATAATGAGGGAGAGTGGGATGGATGGATGGATGGATGGAGGGAATGAGGGAGAGGGATGGGTGGATGGAGGGAGGGATGGATGGATGGAGGGAATGAGGGAGAGAGGGATGGATGGAGGGAGGGAGATAATGAGGGAGAGTGGGATGGATGGATGGATGGATGGAGGGAATGAGGGAGAGGGATGGGTGGATGGAGGGATGGATGGATGAGGGAGGGAGGGAGGTAATGAGGGAGAGTGGGATGGATGGATGGATGGAGGGAATGAGGGAGAGGGATGGATGGATGAGGGAATGAGGGAGAGAGGAATGGAGTGAGGTAGAGAGGGATAGATCGAGGGAGGATGGATGGAGGGAGGGAGTGATGGAGGGAGTGATGGAGGGAGTGATGGAGAGAGTGATGGAGGGAGTGATGGAGAGTGATGGATGGATAGGTAGGTAGATTTTATTTTACATGGTTAAAGAGGTCAAAACATGATCTTAAACCTAAATTAGCTGTAAAAGCACATTTTTGACCTTGGAGATTAGAGAATATCCAGATGTTCCACCTCCAGCAGCAACATCTGTAAGAAACCCCTCCTGATCACTGGAGATCAGTCTCTGACGTCACTGTGGTGGAATTCTGTTCCATTCTTCTGTGCAGAGCTGCTTAAATGCAGCAACACTGGAGGGTCTGTGAGCATGAACTGATCTTCTCAGGTCCCACCACAGCATCTCAGTGGGGTTCAGGTTCAGGTTAGCTCAAGCTTTATCTCAAAGACCAATGGCCTGACATGCTTCCTCAGAATTCACGTTACCCTCAATGATGGCGAGTCGTCCTGGTCCTGAGGCAGAACTGCATCTCCACAACAATCCACCTACACCTCCATGTTTTGACCGAAGGTTCAAAGTTCTTCTAGTGGAATGCTGTGTTTGGACCCATGTCTTCAAGTTCTGGGGGTCATCAAGGTGTGATGTGGGTAGAGTCAAACCAGCCTTAATGTTCTTCTGGGTTCTCCCCACCCCTCTCCCATGATGCCATGTTAGCCCAGTGCCTTTGCAATAGTAGAGCCATGACCTCTGACCTTCATTGATGTGAGAGAGGCCTGCAGCTTCTTGGATGCTCTCTGTGGATCTTCTGTGACTTCCAGGATGAACCTGGACCATGGTTCTGGAGGTATTTTGTAAGTTGGTGCACTCTTGTTGCAAATGTTCTCCCTGTGTAGATGATGTGTCTCACTGTGGATCAGTGGAGTTGCAGAACCTTAAGAACCCTTCCCAGACTGATGGATGCAGTCAAGATCTGGAAGTTCTCTTGATTTTGGCATAGTGTGCTACTGGTGAGATACGGAGGCAACGTCCTGCTTCTGAAGAGGATCTACTGAAGTGATGTTGTGGTGATCAGGTCTGGGTGGGTCCGGTCGACTGGGACCCGTTCTGAAAGCCGTTTGGGTAGATTGTAGGATTTCGTTTTTAACAGAGACTCAGCTGATCTTATAAGTTTTGGTTGAATAAATATAATTATGATTTAAGAGGCGGCGGTTTCATACATTCATACAGTTCCTCGTGTCCTTTGGGCTCCCTCTGGTTTAATTATCCTTTGAAGGAGGAAATTACCTCTTCAATGAGATTGTGATTTGCAGGATAGGAGAAAAACTTAATGAACTATTATCTGAGTGGAATAATTAGGAATTTTATCAGTTCTAATATCGTTTACTTTCCTGACAAAGAAAAATCCTCCAGTTAGGAGTCTGCTGATGGTTAGATTATGCACCAGGCTTCATCCAGGCTTCATCCAGGCTTCAGTCCTGCCTGTGTCTGAGGGACAGGTTTTACAGTTTGACAGTGTTTTTCTGCCGGCTTTACGCCAGCAATAAATAAGGCTTCGCCCTTTTACATGAGCAGGAGGTTGAAGATCTGCTCAACCCGCTGAAGGCTGCATCGTTGCAGTGTGACGGCTTCAATAGCTGGACCTGCTTACTCCTGGAAGAAGAACCCAGATATCAGAGAGGAGAGAGAGAGAGGGATGAACCCACGGAGGGAGAGGGAGATTCCCCTGCGGTGGAACAGAAGCAGATCGGAGAAGTGGTGGAGGGTTGTTGTCACAACGATAGCAACGACAAAATGTCTCCTTTGTTGGGCTGATATTGCCAAGAGTGGTGGAGAGGAGCTGCGTGTGAAAGAACATGAGCAGAGGCTTTTAGAAAGTACGGGAATCAGAAGGAGGACAGGTGGAATTAGCTTTATATCCATCTGTCTCCTAGTGAAAGGGGACATAATTAGAGAAAAGCAATCTCCCTTCCATCTCGTTCTCTCTCTCTCGCTCTCTCTCTCCCTTTCTCTCTCTCTACCTGTACTCTCACTCAACCCCCATCTCAATCATCCCCTCTCTGCCCATCTCTGAATTTCTCTTTTTCATGCTCCATAATGGCATATTGAGAAACGTCCATCCACCTTTATACCCTTCCTCCTCTTCTCTTCCATTATCCCCCCCCTTTTGTCCTCCACTCTCCTCCTCTTCCTCCGCTTCCTTCCTGCCCACCCTGTCTCTCACTTTCCACTTCTCTCTATCTCATTACTCCGAGGGGGCCGCCATGCTGTGATCCTGGCCATCGGTAATGGCTCATGGCCTCAGAGCATGGGAGATTGCAAATGTAGCCCAGATGAAATATTAGGAGGTGACTGGGACCGGGCGGCTTCCTCCTCTCACTCATGCACATCGGAGGCTCGGCCCGCTCCTCCCGTTATGCCTTGCTCCATGGGTGACCTTTGCTTTCTTTTTGTTGGCAAATCACTCCTTCTATGTTCTTTCTCCTCTCGGATTATCATTAACATCCCACTACTTTCCCTTCAGTCCAAACTATCAATACACCTCCTCTCCCCCTCTGTCCCCCCCCCCCCCCCCCCCGTGTGTTTCTCCTCCCAATGATGGGATTTGATAATGAAGGTCCTGACCTCGGCCTCATTTTCCGCTTCTTCCCGTACCCTCCTCTCATCTGCCTCCCTGTGCAGCAGAAGGTAGATAATGGGGATCAGAGAGTGTGCGTCTCCTCCATTAAAGCCTCAGCTGCTTCATAAACTAAATCACAAATCAAAGAAAAGTGCAGACCTGGAGCAGCGAGGACTCAAGACTCTGGCAGCAAAGTCGTTGAAGAGGCCTCGGTAATGTCTCAAAGAAAATTAGTGTGGGAGCTATGAAGATGGCTTTTAAAAATAATGATAAGGAGCCCGCAAATGACTTTAATGTGACGGCTGGGCTTCCATCAGTGATCAGCACAGGTGGTTCATCCGCAGACCGGAGTTCATTTCACGTACGTAAGCAGAGACAGCAAACAAGAATGAAGGACGTCTGCTCACATTATCCTTTAGACACTCCAACATTTATGAGTGGATGGTTCCGTCTTCTTGAGGAATATGTTTTCATTGTCCCAAAATGTCTCTTAGGTTTTTATGCACGTAGAGAACTGTGTCTTATTATGGGTCTAATACACTGTAGAGAAAAAAATATCTGTTACATTAACAGTAAAACACAGAATCTTATTACATTAGCTTCAATTACAATGATAAAACAGATATAATGTCACAATGTCACCCGTTTATGGGGACGAAACATAAATGACAGTGAATTCAAAGGTTTTTTTTTTACTGTAAAATCGAATGTATATATTTGCAATATCTGTATTTAGACAGAGTAATACCTTTAGAGAAATGACTTCTTCATGAAACCTCAACAAACGTTTGTATCTTCCCGGAAGAATTCTGTGTTTTTCCACATATTCGGATCAGTATTCTCTAATCTTTATTCTTAGCTCTAATTTTGATGTTAGATAAATCACCAAATCGACTAAAGCAAATCATCGTTTCAGTCTTTGCTGCTGCCATTTGACAGTTAGCTACTGTCATTTCTACGGATAGTTTTTATAGTGTAGTCTTGAACCCTTCTTTTCTTATGAAGTCTAATGAAATCTTGTTAAGAAATGCTTGAAAGATCTAACAACAGTCTAGTTCTAGTACCAGCTGATGTTACTCACAACAGCTTATAAGTGACCTACAGTCCCTTTATACCCAGAGGAGTCACTCGTGAGCACGCCAAGGTGGTGTCCTGGTGGAGATATGACCAGGCGTAGGTATAATCCAGCATAAACCAACATGGTGGTCATAACGCCACACTCATCCTAGACAGTTATAGTTCCTAGTCTTTTTTCTCTCGTTCCATTTTTCTGGTATTCATCACTTCCCCCCGTGTTCGAAGCACAAATCCTATTGTTCAGTCCCCCATATCCAAAAACCCTCTCAAATCTCCTCCCCCTTTCCACCAACATCAAGCCCACTGCCAGGAACCTTGGTTTGGATCCAGATTTGAGCTCCGGGCCACATGTCAAAAAATCCTTCCAGTCCTGCTTCCTACAGATCCAGTCCACCTCCCAAATCAATGACTCACGCTCCAACCAAGAAAAAGCTATTCATGCTTTTAATTTCTCCAGGTTAAACAACTGCAGCTCCCTCCCTCCTGTCCGGCCTAAAACTAAGGTCCCGCTCTCACCTCCTGCTAGTCCAGATCGCAGCAGAGTGGCTTCAAACTGGTTTTAACAGACAGCATCACATCACTCCAGTCCTGGTGTCTCTCCAGTCCTGGTGTCTCTCCAGTCCTGGTGTTTCTCCAGTCCTGGTGTCTCTCCAGTCCTGGTGTCTCTCCAGTCCTGTTGTCTCTCCAGTCCTAGTGTCTCCCTAGTCCTGGTGTCTCCTTAGTCCTGGTGTCTCTCCAGTCCTGGTGTCTCTCCAGTCCTGGTGTCTCTCCAGTCCTGGTGTCTCTCCAGTCCTGGTGTCTCTCCAGTCCTTGTGTCTCTCCAGTCCTTGTGTCTCTCCAGTCCTGGTGTCTCTCCAGTCCTGGTGTCTCTTCAGTCCTGGTGTCTCTCCAGTCCTGGTATCTCTCCAGTCCTGGTGTCTCCCTAGTCCTGGTGTCTCCTTAGTCCTGGTGTCTCTCCAGTCCTGGTGTCTCTCCAGTCCTGGTGTCTCTCCAGTCCTGGTGTCTCTCCAGTCCTTGTGTCTCTCCAGTCCTGGTGTCTCTCCAGTCCTGGTGTCTCTCCAGTCCTGGTGTTTCTCCAGTCCTGGTGTCTCTCCAGTCCTGGTGTCTCTCCAGTCCTGGTGTTTCTCCAGTCCTGGTGTCTCTCCAGTCCTGGTGTCTCTCCAGTCCTGGTGTTTCTCCAGTCCTGGTGTCTCTCCAGTCCTGGTGTCTCTCCAGTCCTGGTGTCTCTCCCTCGGCTTCCCGCACGTTTAAGAACGGATTTTAAGATTGTACTGATTAGTTTTAAAGCCCCTCTGGGTCTGGCTGGAGACTACATCACAGTAATGCTGACCCCATCCGAGCCAGCCCAGAGCCTCAGATCTCACCTGGGACCCTTCTGATTGTTCCATAGTTGAGGCTTGAATCTGAAGGTGACCCTGGCTTTGCCATCAGGACCCCTCAGCTTTGGAAACACCTGCCTGAGGAGATAAGGCTCGTAGAATCAGTGACTTCTTTAAATCACTTCTTAAAACCCAAAACTCACCTCTACAGACTCACTTTATGTGATGTCCCTTTTTATTTCCTTTTATTGTTTTTTTATTATCTTCTTTTGGACCTTTTATCATCTATTAATTCTGCCCTTAATGTATTCCTTTCTTTTTCTCTTTGTCTGTTTTGTTAATGTCCCCTCTACGATGTGTTTCTGCCTGCATTTTGGATCTGACCGCCTTTGCTTTATTGTTGAAGCACTTTGTAAGCTCTGTTTTTAAAGATGCTCTATAAAATAGTTATTATTATTATTATTATTATTATTCAGGATGCTTCTGCCAAATCTCTGGTGTCCACCTGGTCTGTGCTACCTGAACAGCAGAAGATATTGCCTGGTTGAGCCCAGACCGAAACCCTCTTGGCCTCCCTCACCTCCCCATGAAGAAAACCTTTGAGTATTAAGATCACTTTGAACCACGCTGGTCCGCTTTTGGGTCCAAACCAAAACTCAGCCTTAATCGTTCAAACATTACAGCGTTCACCTTCCAGATAATTTTGTCTGGGTTCGTGTGAACAAACCCAAAATCTAATTTTGGACCAAACAAGACGGCTGAGATAGAGAGGGTAGGCGTTCGGATCCATCTCTCCAGCTGAAGCAACTAGCTGGTTTCCTGATGATGTAACACACAACCACCTCATCAAATGCTCCCCCGATAAAGTGTTTGGGAAAAGAACACAAAAATTAACAAATGCAGAAAGTTTTGAATGAATCCACACACAGACACACGTCACCTGAGACCAGCTGATCCAGGAAGCCTGGCTGATTTTACAGGCCGTTCTTCTCTTACATGCCATTTTCAGAGTCAACCCATGCCATCTAGAGAAAGTCATCCGTGCATTCATCTCCTCCCAACTAGATTACTTTAACACCCTCCTTTAGGGTCTTCTTCTTCTTCTTCTTCTTCTTCTTTTAGCTGTTCTTTTCCAGTGTCTCCATAGTGGGTTATTTCCATCCATAGTTTCTGCAAGTACTCTTCTGGTAACAGCAGTACAACTCCCTCCTTTATATCCATCAGAAATCACTGTCTCTACTCCACCTGGGCCAATAAAACATCAGACAGGCTTCTTACTGGCTCTAAAAGACGACGTCTCATCACCGCTTTCCTGACCTCATTACATCAGCTCCCTGTTAGTTATAGGATTGAATTTTAAACTTCACTGATCACTCCTAAAGCTCTGGCTCCACAGTCCATGACAGAACTTATTACTCCTGATAAGGCAGCTGTGACCTCCGACCTCCGCTCCTCTTCTCTACAGTAGCTGATGTACAGCAACATGAGAGTTAAACCTGGTCACTGGCTCTGGAGAGGCTTTTAGTGTTTATAGGTTGAGGTGGCAGGAAAACGATGAACAAACTTAAGTTTCAAATAGTCAACGAGGAAGAAGATGATGAATGTGTTATTGCTGGATAACTCCTTTGTGTTTGACAAATAGAGGATTGAACTCACTAACTAGCACAAAAAAAAACAACATAGCATGAAACCTCACCGTTAAAAAGAAAACATGAAGACCAGACTCTAGAAACGTTTGACAGGTAAACTGGTGGGTTCTGCAGCGTTCAGCCGAGGGGATTCAACTCAACCAGCACCGGACCCCCAGGCGTGGCTGTCAGAGTACTCGCTCACACTTTAAGGCCTCCGTAGATCGTTGGATGGCAAAAGGGCAGCTGATGTATCATTATCAGCAATCCGAACTACAATGCAGTTGATTAGGGTCTTTTCAGGGATATTTCCTCGCTGCCTGGGACCACAGCGTAGGCCTAGTTTAACGTGTGTGTGTGTGTATGTGTGTGTGTGTGTGTGTGTGTGTGGGTGCGTGTGCGTGTGTGTGTGTGTGTGTGTGTGTGTGTGTGTGTGTGTGTGTGTGTGTGTGTGTGTGTGTGTGTGTGTGTGCGTGTGTGTGTGTGTGTGTGTGTGTGCGTGTGTGTGCGTGTGCGTGTGTGTGTAAGAAATCTTATATTACCCATACCTTGTTTGACTCTGTAATCATTTTGAAACACGTTCCCACGTTTTGTTTTAAGTAGAGATGGAACAAACCTTCTGTGTGAATGCAACAGCGATATGTCAGGATTGAAGGATTCCTAAATGTCATCACAAAGTATATTTAGGTGAGTATTGTGCAGAGACAAGCCTCGATGTTTGCACAGCTAGAATCAGCAGCTTTATAGAGAGTGTTGCACTTTAGGTCAGTCACTAACTTCCAGGCATCTGTAATTAATGATCGCATGGAAATGTCAAGAAAATGCTTTTATGAGTGCAACCAGCAGAAAACAGAGAAGAGTGTGTAACCTGGAGAGCTGGTGGAAACAGATTTTAGATGGGGGGGTTTTCTACGAGTATATTTAAGGAAGGGTCTTTGATATGGCTTGATGAATTGGTAGTTGTAATTATATGTGAAGTGGTTCTAAACAGGTAGAATAAGCAAGAAAATATACAGACGCAGCAAGAGGAATTTATATCACATAAGTCAGTCAGAAATTTGGGAACTGCTACCGGCACCAGAGATGGTTTATTGAATTTAGAGTTGGAGATGGCAAAAAGTCAACAAGGAAATATTTTACCTCTACAATCAATGAGGAAGATGATGATGTATCTACTACTAATTCAATATATATCCCCTAAAAGCCCCCAATCCCATACATTGTACATCTATTAGAGTAAAATATGATTCTCCATTCATATAATAATAATTATAATAATACATTTAATTTATAATGCACTTTATATTTGGACCCAATTTCAAAGTGCTACAAAGTAAAAGTATCATATTTGGACTAAATCTTTGGACTAAATCTTTGGACTAAATCTTTGGACTAAATCTTTGGACTAAATCTTTGGACTAAATCTTTGGACTAAATCTTTGGACTAAATCTGACCAACGGCTAAAAAATTAAGGGTGGATAACTTGAGATAAAGCTCCCCCTAGTGTCAGAGCTATAAAACAGACCTTTCCCAATATCAATCTAGTTCTTCCTCGCACTAAGGTCTATATAATTGTGCGACATTTTGAAGTTATCAATGAAAGACTTTTTGAGTTATCGCGTTAACATAAACATATCCCATAATATCCCTGACTTCTCAGGGATATAATAAAAAGTTTTGTTTTCCTATTTCTATCACATTGAGAAATTATTGTTCGTCTACACATCCCGTTCGTCCTCGTCAAACCAAAGTACGTCTTAACTTCTTCAACTCTGCCACACAGTCCTACTGCATGGCAACGCAGCAAGTTTATACGGCTATATATATTTCTATCAGAGAAGACGAGATGTGAGATGAAGGGTTGATTACAACAGCAGATGTTTGATAGTGAGTCTACTCTAATGTAAAGTCTTTGACGCTCCGACTCCTCAGGGTGCTGCGATTGAAGGGTCTCTGCCCTGAGCAGCAGCATGGAATATCCCCTCCTCTGGAGTCTGGATACTGGTGCTGGTGGCTGATGACTCGGCTGAGACTGATGCATGATGAGTCTGATGGATCCCCGAGGACTAGGTGGAGATGGGGAGGAGGAGGAGGAGGGCGCCTGAACCAGCAGCATAGATAAGATAAGATCTTTATTCTTGTGGTCAGATGGAAGGTTCGTCCTGAGCCGCTGCGAGTGAGAGCGCCATCCTGACCCGATTCATAGCACACATGTTTTTGATGGTGGGAGGACACCGGAGCAACCGGAGGAAACCCACAAAAGCCCGGAGAAAACATGCAAACTCAACACAGTAAGAACCTGGGACGGACCGAAGGTTCGAACCCAAGACCTTCTTGCAGAGAGGTGCACCACCGAGCCGCTTCTGGAAGAACAACTAGATGAATTGAGAGGGTCGCATTTAAAAACAGCCAGTGATGATGATGATGATGATGATGAGCTGATGACGAGGCTAAGCATGCAGGTGTGACAGTGATTGTGTGGGTCAGGCTACCTGAAAGGGTGCAGCTGATATCAGTTCATGCCCCAGGACGTGAAGCAGGTACTGAGAGCAAACCCGTGTGGAATGTCAGGAGGACAGAGTGGGATGAGCAGAATTGTGGGCGTACTGTGAGGAGAGTCTTTCTGACGGAACCTTCACTAGATCTCCATATAAATGGAATGAAAGTGAAATGTAAAAATGGAGGTGTTTCTCTCTGCATGAAGATGGGGCTTTGGAAAAGATTGAGTTGGAAATGTCACATTCTAAGGCTTCCTGAAGGGGAGGTCCTTGTTTCTCTGTATTCTTGTTCCATCTATCCCTTAATGGTCTTTGTTTGACTTTCACTTTCGTCTTTATCAGCTTAGTGACATCAGAAAAACCTCCTCCTCCCCGAATCCTCTGGATGGACGAAGGTGACGTGGATCTTCTGACTAAGCTGGTCCTGTGTATGAACCTTATAAAGTCTCATGTGACACATAAACTAAAATGTTCATGAACTCAAAGCTGTCTCAGGCTATCTAACCATCTGTTTCTTAGAACTTTGATGTTTACTTTTGCAATAATGCTATTTCCAAGAAATCCACATTTATTTACTGGCACCATTATAACATTATTTTTTAAATATAAAGAGGCGTTTAAGGTGAACTCTGTAATCTGGTGAGAAAGAACAGAATCTTGTTTCACACAAAAACCTCTACTCAGGCAAACAATGCCTTGGAGAAAGATGAGAGGACAGTCTTTCCTCTAACGTTCCATCATCACTCCTTTGTTTTCAGCTTCTTCACTATCATTATCAGATGTCTGTGGACGAACATCTGCTCTTAATTCACAGTCCTGCATTCACTAATCCTGAGATCATATCACACAATCCCAGCCCACATTCCTGCACATTGTTGGGAGGCAGCGCGGCTCAGAAGACGGGGCTTCGCTCGTTCTTTCAACTACAAAGGTCAAGTACAGAAACTGTTGCCTCGAGGCTCCAAAAAGAGCAAGTCGAGATCATCGTCGTAATCATAGGCCTGAAAAGACGGGGATTTTATGGAGCTGTAAGCAGTGTCTGCTGCAAATTAGTCGTTTTAATGCGGTTTTGACTGAAAATCTACATGGACCTTATGTGAGGAAGGACTGGATCGATTTTGGCTGTTTTATATTTACAGACCCTAGGGCTGGGCTTAATCTCCAAACGTTTTAATGCCATACTTTCTCAACTGCTGGTCCAATTTAATCTTAATTTAGTGCATATGAATGGACTTCAGGAGATTTATCTTGTACATTTCATATTTCACTCTACTCATATTTGAGTCACTAGGGGGAGCGTTTTGTTTTTACAAAGAACACTGATTTTTTAAACAACACTTTGAATTTGAGGTGATGGAAGCAAGGGTATTTGGGTCTGTCGGGGACGACGGCAAAAGCCTAGTTCTACACAGACCCAACAACACAACTAGGTTCAGGGAAGTAGGTCCAATCTGGAGACATGGGGACTGAGAAAGGACAATGAGAAGAGAAGCGGTCAATATAGTAAAATGCATCAATGGCAGATGTTAGCCACAAAGAGAGGGGAGAGGAGCGAGAAGTGAAGTGCATCATGGGAAGTACCATCAAACTCTAAACCTGTAGAAGACTAGCAAAAGGCGAGATCTCCATTATAAGTTTTATCAAAGAGGAATGTTTTTCAGCCTAATCTTGAATGTTGAGAGGGTTTCATGTTTGTTAAGATATGTTTCGTACGCGAGAAGAAGGATTTAGGATTCTAGATTCTAGGCATGGCCTGGTAGCTAATACCAGAGAGTTCTGTTCTGTTATACTGGTTCTGGTTCTTCAGCACACGTAGTAGTAGTCCAGTATCGTGAATAAAAAAAAACAAAAAACTATTTGATTTATTTTACATTTTTGAAATTGAGAGAGAATATGCCTTTTGAAATTTTTATCCAGGAATTTGCATGAATTTTACCAGCTGTTCCAGTTCCAGGTAAGTCTCCTTAACGACCTTTCACCTGAAGGCCCTTAATCAGGCCTCTACCTTGTTGTTGGTTTTCCTTTTACAGGGCAAGATGCTAGATTTTGATAAAAGCATTGATTTATGACACAGCCAAATGTTGAAGTTTGTGCATATAGCTCCCCCTTGTGGATACGTGGTATTTTTGGCACATTTTGGGTGGATTGTTCCACAGGAAACGAGTAGATAACATGAACTCTGAGGTATTTCTGTCAGTTATGAAAGAGTTTCCTGGGAAATTCACTGATTGTTTAGTTTCCTGGCATGACTGAAATATAACGATGTTAGAACCTTTTTCTTTATCTAAATAAAACAATCAAGCTAGGATAGAAATATGGAAATTCCTGACACACAGTAAAAGGTAAAAGGTTACTTGCACTGAAAATCAATGATTTGAGTTTAGGAGAAACCCTGTTTTGAACACACTCATCCTCTCTTCTGTCTGTCCATCTTCCTCTGTGTTCCTCGCTCTCTCTTAAGCGTCCTCTCTCTCTCCTCCCTCTCTTTCTCGTCCCCAGTGTTTCACTGCCACACTGAGTTTTCACAGGAATCTGAGCATGAATTAATAATAAGCAGCAGCTGCTGCTCTTGTGTGCGGGTGTTCATGTGTGTGAGTTGATGTGCGTCTGGTGGATGCTAACTATTCTCACGGGCTCACTGTCACCTCAATCAAACCTTCACACACACACACACACACACACACACACACAGCAATGTACAAGCTTCAGCTTCCGCATACATGTGCACAACCACACATTGACGCACATGACACATGGATCCATCACCATCCACACACACTACCCACACAAATACTTTATCAATGTACATTTTTCAGCCTCTTTGCCTCCTTCTTTTTCTTCTTTTGGTCTCTTTTCTTTTTTCTCTTCTTCTCTCACTTTGTCCTCATTTGCTCAACTGTTAGCTATGAATTATGTATTATATCCTTATGGAGTGAGAAAAGTTAGCCCGGGGCAATCATTCCCCACTTAGCGATCATTAGTTGTGTCTTTGCCCCAATTACAGCTGGATGGTAAATCAGCTCCTTTAAGCAGCCATTCAGCTCCTGCATAATGCAGCTCATTGCACCTGTTACTGCGGCAGGTTTGCTCGTAATCCGGCTAGAAATGACTCGCAAATCTGTGCAGCGGTTTCTGATTACAAACAGAATCACCCCTTTTGACTTCAGGCCCTGCTGCTTCACGAGTTTTGCTTCTTTGCACCAGAACACAGACACACAGACCAAACCTGCAGGTAAAGGTAAGTAAAGGTACAGACCATCAAAAATCCCTGGATTCTGTCAAAGATAATGGGAGAAACCACTGGTAGATGACACGACCAATCAGGTGAGCCGGTTGTTTTGTATAGACTTCATTCACCACACATGTCTTTAGGAATATCACTGATACACTTCTTCTTCTCTTCTTCTTAGTTGGGCTGTTCCCTTTAGGGTCCACCTCAGCAGATCCACTGTTTCCATCTCCCCCTCCTCTTCATCTTCCGCTGTCACACCAACCACCTACATGTCCTCTCTCACCACATCCAGAAAAACCTCCTCTTTGGTCTTCCCCTTTTTCTCTGCCTGCAGCCCCATCTCCAACAACCTTCTACCAATAGATCCACTATCTCGCGTCATCACGGGGCCAAACCATCTCAAGACTTTGTCTCCAAGACGTCTAACCTGGACTGTCCCTCTGATGTCTCCTTTCTGACCCTGTCCATCGTCCTCAATCTAAGAGAACATCTGAACATCTTCAGCTCTCCTCCTGTCTTCTGATCAGAGCCACCGTCTCTAAACCCTCCGGCAGGCCTGCTCTCAACACCATCTTGTTATCCTTTCCCTTCACTCCTGCTGCTACACTTCCGTCACAGATATCTTCTGAAACGCTTCTCGACCCACTCCAGCCTGCCCAACCTTTCTTCACCTCTTTTCCACACTCCCTGTTATTCTGAACAGTTGAGACTCCGACTCCTGCCCCTTCTCCACCTCTACTCCCTCATCCTCGCCTTTCCTCCTGCCTCCCTTTCATTCACACTCATGTACTCTGAGATAAAACATCGACTATTGTCATGAACGCTGAATGGACTCCTCTATTCACTGGTGATATTTGTGATACCAGTTAGTACATTAGTAATAATAATAATAATAATAATAATACATTTAATTTATAATACTCTAATACCAGTGTGCTGTACATCCTATGGTTTGTGGTGATGGTATTTGGAATAACAGGCGGAGGCTGAGGGGGGATGGGTTATGATTGTGACAGTTATATGTTGAACGGTTGGAGGGCAGTGGGTAAAAATGATTTGATGTGTCTCTCCACAGGTTCTATGGATAAGATGAACAATTGCTTCTTCCGGTCTTATTTTTCTCTTATAAGCGAACTGTAGTAACTGTATCACCGCCGCAGATCCTTCCTGTTAACGCGACAACTCTAAAATTATGAGAAAAAGAACTGGAATGATTTTGGAAAAGGTTAGTTATATTTTTCTGACACTAGGGGGAGCTAAATCTTCAAATGTTTTCGGCCCATACTTTCTCACCTACCGTCCTGTTGGTCCAATTTAATCCGAATTAGGCGCATATGAATGGACTTGAGGTGATCTGTATTGTTTACATTATGATTTACTCTAGTCGTTCATATTTTAGTCACTAGTAAGGGCTATTTACAAAAAGACTCCATAAGGACATAAACATATTCCCTTTGCTCCACTTCTTTCTGAAGTCTTTCCTTATGTTATATCTGAAAAATGATTTGTACGACATTGTATATAGACCTGTATTGGTGCAGCTCAATGTGAATGGTAAGGTTTCGGTATGAGACATGAGCATTCCAGGTCTTCTCTGATACAACAGACACTTCTGTTATAAACCCACATATTTAAGTAAGACAGCTGAGACTCTTTGAGTTCATTCCTTTTTCCTCCTGTGATCATACAACAACATTTTTCTTCATCAAGACGGTTTTTCGGACCTAAAATCCTACGTTTGGTCCGATTTAGTAAAGATATGGTTTATACAGAGGAGGTTTTGCTTGTTTCTATCATATTTTCCTCTCATAGATCCTTTAAACTACATTACACATTTACCCAATGGTATGTTTTACTAAAGTTTATTTCCAAAAGGGCAAAAATACAAAAAAAACTCAAAGCAGTATAAAACAGTATAAAACAGTATAAAGCAGTATAAAGCAGTCAACAGAAAATATCTCTCATCCTGGCCATGAATGAACTCACACCAACCACCCCAGCAAACAGGTAAGGACAATCATCAATCATCGGTGATTAATAACCTCTACTGACACGCCTACATATATTAGATAGTGAAAAGAAAAAACATGAATGAGGAAGGGTCTTAAAGACTTGTCTCCTACACTGATTTAGTCCAAATTTGGTGTATTTGAAACGACTCAAGGGACATGTATACCATGTATATCATATTTTACACGAATAAAGCATCTTTTACTTGCTAGGGGTACTTTTTCCTTCATGGAAAATATTGTCTTTCCGACAAAACAACCCATTTAACAATAAAGATCAAACTAAACAAACAAACATATCACTTATTTTCTGCAATTGCAAAACTCACATTTTTTTGCTCTGATCCAAAGTTCTCTATCTTCCCATCAGTCTGAGATATTGGATTTAAATGTATTTAGTGAAATATCCTCAATGAAATAAAAACAGGAAAGCAGCATTTTCTCAGTTTAGTAATTTGCACGTACTGCACTTTGCCTTTGTAATGCAGTACTTCTCTACTGGTGACTAAATAACTGAAACAACAATGTGACCTTCAGCCTCCTGTGTAATCATGTGTTTGTGCTGAGTGGTACACTCAGATGATAAACTAAACTTGGGTGGATGGATGACACATTTCCTGTAAACTTCTAAAAAAAAACCATGATACAATGTCCTCATTGTAATATAACACACACGTCCATTGTTAAATAGCTTGTAGGAACTAGCTGTACTCGTGGCTCTGCAGGAGGTTCTCTACAGGTGTGTTTGAATACATCTGTAGAGAAATGAATACCACGCAGCGTTCCAGTGTGTGATGTCACACCTCTAACTACTGCCAGGATCAAACCTGTCAGTCACAGCCCATCTGGACTCTCCAAAAAACTCTGCACTTTATTTCGTCACGCAGATTTTTCTTTGACTCCAAGGAGAAATATTGGAAAATAAAGTCATTGTTTGTATTATTCTCTCATTTCTGCTCTTCTTGCCTTACCCCCACCCACAATATCTTCACACTAGCTGTGTGAGCCTGTTGCCTGTTTGCACCCTAGCCAGATGTACTGTGGGTGTCATTGCGCTACCATGGTAACGTATCATAAACTCTTGCCTGTAATACAGACGTGGTGCAGTACAAGGATTCTTCTCTGCTGGTCACACAGCAGCACTTTGTCTATTTTTAGACAAACATGAATCCAAGCAGAGGGAATTAGCGGTGGTTACATTGGAACTATTCTTTTTTCTGATTGTAGACTTTGGGCTCATCTGTAAGAGATGTGAACTCATACCATCAGATGTATGTGATGTGTGTGTGGTGCACAAAGGTGAAGCTCTCTGCGGTTCTTCAAAGCTCTGGTATCTGCTGGCTTCACCTGTTTCTGAGTTTTGTAGAGAGGAATGGTGTTCTCTCTCTCGACGTACCTGAAGAGGATCATGGGAAAAAGTCACTACAGTTACAATCGTGAAAGCAGACTAGACCTTTATTTCTAAGATCCTTGTGAACGTGTTGAAAATCAATAATGTGATTATCTGCGCAGGAATAAGATGTTTGAGGATTTTCAGTCAGGCTTTAGATGACATCATAGCACAGAAACAGCACTAGGTAAGGTCTCTGCTGATCTTCTCATGGCTTCAGATAGTGGACTCCTCTCTATACTGGTCCTTTTAGACCTTAGTGCAGCATTTGATACCATAGATCCCACAGTCCTATCACAAAGATTTGAACACCACATTGATCCTGGTTTGAGTCATATTTATCTGACAGATTTCAGTTTGTCCATGTCAACAACGACTCCTCCGCACACAGAATGCTTAGTCATGGGGTACAGCAGGGTTCGGTGCTAGGGCCAGTACGCCTCACTTTATATATGCTTCCCTTGGGACACATTATCAGGAAGCACCATCTTAACTTCCACCGTAATGCAGATGATACGCAGCTGTATTTATACAGAAAGCCAGTTGAAACCAATCAAATATTTCAAAATGAAGACATATATTAAAGATAATAAGACCTGGATGGGCAGCTTTCTTTCACCTGCGTTATATAGCAAAAATTAGGATCATCCTGTCTCAGAAGGACGCTGAGAAATGAGTCCATGCATGTTACCTCCAGGCTAGATTACTGTAATTCCCTTTTATCAGGATGCCCTTATAATTCTGTGAAAAGCCTGCAGTTGATCCAAAATGCTTCAGCACGAGTACTGACAGGAACTAGAAGATGAGATCAGGCTCTCCTGTGCCAGCTTGTCTAAACTGGCTCCCTTTAAAATCCAGAATAGAATTCAAAATCCTCCTCCTTAGTTATAAAGCTGTCAGAAAGCAAACCCCCTCATATCTCAAAGACCTCATAGTCTCATATCATCCATATAAAGGACTTTGGTCTCATAACGCAGGCCTACTTGTAGTTCCCTAAATGTCTAACAGTAGAACGAGAGGCAGAGCCTTCAGTTATGAAGCTGCTCTCCTTTGGAACCAGCGTCAGTGTTGGTTCTGGAGGCAGACGCCCTCTCTACATTTAAAACAAGACTTTAAACCTCAACCATGCTATTTGATGAATCCTATAGTTAGGTTCTGGCTCAGGTCGCACCTGAACCGTCCCTTAGTTGTGCTGTTTCAGGCTTTAACTGCTGGGGGACTCCCATGATGCACTGCGTTCTCTCTCCTCCTCTGTCTCTCTCCCTCTCTCTCTCTCTCTCTCCATGTATTGACATCACATGACTGCATACTCCTTTTTTACAAGGCTTATAATTAGGGCTGGCTCAGGCTGGTTCTGGACCAGGTCTTAGTACCGCAGCCACAGGCTCAGACTACCTCTATTTCTATATCATGTATTGCTAAATTCCTGCGCCATAAATGCATCACTGACTCTATTCCCTCCCCGGAAACCTTGTGCCCGGGATTCTTTGCGTCCTATCGCCCCACAGGCTCCCAGGAATAGTGGTTGTTCTGGTTCCTGGCTGAAGAGAGCCCAGGATCATGGCCGCATCTACTGCCTTGCTGGATGCAATCTTCCCCTGCTTTAACTAATAATAATATATCAAATACTTAATAATAATAATAATAATAATAATAATAATAATAATAATAATAATAATAATAATAATAAAAATACCTTTTACTTGTAACAAACTTTACCATTGGATCAAATCTCAAAGTGCTACAAGGTAAACTGAGCTTATACCGGGGAAGGAGGAGGCGGTATGAGTGGGTAGAACGGAGGGATCGTGTCGAGGTCAGTGGGGTGAGTAGTTCTTTCAGGTAGGGGGGTGCGTTACCATGGATACACTGGTGAGTGAGGAGAGAGATCTTATAATCAATCCTGGTGGAGATGGGAAGCCAATGAAGGGAATGAAGAACAGGGGTGATGTGTTCGTGTTTACGAACTCTCATCAGGATCCTTGCAGCACTGTTTTGAACATACTGCAGTCTTTGAAGACTTTTATCAGGGATCCCGATGAGAAGTGAGTTACAGTAATCCAGTCTGGAGGAGACGAATGCGTGGACCAGCTTTTCAGCATCACTCAAGGTGAGTGAAGAACGGAGTTTAGAAATATTTCTGAGATGGTGAAAGGAGATCTTGCAGATATGTTTGATGTGGGATTCAAAAGTGAGTTGAGGGTCAAATCTTACACCGAGGTTGGTGACTGATGAAGAGAGGGGAATGTCCTGACCAGAGAAGGTAATACTGGTTATGGAGGAAGACTGGGTCTGATGTGGGGTGCCAATTAAAATAGCTTCGGTTTTGGAGCTGTTCAACTGGAGAAAGTTGTTTTTCATCCACACCTTTATCTCCTCCAGACAAGCGCGGAGAGTTGACAGGGGAGATGATGATGACGATGAGGATGGAGAGGCTGCGGAGGAACATGTGTCAGTTTTTATGTAGATTTGCGTGTCATCAGCGTAACAAAGGAATGAGAGTCCATACCGACTGATGACACGGCCAAGGGGGAGCTTGTATAGTATGAAGAGAATGGGGCCAAGGACTGATCCCTGGGGGACTCCACAGGTGACGGTGTGTGTCCGGGACTTTGAACTTCCAAGGGAAACATATTCTATTTTGTCGGTGAGGTAGGATTGAAACACGTTTGAGACGGTGGCAGTGAGTCCAGTGGTGTGATGTAGGCGGTGTAGGCGGTGTATGCGGTGTAGGCGGTGTAGGCAGTGTAGGCGGTGTAGGCGGTGTAGGAGTATTCCATGGTCAACTGTGTCGAAGGCAGCAGACAAATCAAGGAGAAGCAGGAAGTACTCTGACCCTGCACGCCCGTCTCTGACAGATTGCTCTGTCTACATATGTGGTAGATATCAATGACCTTTTTCAACGCTAGTTTTTGTCTGTTAGATTCAAGATTCAAGATTACGGGCCTAAATCTGTGCCTCAGGTTCCTGATCCCCCATCTACACTCTGCCAGCTCTCTCGGTCGATGATGGAAGGCAACTTGGAATTACAAAAGTACCAGGAAAGATACAGTAGGTCTATTTTTATATAAATGTATTTATATAAATATGTATTTATTCATTTTATATTTATTTATGTTTGTTCTATACAATACAGTTAACATCACAAATTTAATTTAGCAGAACCAAAAGAAAAATAAAGATAAGATAAGAGTAGAACCCCTGGCAATTTAATTGTTTGTCAAGCATGAATACTCCCCAACAATCGCCCACTTCCTACTTAAACAACACAAACTACTCAAAATAAAAGCACTTTCACTTCTCCTCCATCACAGGAAACTTACAACTAATAAGAGAACTTTAAACATAAAAGGCATTGTTGGTTCCCAACATGTGAATATATTTGCCTTTCAGCCACCAAATTACATCTTTAAATTAGTTTTTCTGAATTTTGTGTTTTCTGAATGCAACCTTTTCATTCTTGTGAATGTCAGGATCCCTATGAACCTAGCTCTTAGCCAGTAATTAGCCACCGACTCAGAGATTCTTCTCGGGCCGTATTATTCTGCTCGGTCCACCGCTGCAGGAAGGATCTTCACGACGTTCTCCTGGATGTAGAGAACCTATAAAATAAGAATTCTCTTCTGCCATTTCTAGAGTACATTTATGGTGTCATCCCCCGAACCTCCCACTGTGTCCACACTTCCTCACTTTAGCTCTCAGGCTTAGCAGCCAGCTCATTTCACACCCAGCTTCACGCTTCTCTTTCCTATGGACCTTCTGTCCGGTCCTCTATGGCAGAGGGAACGGCAGATGATAGAAGGCTGGAGGAGAGATTGAGCTTCACTGGCTGCCACTGAATGGATAGATTGTTAGAGGAGTGAAGGATGAGAGAGTAACAAAGGAATGAAATGGAGAAAAGCCTTAAAAGTGCGATTTTATGGACGGTGACATTGCTATTACTATCGCAGGAACGGGAGCAAGAACTGGAGGGATGGACGGAGAGAGAGAAAAATGAGGATGGAGAAGGAAGAAGAGGAGGAGGTGAAAAGATGAAAACAGTCTTAAAGGTCATAGTGAGGCTAGCTTATATTCTCTCTGAAGACAAATGGGCCCAACCGTCTTCTAAGCTATAATAACACAGTCTGTGGGTTTCCTCCTGGATCTGGGCGGTTTATCATATCTCTGCTCATGGAAACGAAAGAACATCTTGTTTATCTTTCATCTTTAAACTTGTCTTTTATTTAAATGCGTCCGAATAATTCTGTCCCGCTACATATGATTCCTTTCTCCTATCTAAGGATTTATTTTATCAGGCATGAACAGAGTTACTCACAACGAGACGAAACTCACCTCTGAGAAGAAGAGGTGAGAAGAAAAAGAATAATATTTATAAAGTTCTGAACTCAGATTAACTGGCCAGAAAGAGTTTAGCATGAAGATAAAACAGGGCAGGAACAGAGAGAGTTGCAGAAAACAATAACTGGAGGGAGCTTGTTATGATGACAGGAAAAGAGATAAGACATAGGTCAGGGAGTAAGAGAAACTTATGTTGTTCTCTGGAAGGAGAAACATTCCTTGTAGCCGTCAGCGTGTCAGAATGATCTGACAGTTTTTTAAATGTAGGCGTATCTCTTCGGATAAATGGAATGTAAAAATCATAGTATTGCTTTCAGTGTATAATCAACTAATTTATTTTATTTTTACGTCAGGTTTTGAAGATATATCTCCAGAGCGGGCAGGTAGTCTTACCTGTAGACTACCATGTTTGTACAGTTGCCTAGAACCGACAACAAAAGGGAACACTAAATTTAGAGATGAGTTGAAGACAGTGAAGAACATTTAGAACAACAAAAAAAAACGAGGAGGTCAAAGATGAACATGTCGTTGCTGGATAACTGTTTTTGTATTTTCACAAATGGAGGATCAGACTCGCTATTGAGCACAAGAACATTCCACACAGCTGGAAAACTCAACGAAAAAGGAAACACCGAGACCCAACTCTGGAAACAGTTTAGAGTTAAATGTCTACCTGAGTGGCTTCAACTCTGCAGGAAACAGACGGTAGCATGGTGCGGATTGCTCCACCCTCCCTTGGCTGTTTCCTCCATGGCGGTGTGACGCAGTCAGCTTTGGGTCAGCTTGGTAGGGTCACAGGAAGGTTTACATTGTCTCTGTCCCCGCCAAGACCTCACTGTTTGCGACCTCACATTGGATCGAGGGCTCCGTCTCTCTTACCCAGGGGGAGTGAATCGATCATTCCAGTTTACCTCTCAGCGGTATTCCTTTATCTGTATTGTACTCAACGTTTCCCTCTCCATTTTCCCTCCACACTGATTGACTTCATCTGTTTCCTGTGGTAACTGGTTCTCCACGGGGGATCTGTTGTTGTTCTAGATCATCCAGCCCATTTCATTTTTCCCCTATTTAAGTCATCTCTTGTGGTTTTTGGTTTGCCCCTGCCTGAGACGTTGGATTTTAGTTTCTTCGCTGCTTTTGTTTGCTTTTAGGGTTTTGAGGAAGACGTGGTCAACGTTGGCTGGAAATGGTTATTAATAATGTTTGTCAGTTTAAAAATTGTCGATCAACTCTAGTATGCTGGCTAATAGTTATGGGGTTACTTTGACTTTTGTTCAGCCCTTGACCTTATATGCCATAAGTCCTTGAGCAAAACCCTGAAATCCAGGCTCCCCTTTACAGGGACTGCTCACTGCTCCCTCAAGGATGGGTCAAAGGTTGAGAACACATTTCATGATGTTGTTGACGGTGGCTCAGTTTGGAAAGTAGTCGTCCACTTATCTGAAGGTCGGTGGTTGGTTCCACGGCCACTACAGTCTCATGTCAAAGTGTCCTTGAGCAAGATACTGAACCTCAAGTAGCTTCTGATGACTGTTCCATTGGTGTGTGTATGATGGTTTGAACAGTTAGCGCCCCTGATGTTGCCTTGCTTGACAGGTTTGGTCATCCCTGTATGAATGTCTGTGTGAATGAGAAAATGTTGGCTGGCATTGTAAAAGCGCTCTGAGTGGTCGAGCAGACCGGAAAAACGCTATATACGTACAACTCATTTACCATTTACCGTAGTGATGTAGTCTGTTGACAAGGTGGTGAATAATGGCCAGGAAAAATCATTTCAGCAAGAGGGCAATTCCAATTGATTCACAATAACAATCAAAAACATTAAGACAAAGTGTAAAAGAACATTAAAACATAGTTAAAAGTAATAATGGATATTCATTACAGACATCTTTGCTGGAAGGAGGGATTTGTTGGGATTTGTTGGGATTTGTTGCTTTCCATCTAGCATGCTGTTTTTAATATCTCCTTCTAGTCTTTATGCTAAACTAAGCTCAAATCTGCTGTTGCAAATTGAATTCAAACTAAAAATGCATACGGTGTTGCCTCCATTGATTCGTTTTTCGAGACCTGCTCGCAAACCAAAAAACTTGTAAACGGAAACCAATTTTGCCCATTCAACTGACTGGACATCCCATTAGTTTGTTCCATTTCCCAAACATATTCATCTAAAAATCATTTTCCATGTTATTTCATACAGAGTAAAAGTAATTTTACTAACAAATAGAAATGATAAATGATATTAAAGCGAGACATTAGAGCGACCGCTAGCGATCAAGCGCATCGCGTTCAAACAGGATGCTCTAAAACCAAAGCAGAGCACTAGTATACCACGCAAGTTTCTTACGATATACTGGTACTCTGTCGTATCGGGAAAAATCCGTGAATTGAGCTCAAAAGAAAAAGGCTTGTAAATTAAATCAACGCTCGTAAACCAAGACACTGGTAAACTGAGGTGCCACTGTGTAGGTATTCCCCGACATGACAACTTCTCTGTATAAAAGTAAAGTACCTTTCCTTAAGATGTGTCCATAATTCTAATCTGACAAACGGTCTTAATAAAGTCAAACACAAAGCGTGACGTTTCTTATAACAAGCTAATAATTGAAAATTGATGTTTAAATAATGGGCAGGCATCTCCACTGAAAGTTGAAGGGAAAAATGTCAACTCCATTTGCTTTGTCTTTGAAAAGGTTAAAGAGGCAAACTCCCAGAAACACTATTGATCCGATGGAGCATTAACGTCTGTGCTGCAATCTTTAAAATGCATTACCTGTCAGTGAACTCTAGCGCAGGGCGGAGCGCTGCAACGCAGGCACAAAGAAGTACAATAGATGAACATTTCAGGACATTCTTCTTTGACTGAATATTTCTCCATCGCTCTCAGGTTTTCTTTTTCCCGCCGTCTCTCAGCTGTGACCTGCTGAAACCAGAGGGCCTGCTGAAAATTCAATCTCAAAGCCCTGTGATGTCTTCCCTGATCCCTGCCCCCACTATTACAGGCTAAAAAGTTCACTGATCACACCCCAGGACACACACACACACACACACACACACACACACACACACACACACACACACACACACACACACACACCCAGAGCTGAAGGAAAGAGCACATTTTCCAAAAGGAGAATGAAGGATCTGAGATTCTGTGGTTCCAGAGGAGCCTCAGTCTCACGCCACTCATATATTATTTATTCTCACACTGATGGCTCACACACGCTGGACCTGTGGCTTCCATCTCACCAAACTGAACAGAGGAATGGAATTTTAGATGAGGGGTTCTATGAAAATATTATTCCTAGTAGATAGATGTGCTGCTGCTATCTAAGCTAGCACGTATTTGAAACTGAATAAACATCCACCCCCCCCGCAAAATACACACACTTCTTCTCACAGTCTGGACTGAATATTTTCACTTTCTGAGCACCTCTTTGAATCCTGTCCCTCCCTGTGGAGCGAGGAATCATGTCCCATCTTTTTTCAGCTCTGTCTCCTTTTTTCTTTTTATTTCTATTTCAGGTTCACTCTGGTCTATTATATTTCAGTCAGACTGTCTTTCACAGAGAGGGATGGGAAATTAACATGATCTCTACCCTGCAGTGGTAGAGAAGAGATTGACGTGAACATCTAATGATGGCATCATCTCATGTGCACGCACCCACATATACATGTGTGGGTCCTAAACAGGGTCTGGTCAGGAACATTATCGCTGCTGTACCCTCTGGAGGCAGCAGGAAGCGACTGTGCCCCTGACAAACAGAAGCCCGGTCTAGAATCATCAGGTGTGATGGTTCACACTAATGACATCATCCAAACCCCACCTTATATTTATTTCCATACATCTCTGACGTGAGTATGTTTATTTCTCTCATTAAAAGATAAGCGGTGAGGCTGAGGATTTATCAGGAGGATGACGACTGTAGATCAATAATTTCACTAATTTCAACCTTGGTTGCGTGCCAGTGTCTGTCTGGTTTACTGACTGGTTGGATGATTGGTTGCCTGGCTGTCTGACTGGTTGGATGATTGGTTAGCCGGCCGTCTGACTGGTTGGATGATTGGTTGGCCGGCTGTCTGACTGGTTGGATGATTGGTTGGCCGGCTGTCTGACTGGTTGGATGATGGGTTGGCTGGCTTCCGACTGGTTGGATGATTGGTTGGCCGTTTGCTTGACTGCAGGATTAAGTTAGTAATGACAGTTGGTAGAAGCTTGCTGTTTGGGCCAGAATAAAAACCCATTTCATTGTGATGTGGATGAAGCTAAAGGAGAAGATCTGAGTCCTCCTCTAGTTTTCAAGTTTATCAGATTCTTTGACGAGTAGGGGATGATAACACACTTCTTGATTCTGACTGATCACTGCAGCAAATGTGAGAATGTTCCCTCCTGTAATGACATTTTTCATCTGCTGCAACTGATCAGGTTGGGATTACATCAACGACATCATTATCATGAATCAGAATGATTGTTTTTATGACAGGCCAACCTGATGAAAAGTCTGCCATTCATCCATCATTGGACCCAGTACACACACACGTCAGTGGTTAAGTATTGGTGTATTTTCTCGAGTATTGAGAGATCAGAGTTGTTGGATCCTCATTCTTCTCACTCAGCAAACACAGATTGATCTCGGCCTATTCTCAGACTGTAAGTGTGTGAGAGGCCAACCCGGCTGGCTTGGAGTCAGGCATGATTGAAAATAAAGAAGAACAACAAACACCAGACATATAAGTAATGCAGTTATTGCATAGTGGGAATAACAAATAACGGGTGTCGTTGTTTTAGAAATGATTAGCCATTTACTCAAACTAAACTAAGACACAGGACTATGACTTATTTTAAAAAAATCTCAACACTGGTGTTGAGCTGTTGGCATAGATTAAGTGTATCAAACATAATCCTGTTTTTTTCTGTTGCTTTATGACAACTCTATGTGTCTTATAATTGCTGCTGGGCACAAATTAAGTTTCTTGAACTATATTGGTCATTTCACAGTGAAATTGATGACATAGATCCTCTTCTCTGTATCCTGTGAAGGTACTGAAACACTGTAGAGGTCCTGGATTGTCGAACATGTGATTTTAAGGGGAAAGATTTTGTGCAGCAGGAGTGTGCCGTGCATGAGTTTCTGTTTTATTGTACTAATCTTCAGCCGTACAGATTCCTACATGAAAGAGAGCAGGTCATTTGCATACAGAAAACATTTTATTTGCTACTGCTTTCATGGCTAAAACGACTTAAGAGATGGCACACTTACAGCAGGTGGATGGCGAGAGGTGCGTGTGCACGTGATTCCCCAGCTTATGGGCTGGAACACACGCCATCCTGTGTAGAATTCTTTGAAATGCTTGCAGATTAATCCAAAGCGAGAGTCTGTGTCAATCTCCGCTATTGTTCGCTCTGACAATGTTAGGATGAATAAAGCGGGCCAAGACATTTCCAATGAGATGGCGTGTTTAACATAACAAAAGGAGGTTTTCACCAGAATCTCATTCTGTTTTCTGAAAATCCTTGATTGCATTCAGGCAGGCAGTCAGTCGGCTATTATCCCCGCCATGTTGTTGTTTAAGCCCCCACTTTTTTTCCCTATCCGTCGCATTTCTCTCTAACTGTTTTTCTTTCTGATTATATTTTCTCTTAACTTCTCTCACTTCCTCTCTGAGGAAGACATAAAATACTCCTGTAATCAATCACTTGTTTATTTCTTTCTTATTTGCATGCGGGTAATTTGTGTGATGCTGTGTGAGGTCAAAGGATAAGGATGATGTAGTTATGGGTTTGCAATTAGTGAATTTACATAAGGTAATGGGGAAGATTTAGCTTGCAGAAAGCTGCTCCCAGATGGGAAAGAGTCTGACCTCTGACAAATGGACCGATCACACGAGCAGAGAGGAAGCCAGAGAGAGAAAAAACAGAACCATCTCCCTCTTCATTTCACAGACACTCATTTACAGACGTTTCCATGAGAGAGCGGGCGAGCAAAGGGAAAGAGATTAAATTGCTTCATGCATTGATAATATCTTATACTTTGTATTAAAGGGAGACAGGACGGAGCCAAAGAGAGAGAGAGTTCGACAGACTGACCAATCTTTGTGCCATCGCCTTAATTTCACAGACGCTCAGATACAAGCGTTTCCATAGGCGAGAGAGAGAGGGAGATTAAATTGCTTCATGCATTGAAAATGTCATATTTTTTGTAAAAGATAGAGGAAGGAGATGGAGGGCGTGAACCTGTTGGTCTTTTGCTCCGCTATTCCTCTGGATCCAATTCAGAATTAGACTGCTTCCCATCCTGTGGACCTATTCATCTGATTGTTATTGCACTGAAAAGCCAGATAGAAGCAACTGTATTGATTTCAAAGACCTGGCTGCTGGTATTTAACGTTTTCCCGGTGAAAACCAACAATAAAAAGAGTCTACCAACAAGCAATGCCTGTCTGTCACCACACAGCTTATATAGATGTATGTTTATTTTTGCCATAGGATTCTATAATTATCCAGAACCCATCAAGATCACATCAATGAGCCGCAAAATTGCTTTTGGGTGACTCATTCTGATAAGGACCAAGCCTGTATCATCGTACATCCGCCCCTTACTCCTTAAATACCTACCAACATTCAAACATGTGTGTGTTATTCTGGACATTTACTTGTTTTTGAGTAAAATGTGTGAAAAGATAAAGTTGTTGCAAACTACTGCGCCTTTAAAAGACATAACTAACCCATATGTTAAGAAGCGACTGAGTGGCAGACCCAACATGTTGTGTATGATCCAAACTCTACTGGGAGTTGATCTAACCTGTTGCAGGTTTTGGTCTTTCCAGGATTATCATAAATGTGTGACTTAAGATCTCCAGTGATTTCAAACCTGAACACTGTGGTCAACCGAAGGCGGATCTGTGACGCTGGAGAGATAGTTGACCCACCTCCAGACAAATACTGGGACCATGGCTCACTAATACAGCACAGGAGGGCACCATGTCGGCTTCAGGGGCGAGAGTTGAACAAATACCCCCAGAGTTTCCTGAGAGTGTCACCAGGACGGAAGGAACGGTAACAGCCAGGTTACCTGACTGACCAGGCTCAACTAATAACCCAGACCGTTGAGGCTCAGGATGCGGTGGAGCAGGTCCACGTGTGGACAAGGAGCAACCCACCAAGATATAGTCTGCAGGGAGTCTGTTGAGACGGGTTGTAAATATTATAAATTCAATGTATTATTATTATTATTATTAAATGGAACTGTCCTAGGAGGCCAAATGAAAAACTAAAGTATAAACTGACAATAAAGGTGTATTGCATCTTCTTCTTCTTGCTCCTACCTTTAGGGGTCGCCACAGCGCATCACGTTGTTGGACATCAAAGCCTGGTTGAAGCATGGACCTCGGTCCTGCAGGACTGAACCTGATGACTATTTTTACATTATCACTATCAACAACAGTATCACTGTTGCTGTTTATGTCATTTATTACTTTTCCATCTATCCCAAAGTATCTTCACCTGTACATCTAACAAACATAACCACACACTGACACACACTCAAGTGTGCACACACCTACACACCCTAACTGTTAAGTAGTCACTCTCACCAGCTTCTAGTCATTGCTTTTTATTCTAAGATTATTTCTTTTTTTATCCTTTTGTCTATTGATGTCTATAATGTGTGTACGGATGTATCGTTGTTCCATCTAATGTCTCGCAGTACGGGAGAAGGACATCAAAGCCAGCGACCACCGTCCACTGTCGGTAAAGGCATCAAAGCCAGCTTTGAGGAAGTAGCCCAGAGCAGTGGATCAAAAGTGTGTTCAGCATCTTGTTTGATGTGGGACTGGACCTGGTATCACATCAGCAGAGACAGGAGAGGGGCCACCGCCGCTGACCCACCAGTTGGAGAATGCTGGTGGCTATGGGTCGAAACCCTCAGCTTTCGACCTGCATCGTAACGTAACGTATCTGTAATGCATTCAAACGTAATTAACAAATGTGAAATCCAGCCGTAGGTCTGCAGAGGGATCACATGATCATTTGGAGGAGGTTTCACGCGTATCATAATATATCATATATAATGCTTATATCTTGCCGAACAAAGCATTCAAAATATATTTGTGGTATTGGTTTGCATGAGAAGAGTCAGTTTCTTCCACTAAAGCCACTTTCTTTCAATCCTGAGCCACTTTTCTTAAATAGATTACAGGATGTATATTTCTTGTAAAATGCATGAAAATGTAAAAAGATAAAGAGATGTGAGTCTCATTCTGCCGTGTTTCAGCTTGTTTTCTGTGACATCACGGCTGGACAGCGTCACATGGATAAAATACACACACACGCACCTAAGCACGCAAAACTAATAGGTTTCAGGAGCTGTCGGAATAATTCTCTGCTTGTTATACACGCATAATTAGTTTTCAAAGTAGCTTTTTCCGTGCATGTAGTATCAATTACCTCCTCTCTCCTCACTATCCTCTGAGGACTCGCGTGCATTTAGTGCGCTCACTTTTTCTGATGTGACACTGTGTTAATTGAGCTATAAGCCAGAGGTGTGTGTGTGTGTGTGTGTGTGTGTGTGTGCGTGTGTGTGTGTGTGTGCGTGTGTGCGTGCGTGCGTGCGTGCGTGCGTGTGTGTGTGTGTGTGTGTTTCTAATTTCTGTCCTTTCTAAACATTAGAACCTGCAGACATGAAACTGACCGTTTTAGTATATTTCTGCATCTAGTAATGAAGATTTAAAAGCGTTCTATCAGTTTGTTTTCATGTCATTCACTGATTGGCTGCCTGATAAAACAGGGTTTCTGCTCATTGGTTATTTCAGGTTAAACCTCACCTGAATTCTTTTTGACTAATAAAAAAAGGCTTTTACGTTTTTATGTGTATTACAGTAATGCCAGAAAACAAAAAACAATCAATGAATTTAATCAGAAACTCTTACCTGCAACAGATTTGATAGAAATAGGACAAAGCTCATGTGATTCTACACAGTTTTTGTGGGACAGGACCTGGAGGACCTCCAATTGGCATAAATGGATAGAAGGTGGACCCCAGATATTAGAAGTTAAGTCTTTAAAGAGGCAGAGTCTTCCTCCACCTATCAGAAGGTGGTTTGACGGTTCGATCCTTTACTGCCTATATGTCAAAATATCCTTGAGCAGGTTACTTTACCCTAATCTTCTCCAGATGTCTGTGTGCTTTGTTTTCTGGGTTGGTCAGTTAGCCAAAAGTGGTGCTGCTGATCCAGGAAGCCAAGCTGCTGTGTAAGTCGTTCTCAGTGACATTAAACATTAGGTGGAACTGAATTTCCTACAATTCAACAGATCCAAGTCTTGAATAATACAGCCCAGTTCATCTGCCATACTCAGAATCTTCTCAGTCCATTATCCTCCAACATGAAGCCAGCTGTCACAAACATGGGGGTTGTTTTCCACTCATGTCTCTTCCATCCAATTAAAAAGTCCTGCTTCCTTCAACATTTCCACTTCCCGGCTAGATGACTGCCTTGGCCTCCTTTCCAGCATGAACCAGAGTTCACCGTTTCGTCTCCAACTGGGTCAAAGCGCAGCAGCGAGGCTTCATACTGGTTTGAACAGATGACATCATGTCACCTCTTTCGTGGCTTCATTACATCATCAGCTCCCTGTCTGTTTAAGATCGGGTTTTAAGATCTTACTGGTCCGACTCTAAGCTTCATACCAGAGCTGATAACTCCTTATGAGCCGGATCCTGACCTTAGACCCTCGGGTGGCGCCCCTCTGGCTGGGCCAAAGGACAGACTCAAGTCTGAAGGTCATTTGGCTTTTGAACGACTTACCCCAGGAGATAAGCCTGGCAGAATCAATGGCTTTCTTTAAACCACTTCTTAAAATACACTTTTCCAGACTTGCTTGTGCTGTCGTTGTTTTTCAGTCATTTTATCCTTTTTCCATTGATCTTTAATCATCCTTTGCTCCTATGATGTATTGTCCTTATGTCATGATTGTGATGTCATCGTTTACTTTAATCCCTGCCTTTATTTCTCCAATTTTCTCTTTGGTCCTCTTGGATCTTCTTTTATGGTTTTTAGTTGACCGTAGCCTTCGGATGAAATGACGTCTTTTATGTCATTTGTTTATCTATCTATCTATTTGTTTCTTAATTTTGAATACCCTCACATTTTTGTGGTCTTATGGTTTGGTGCTTTATTCGCTGTGTTTCCCTCTGAGTTTCCTGTTTGGGCTTGTCTGTCAAAGCCTTTTGTAAACAGTTGTTTTTAAAGGTGCTACACCAAACAGTTTATTACGAAGGATTATTATTACAATGAAATCCATGCTTCTAATTTACACTGCTAGAAACTTCCATTCAATAACACAGAGTTGTCCGACTGTCGAGTTCAGGGAGGAAGAGGGAACCCCGTTGTCTCTGTCTTTGCCTCCATAGTCTGATCTGATCTCTTCTTTTTGCTCGTCTTGCTTGTTTCCCACATGAACCTGGAGTGAGTAGGAAACATGACAGTGTTCATGGAAACGTTACTCACTGACGTTGGTGCAGTTCTACTGCTGGTAATGTAAGCAAAGTGAAAGTAACTCCAAGTTTGTTTTCAGGGCTTTGCAGTCAGAACTGGCAAAGATCCCATCCTGATTGTTTCCTGATGCTCCTCTTCGTCACAAGAGTTTTCTTCAATCCTCTGTGGTTTTTGTACGCGGATATGTTTTTTTCTTTGTCATTTTCTGTCTTTCTTTTTTTTTCTGCATAATTTTGTGATCCTCCGCATTCAGACTTCACTTATTCTCTCCAGTTGGTTCACATGGCTGAGCCAAATCTTTTCCTTATTTATGCAACATCTGCTTGACACAATCCCTCCGTCAATCCTGTCGCCACTCCTGCAGACAAGAAGAGGAAAACTGAGTAAGTCAGCAAACATGACTAAATGTCACATGAATGAAAACCACAAGAATATCATCTTCTTCCAAAAACTTTTCACATCACACTGATCTTAATAGACGATAGCTGTGTTCCGATTCAGTTCAGGGGCCACATCCTGAAGGACCCGGTGTAAGAAGGCCGGGCCAGCGCTATGGTGAAGAAGATTAATTATAAAGCGCTCTGGACACAAATGACAGACAGACAACAGACGGAGTTGACCTGTTGGTAAATATATCCCCGAAAAGATGTGTGTATGTATGTATACAGGTAAGACCTAGTATAATTCATTTTCAGTGTCAGTGACAAACACAAGAAATACCAATATTTCTATACTCTGCCTGATTTCTGTTTGCTTTTTAATAAAAACTAAAAAAAGGGGCACTAATATCATCATATTTCATTAACAGCAGGAAACGGAACAATCAGAATTACCTTTCATGGTAAAATTATGTATGGCTTCTCTCCTAATAGATTACAGACATAAATAAATATCAGCAATAATTACACAGAAACAGAATAGGCTCCAAAGTTATAGATTATAATACAAAGCATAAAAGTTCTTCTTTAGAAAGAACCTCACAGAGAACATGCAAACTTTGATAAGTCTTTGTGAAATTTGTGCAAACCGTGTTTCTACTTCTCCATTGTTCTCTGAGGGTGAGATGGTACAGAGTACACAGTGAGTACACAGAGTACACAGTGAGTACACAGAGTACATAGTGAGTACACAGAGTAAGAAGTGAGTACACAGGGTACGAAGTGAGTACACAGAGTACATAGTGAGTACACAGAGTAAGAAGTGAGTACACAGAGATGAGCTAGTACCAGTACCTACTCCAACGTAGCACCCACACACTGCAGCTCTCTGTGAGTGTTTCACAGAAGAAGAGGAAAAAAAGAATCCTTTATTAGTCACATAGAGTCATACACAGTACAACATAGTGAAATTATTTCTCTGCCTCCCTGAGGGAGCAGTGGGCAGACCCTTGTGGAGCGCCCGCGGAGCTAAGGTTTCAGGGTCTTGCTCAAGGACCCTACGACAAGTAGACCCTGGTGCGATTCGAATCGGCTACCTTCCGATCTTCTGATTGGGAAACGGCCGCTCTACCCACTGAGCTACAGACACCCCGATGTGTCGGCTGCATGTGTGTTTACAGTTCTCAGGGTCTGATGTTTGCCTGGACAGGTAGGAGTGTTGGTGATGGAGGCCACAGCTCTGGAATAAAAGCTGTTCCTCATCCTGTCTGTGCCGGATCTTATTTCACTGAACCACGCTGGGCCACCTTCACCACCCGATGCCGGTCCCTACGCTCAGCATCTGTGCCGAGCGTAGGGACGGTGTAGAGGTCCTGTGTGGTTTCTGTGTAGAGAACCAGACAGAAATGCTGTTGGTGAGGATGCTTTCGATGGTCCTCCTGTAGAAGTTGAGTATCAGTTACTGTGGGAGCTGGGCCTTTTTCAGCTGTCTTACTTAGGAAGAACGCTTTTTTAACCAGGTTTTAGGTGCTGGAGGTCCAGGACAGCTGCTAGGATACATCAACTCAAAGGAACATTCTCCACACATTCTACTGTGTCTCCATGTACATGAAGGGGGAGTCCTTCCCTTCCATTAGTCCTTCTGAAGTCAGTGACTACCTCCTTAGTCTGGAGGGTGTTGAGGACCAGGTTGAGGACCAGGTCTCACCCTGGGTTCAGGGTGAGAGTGGAGGAGGTTTTGGGTCTATTCTCACCTATGCTGTGGTCTCTGAGAAAGTCCATGATCCATGAACACAGCAAAGAACTTATAAGCCCCAGATGTTTAGTTTGTTGACCAGTTTTTCGGGGAATGGCCGCGTTAAATGTGGAGCTGAGGTCCACAAAGAGCGTCCTCACCTAACTGTATAAATATCTCAAAGTTCATTCTAGTTATTCTACACGGTTTTTGTGGGATTGGAACAGAAGGACTCTCCATTTTGCAACGTTGGATATCCTATGGTACCCAAAAGGTGCTAAAAATGGGATTTTGACCCCATAGAGGATTTCTGAGCGTTAAAAACCGCATCCGTCCACTGGAGGACGCTACATGGGCAAACTACAACCTTTAGCATTGAAATGAATCAAAGTTTACATAGAATGTAGGACTGTGTTCCGTTCAAGAGTTTGATAACATAGGAGTTCTTAGAAGAATCAGGCAGAAAGTGTCTGAAATATTGTTCCAAGACAAGGAACTAGGTGTTGATTAATGTTATTGAGACAAACAACGTCCTGTAAGAGGACAGAAGGTTGGTCCGTCCGTTTCTGGAGTATAGGTCAGCACTGATAATCTCAGGTTCCTCCAACTGTTCTAGAAATCCGTGGCCTCATTCCTTTGGCTTCAGTGTGGATGATTGAGGACTAATAGTGTCTTTCTGTCAGAGACTCCTGAGTTAGGAGCCCACCACCTGCTCCTGCGTTCCAGGTACAAACAGCAAACAGAGTTTAAGAGCCCAGGGGAGACCAGGGCTCTAAGTGGATAAATGATCAATCTGGGAAGTTTTTCTTCCACAGCTGTGGCATGAGATTGAAATTTTCACCGGCGTTTTTACCTTTGCGTCACGAACCCTGTGCCTGTTGCTAAGCAACACTGGCTGCAGAAATCAATCAGTTGATGATAAGTCAAAGTTAAAGATGTTATAATAAAAGATTGTTTAGAGACGCAGTACTCAGAGCCGAGAAATATACTTCACTTATGTCTTCTGATGTCATACTCATCTTTATTTACAGGAGGTAATATTTAAAGTTGTGATGAATGTTTGGAAGGGGTTTGTCGTAAACGATACATCCCATAAACTGCTCTGTGGACCGCTGGAGTGGAGGAGGTCGTGTCACAGTGCTGCAGCGTGTTCGTTCTTCAAACGCAGCCTGTGGAGGATGCGGCGTCTGAACCGCGACACGATGGGAGTTTGTTGGGATAAGCACTCCTGTGATTCAGAACTACTTCACCTCTTCAGCTACTTTCATGGTTTCAATGAGAGACTCACAGCGACAGAAATGACGATAAGACTTTCTTGATCCAGAGGGGAAATAACAACGTTCCAGCAGCAGACCAGAAGAGCAGGTTTAGAAACACGCAATGAAAAAGAGAAAAACCTGAGATAAAACTGGGCCTAGGCTGTATTCCTCCACTCCAGGAGTATATCCCCTAAAAGCCCCCAATCCCCTGCTTTATACAAGCAATCCCCCTGATTGAACTCCATTAAATCAAATGTGAAGTCATGTACATAAAACTAATAAGTAAATGATAAACTATTAGAATAAAACATGACATATACAAGATAGATCTCCTTGAGTTCATTCGTAGGCTTCAAGTTTGGACTACATGAGAAATTACTAATATAATAATAATAATACATTTAATTTATAATGCACTTTACATTTGGATCAAATCTCAAAGTGCTAAGTCCCTCTAGTGTCAGAAATACACAACTGACCTTTCCCCCAATCGGTCCAGTTCTTCCTCGCACTAAGATCTATGTGGGTATGAGATATTAAAGTGATCTATGAAACATGATGACAATTCTATGATATCCACAACTTTTGGGGAATTATCATTCATCCATCCATCCATCCATCGGTCATCCATCCATCTATCTATCTGTCATCCATCCATCTTTCTGTCATCCATCCATCATCCATCCATCCGTCCATCGGTCATCCATCCATCTATCTATCATTAATCCATCCATCGGTCATCCATCCATCTATCTATCCATCAATCCATCCATCCATTTATCCATCATCCATCCATCTATCCATCCATCTGTCATCCATCCATCTATCTATCTGTCATCCATCCATCTTTCTGTCATCCATCCATCATCCATCCATCCGTCCATCGGTCATCCATCCATCTATCTATCATTAATCCATCAATCGGTCATCCATCCATCTATCTATCCATCAATCCATCCATCCATTTATCCATCATCCATCCATCATCCATCCATCCGTCCATCGGTCATCCATCCATCTATCTATCATTAATCCATCCATCTGTCATCCATCCATCTATCTATCTGTCATCCATCCATCTTTCTGTCATCCATCCATCATCCATCCATCCGTCCATACATCCATCAATCTTCCATCCATCTGTAGTCCACCCATTCATTCATCCATCCATTATCCATCCATCCATCCATCATCCATCCATCCAGCCTCTATCCATCTATCCTCCATCCACCCATCATCCATCATCCAAACATCATCCATCCATCCATCTATCCATTGATAATTAGTCCAGGATTCTCAGGTGTGTTTGGAAAGTGTGTGTTTGTGTGTGTCTGCTTGAGAGTATGTGTGCGTGTGTGTGTGAGGGTGTGGTTGTGTCTGTGTTTGTGTATGTATGTGTATGCTTGAATGTGTATGTGTGTGTGTGTGTGAGCGTGTGTTAGGGTGTGGTTGTGTGTGTATGTGCCTGCGTGTGTGTTTGTGGTCTATTGACAGCCTGCTATTCTTCTGGCTGTGTAGTGGGACATGGGTTGGACCGTTTGTGTGTAAGTGTGTGTGTGAGGGGGGTTATGGGTTTGGATTAATCGAAGTCTCCCTGCTGACAAGTCCTGTTATCGATCTGTCTCTATCTGTGGCTGTCACATGACCACACACACAACTACACACATAAACACAAACACACACACACAACTACACACACACACACACACACTCACACACACACCACTACAGAGAGAATTACAAACTCCAAATCTGCATGGGGTAGGACTAGGGAAAATCCTTCAGCAGCAGAGTGTTTGATCATAGGGCTGTAATATTTTCTTCAGTCATTTGTTTTGCTAATTTATTGATGAGATGTGAACTTTTAGAATGAATGAAGACAACAAATAAATAGCTAACAAATAAAAGCAATGAGGAAAACAATTATCTGAAGAAAGGGGGAAATGTCTTCTTTATTAGAAAAAAGAAATCATGGCGAAAGGAAGTTCAATTATCCAAAAGGTCTTCTAAACAAAATAGATTTAAGGGCCATTATCAATCAACCCGTCAATATGTGAATTAGGATATAAATATTAAAGTTCATGCGGTCGGATGATGTTCAATGGACTTTTACAAGCAGTCTATTTACCAAAAGCAGGTAACAGTTAAAATGATGGGGAGGCTGATGCAAGACATTTAGAGATTAAAACAACGACAAGAAAAGAAAATAAATAAGAGAAATAAGAGAAATGGTCATCAAAAAGACAAGAAGAAGAACAAATGTCAATAGAAATAATAAGATACTACATAAAAAAGCACATAATTAATAACATACATATAGTAGCATCATAACAATAACACATTTTATCCAAAGACGCCTAAAAACGTTAAGAGACTGAATAAAGACACCGATGACGAGGTGAACACCTTCACTGTTTCTACACAGCTTGTAGGAAACCTGATTGAATCGAGTCCATCAGATGTTGATATTGATTACAGACGGCTGGACCAGGGTGACCCCGTGACCCCGCTGGTGTGGCGTAATCAAACCGGTGTGGCAAGTGTATCTCGGTGGAGGCGGTTCCGTCTCTGTTTCATTTAAAATTGTGGTTTCCACATTTTCTTCCACCTTTCCACGGGTTTAGGTCAAAGATTATAAAACAGTCTTGGACTTGATGAGGGACTAACCTTCAAGCTGTCATCACATATTATTTTCCCAGCGGTAAATAACATTACATTCCTGGTAAACATGATAATATTATGATAAAACTGATGCCTGCTGTCTGACAACGTGGTTCATATGCTTCCGAATCCATGTGTCGGTTTTCACATCACACACAGTTTTAACTCTTTAAGTCTACTCCAATTCTACTTCTACTGTAAGAGCTGTGCACTGTAAAAAGAAAAAACAGTAAGAGTAATGAAGGGGCAGCTATTGACTCATAAGTTACTGTGGTACTACTAGAGTATATTTAGAAATGTATTCATGCCTACAACAAGTCTACACGGTTTAGACATAATAGACATAATGTATGTTATTCTGACCTCACCGGTCAGTGGTCATAATGTTAAGGCTGATTGTTTTCTTTACTGTGATTTTCTACTATATGTTATCAATTACTCTAATGTTTCATGGGTAATTGTTCCGTGTTAATTAAGACTGTATATTAATCGTTATTGTGATTTTTTGTAATACAGGACGCATTACTGTATTTGTCTACAGTACATGATTATTTACTGTAATCTTCTAAAGGTGATTTTCTTAAATATACGATCTTATTCTGTATTTGTCTACAGTACATAATTATTTACTGTAATCTTCTAAAGGTGATTTTCTTAAATATACGATCTTATTCTGTATTTGTCTACAGTAAATGATTATTTACTGTAATCTTCTAATGGTGATTTTCTTAAATATACGATCTTATTCTGTATTTCACTACAGTACATGATTATTTACTGTAATCTTCTAAAGGTGATTTTCTTAAATATACGATCTTATTCTGTATTTGACTACAGTACATGATTATTTACTGTAATCTTCTAAAGGTGATTTTCTTAAATATACGATCTTATTCTGTATTTGTCTACAGTACTTGATTATTTACTGTTTATCTTCTACAGGGATGAATTATTAAAATCACTGACAGTATATTATTGGTTACTGTGATTTTCTTTAGCATATTATAATTTGCTGTATTCCTTCATGTTATTTACAAATCAGTGAATTGTGTCTGTGATTTTCAAGTAATTACAGAGGATTTCACTTTGATATTTTACAGTTTGTGCATCGTAGCAGTGACTTATTGAGCGTGCATTTAGTGTTTACAGTATTACACATTTACATTTATACTATAATTATGTAAAGTGGGTATTTTCATCCATTATGGCGTCCCAAAGCAAACAACTGGCATTAAGCGTGACAGCAGAGAGAGGTTGCATGTTCCAGAGAAACCAGTGTGTTAAATCAACATTACTCCAAATGGTTGCCCTGAAATGATAGTGGAAGGAATTGCGTTTTGCAGGTAGCTTATTATGGGATGTGTGGGCCCCTGCTGAGCTTTATACACATGTGGAACTCTCTACATCTGAGTTGGTAATGCATTTGGTATGAGGCTGCTAGTGGTGATTTAGACGCATGATGGATGGCACGGAAGGAAAATACAGGTACATGATGCTCGACATTATTATTCTTATTATGGGAGAAGATGATGGATGGAGAGACTGTAAGGATAAAAGAAGACGTGTCTCTGAAGAGGGAGTGCTCTCATGTACAGTATGTGCTGTACTCCTTCTTTTCTGCATTCAGACTCTTAGAATTCTAGCCTCTCTCCCAAGGGTACTTCAATTATCCTTTTTTGTGAAGCAGAACAGGTTCTACCATGCATATTCATCTTTTTTGTTGCCATGGACAGATGCAACTGGCCCCGACAGCAGGGGGGCGATCACATCCTCACGCGTTATCAGTTCTTCCTCCAGCTCATAATGGAGGAGCTACGACACAGAACGCTGCTGCGGTGAGGATTGTTTCCGGAGTGTGGGGGGTCGGCGAGGGAGTGAGGAAACATATGGAACTAATGGGTAAGGTCCGGAAGACCACAAGTGTGTGTAGATCTGACTCTTGATGCTTGTTAATGTATGATACACACCACAGCCATAACATGTCCATTACTGCTTAGGCCCCCTTTTCCTGCCAAAACAACAGAAACGGAACTTTTTAGCTTCCTGTAGATTTTCTGTGGGATAAAACAACACGGGGTATCACCCGCTCCTCATGTACATCAAGACTTGAGATAAAACCACCCAAAAGGCAGACAACAGGGGCCGGACTACTGTCAGAGTGGTTTAATGAAGAATACTCCAATACTAGAACAAATCTAGGAGCAATGAATGAATGAAGAAAATGAAAACTATCCTAAATAAAGTACAACATAAAACAATGCCACAGCCATGACACCGTTTCTGGAGATGCTCTGACCTAAAAGTCCTCTACATCATTAGTATTGCCTATTTTTCCTGCTTTCAACTTCAACCTCAGGAAAAAGGTTCCCCTGCTGGTAAAGATATACCACCCAGGTACAGGTGCCTCTGTACAAAAAGGAATTAGGCCCCCATTAACCCAAAAAAAAAGGTTTAAATGGAGATTTTGATAGTATAGACATCATTTTTTGATCTTAAATGGGACATTTTAGGTTACACATCAGATGAAACTATCAAGAGAACCCCCAGCACCAACATGAGGAATGTGGATAATCTTATAAAGCAATACTTTTGTAAAGGACTGGTGAAAGAAAGACATATAAAAGTCTTTTGGCACAATTCAGAATTGTTTCTGTTAAAATTGTGACTTAATTCTGTTATAAGTATTATATATATATATATACTACTATTAGCTCATATATTAATATTAACTTTATATTCTTCTCTTTCCCACTGTGTGCGACTGTAAGGCAAGAGTCAATGTCATTCCGACTTCACCTGGTGGTAATAATGTTATGGCTGATGAGGGTTTGCCTTTAGAGCCTGTCCTCCTGAGACGTGGGAGGAGATCGTGGCGGAGGGATGTTCATTAAATCATCTGACTTTATCACAGGAGACGTACGTCTACAAGGGTCACCAAACCAAATTTACAAATCCGATTATGTGTCACGCCGACCCACGCTGCTCTGCCTCCGACTGTTTGGATTTTAAGACTTCCGTGGAAACCAGAGTTTGGACCCACATGCAGAATGACTTACAGGCAGCGGGAGTGCCGTTCAGTGATTTCATTAGCAAGATCCAGAATTCAAAACAACATCCATTAGACAGGTAAGGCTCAAATCTAACGGCAGTCTGGTAAAAGCCACGTAACACGCAGAGTTAAGAGAAGACAAAGTCACAGGGAACAGAAAGGTAGTGTGGGGAAAGTCCCTGAAGGTGGCCGATGATGTGGAACTACAGCATCAGAGTGACACAGAGGAGAGTCAACCACAGACAAGAATACAGCGAGTAAGAGGAGGATGAGGAGGATGAGGGGCACACGTACCGGAGAATCAGGTGAGTGGATGATTAAAATGATGAGTACACCTGGGGAGAGAGAGAGAGAGAGGAAGGACACATTCAAACTCAACGCAGAAAGGACCGGATTCCAACCCAGACAACATCTAACTTTAAAGGTGCAGTCTGGAAAATTGAAGGAAATCTATTTGAATTGATAGAATATAACATTCATAACGATGCTTTTAGTAGTGTGTAATCAGCTGATAACATAAACATTATTCAACATTCATTTGGAATAAGCCGCTTCACCTCCGGAGGGCCAGAATCCTCTTCCATGGACGCCGCAACGTTGTGCTGCCATGTTTGTACGGTGGCCTGAACGGAAAAACTGAACACTGTTGGAGAGGTATCTTCATGTTCATAGGGTTAGGAGTTAGGAAGGCTTCACCTTTATAACCCAGTGAAAAAGAAGATGATGAGTACGATGTTGCCGATAAGAGTTTTTGTGTTTTTGAAAAGGGATGTTCATGTTTACTGTGTATCACAAAACAGAGATACTGAGCATGAACCTGACCGACAAAGGAAACATAGACACGGCTGGTGAAACGGTGGAAAGGTAAACTGGTGAGGTCCATGCTGTCGGCCTGGAGGATTCAACTCAACAAGCAACCGACGGCTGTGCGATGTTCCCTTCATTGCCGGTCACAATTCCTCCACGGCGATGAGGCACACTCCCAACCCCAACTTGGCATCACCGCCTCCTGCGGGTCATCCATCCGTGGATTTGGCGCTCGCTCGCTGTGCCGTCTCTCCTCCCTGGGGGAAAAATCACTAAAGCACCAAGCTGAATTTCCCTGCTGAAGTGGACAAACCTCACCAGATTACCTCTCAACACTTTCATGAGTCAGTCTGCATAAGGACCTTCTCTGATAACGAGGATTTCACGCTCCGTGTTTTTTTATTGCTCGATTTTTAGCCTCGCCCTAAAGTGAAGGAGCCTCACGACTCAACAGGATACTTGATGTGTTCATAGATGATGACGCCTTTTTTGGCAATTAAGGGCCAAAGTAGATTCTTGAATAGTGAGGGGTGAGCTGATGTGTGACTAGTTACAATGTGGAACCTCACCGATAAGTACTTCATTTCACACACTGTACCTTTAAGGCGACAGCGAGCCACTGCACCACCACGCTGTAAACAGTTATAAACAATCAAAGTGTGTTCCGGTAACTCTGCGACTTCAGCAGCTAAGATAAACATTTCAAAATGCGTGATCTAAATAAATGACTGTTTAAGTATGCTTTTGATTTTCAAACTTTCGTCAAAGAAAGAAAAGAAGAAAAAATGCGTGCATACACAATGTTCTTCCTCCCCTGGGGTTCATTAGGAGCAATGGAATTCAGTGACCCAGAAACTAAACCCAGCCCAAATCAATTAGCAGACACACACACGCCTTCATCTGAGCTGCTAATTACAAAGTCAAACTACCTCACAGGGAGGGTTTCCTCTTTGAAGACGAACTGATCTGAGAAAAATGTAAACACAGTGTTTTTGTTGACTTCCGCGTGACACTGTTGAGCTAGAATCAGTCAGCAGAAGATTTTTAAGACGCTTTATTAGGTTTTATTACTGTAAGACTCTAATTTTAACTGTCTGTTGTTTTCATTTATATGTTTTGATATTGTAGCTTTGACATTTAAAAGTGCAATTGGTAAAATTTACGCTTTGAATAAATGGAAGTAGAAATTCAAAACAATGTTTTTTAATGTCTAATTAGCTGAAAATTTGATTGTTAGTTTGGAAAAAAAAGTATTTTACAGTGCCCTGCAGAAGTATTGCTACCGTTCCAAAAAATAATAATAAAAGAGTAAAACGGGATCCAACAAATGTCTTTATTATAATGGCTTTAAATGTCTTTATTGTCTTCACACATGGTCTATAATTCAAATACATTTTTTATCAAAAACACATGTGCTACAATTATTGCCAACCTTCATTTAATATCCAGTGTAGCCCCCTTTTGGTACAAAACTCTCATTCTGCAGTGTGTGATGAGGTTTGAGAACACATGGAGAAGATCTGAGACCATGCCTCCTACAGAAACTCTACACTTCCATCAGGTTCTGAGGTGCATGCTTGTGAACTCTCCTTTTTACCACATCCCAGATGTTCTGTTGGGTTTGGGTCAGGTGACTGCGATGGCCACGGCAGAACCTTTATTTTGTGATCTCTGAACCATTCTGGGGTTGATCCTGAGGTGAGGTTCAGATCATTGTCCTGCTGTAAGGTCCAACAACAGCGCATTTTAAGTTTCCCGGCCTTTAGGATTTCATCCAACATTTGCTGGTATTTGATGGACTCCATGGAACCATGTTTTTTTGAAAGAAGAAAAACCCTGTAGCATCAGTGGTCCACCAAAAGACTTCACAGTGGTTAGGAAATGCTTTTCTCTTTGGGTTCCTTTCTTGCATATTTGGTGTCTGTAGCCAAAAGGTTCTACGTTGGTCTTCTCTGACCTATGACCTTGTTCCGCTGAAAGCCAAACTGTAGGTGCTTTAGCATGTGTGTGGATGACAGCAGTGGTTTCTCTCAAGCTAACCTCCCAAACAGCTTGTGTTGGTGTAAGTGACATCTGATGGTGGATAGGGAGACCTTCTGACCCCAGATTCAAAAGACCACTGTAATTCTCTGGCTGTAGTTGAACCATCCTCCCCACGGGATCAGATTATTGATACAGACAGTAAAGATATTTTTTGCATCTCATAATATAATTATTTTAAATGCGTTAACGTGATGGAACCTAAACATTGGAGAAGATACTTTTTTAGATCTCAACACTTGATGGCCACCATAGATTCTTGAAAAGGGATGTGGTGTAATATATGTTGCAATCTGGAACTTCCCTGCTGGATGCCACTAAAGTTTACAAACTGCACCTTCAGGTAGAGTACGTGAGTAAATGTAATTAGTTACTGGATGAGACTATGATGCTTTATTCGAGCACCGGTATCGCTGACTGGTCGGTGTACGTCCCCTTTAAGATCGTCATGGTAACGGCGCTCGAGGAGCTGGTCAGGAACTGGACAGGAGCGGACGACTTTGAGGGGATCCTAAAACTTTTCGTACACCCCAAAAAGTGGTATTTTACTATAGGTTCACTTTACGTTAGGCTTGTACACGCTGGTCAAGAAAAGGGGAAACGTTTCTTTGCGTGTGTGTGACGATGAACGGATCCTACCGGCCGCTAGAAGGAAGGGGAAAACTTGTGGAGTGATGCCCGAGAGCCTGCATCCCTCCCTCCCTCCAAAGTTCAGCTAAGGTGGCTAACGTTAGCTCGGAGTGAGCCCGCTAACTCTGCGTCAAAGTTTGGCGAAACTTTATCATATACGTGTAAATTAGTAGTAAACAAACAGCTGAGGTTGTGGAGGAAGAGTTGGGAGCCTGTTGTCTGAGCTGGGGCGGACTAACCTGGTTATTATTAGCCTAGCTGAGAGGCAGCTAGCCTCAGTCAGAGGAGTTAAAGCTAACTCTCTGAGGGAGAGATGACATGACGCATCATCATCATCATCCTCCGCTCCATCATGAAACCGCTGCAGGGTTATAACCCCACTGGATACTGAACTTTACTCATGGACCAAACGAATACTGGAGACCAAATGAGGAGACGAGAGAGGTTGACAACAGCATTAGAAAGTAACGTCAGAGCTGGATGAACTTTCTCCTGTCATCATTAACACCTCCATCTCTCTGACAAGCTGGGTCACCTCTGAAGAAGTTGCTTTAGTGTATCGTTATCACAGTTGCATTGTATTTACCATTATACCTGAACCTTGGATGAAGTGAGGAATTGCCATGATGAAAGTGACGGTGACCTTTGGGCAGACAGGTGTAGTGGTGCCCTGCAAGGAGGGCTGGACTGTGAGGGACCTGATCCAACAAGCCACCCAGAGATACAGAAAACTACTGGAACAGGTATGGCTCATCACTTTAAACAAGATCTTTTCTCCAGAATGAACTGCCAGGGAGAAAACTGTATTTTGGCATAGCTGCTCCAATACAGGCAGACATCATACACTGATAGCTGCTTCAAATACAGACATATAGGGGTATTTTATTCTTCTTTAAAAGGTAACTCTGATTCATACTTCCTCCCCAAACTAATAATTCAGCAAATCCAGTCCCTGAAATTATGCCATTTGCTGTTTAAGAACTTTTAAAATCATTTATATGTACATATATATATATATATATATATATATATGTATATATGTATATATGTATATATGTGTGTGTATGTTTTGGTATATACGTTTCAAATGCAGGCATATATGACACAGGCATGATAAACACAAAATAAGAATACCAGAACCTGACGTTTCTCCCATGCTCTTATGAAACATTTATCATTTATATTTGTTTCATTCACTGTACTAGCTCAATTTTATATGTATTTTTTTGTGAGAGGGTTTAGTTTAAGATGAGGTTTCCAGGTCATAACTCTATCTCTGTTCAATATTTTTAAAAACTTAAGTCCACATCTCTTATGTGCTGATGATATGTCGTTTTATATTTTCGGACTATTAAGCGTTTTATTTATTTTTATCCCCCAACAATAAAATGACGTGGGGAAACAGTTGTCTGTCTATCTGTCTATTCATCTATTATAATCAGAGGCGCGCCAATCGATGGACTCTGGGAGGCCAAGTTTGATGAAATGATCACCAAATGATCAACTGATCACCAATCAGCATCTGATTGGTGATAAGTTGATCATTTGGTGATCAACTGATCAAGAACATTGCAACCGGTGCAACTATTGTGTAAAGAATGGCCATTTTGTCAAGACCATATCTTGCAAATGATGCATTCTAACATCACTGGACTTAACACGTATCATTCATCAAAAGTAGTTGTGCATTTTCCTACATTCTTCTTTACTTTTTTCTTGAGTGGATCATTTTAAGGTGAATCTCAACGCCGGTAGTCTTCTCCTTTGCATATATGTAAAATAATGTTCCCTACCTGAGGCTCCCCCGATGAATCAAGGATATGTACTGTATATTCATGACTTTGTTGTACAGGTTTCTGGGGTTGACTGTTTGGGGGTTCGGCCAGTTCCAGAGGACTCATTTGAATTTTTAAAATTAAATTTCTTTCCCAGATATGCTATCAACAGGGACATTGTAAGTAACTACTTTCTTGTGGGTTTTCTTCTACACTGGGTCTTTCATGCTTCTTTTCCCTTTTATTTGAGGGAATATATGCGTACTGAATATTTAAATATTGTTTGTTCTTGATCTTTTTAAAACAGATACCAAAATTGGGTATTTAATTTTTTTTGGATGACTGGCATGGGTGCAATATTGCTGTTACTATGATTTTATAGTAAGTATCTACTCACTTTGTGGCAGGTACATCTGAAAATGTTCTCACCCACAAGATACACAATGCAAACGGTTGTAGTCGGTAAAAGATGGAAAAGTATTTTCATTTATAAGAAATAATCCAGTGTGCTCAAGAACATGAACAAATGAATGAAAGAATGCAATTTTATCCCTGTTTTTTGAGGCTATTCGACCTTTGAGCTACTGGCTATCTGTATTATTCATTTGTCTGAAGTAGTTTTGTAATAATGTGGAAAGATTGTTATGAACTCCTGAAAGACTTAGCAAAGAGACGAGATAACTTTTTATGAAACAGCGCTTTCATAACATTTGAGGTTTTCCCTGAAGTCATAAAAAGAATAATGGAAAGCTCTGTCGTTTTTGCACTATTAAAGGGCCGTGTGATTTTCACATCCCAAAGTCCTGGGAAATTAGACGAAGCCATGGAGGTCCAGTTCTCCATAATTGCTGTATAAAAAATTAAAGCATATCTGATATGAATTGAGCAGGAGAAGGCAGGAGTCGCTTCCACTTGAGTTGTGGGGTTAAAATGCAAATGACTCCCTCTGGTGATTTATTTTACGAGTGCTGTTGATTCCAAGCGTTGCGCTCAGGACAGGAACCCTGTGACCCCTTCAGATGCTCACATCTTCTCAGTGACTTGCTTCATATTGGTGCTGTTATTCAGAGAGCTTACAGTCCCAGAGAGAGAAGGAATCAGTGGTGACTAGAGGAGAGATGTTGATGCTGTGGGTTTCTGTCAGACATCCTACTATCTGGTATGTGATATTTAACTGTATACTATATTCCTCCATCTCATTTATCAGCTATAAACACACTTCTTACCTACCATACAGTTTTGCAAGTTGCGGGAACCACCTGGCTTCCTTTTCATTTGAACTCCTCTTCCTCTTTAAGCCCTTCCTCATACCCATTCAGTTCCCCGTTCGTGAGACCACTACTTCTCCATAGTCTACATTTTGAATTCACTGGGGCCTCCGAACTAGCATTAATTGGGTTTACATGGACCTTTTTTTTCAATTAGAACCCGTTTAATCCCCAGCCAATGAAAATCCTCCAGATAAACACCCCATTTGGAATAAAAAAACCCAAAGTGATTGACATTTCATTGGGTTGCATAAGTGTAATATAAACAGGTCAGAAGAATATCTTTACAATACGTCCTACCTGTGCTTGCCCTGAGTCCCAACTCATGTGTATGATGCATTCTTCCATGAACTGGACCACAGCAGAAAGTTTGTTTTTGATACAAAACAAGTCAGGAAGCGTGATTGATCAAAGATGTAAAATATCAAAAACTTCTGGAAAACTTTTAAGACCCCCAATGAATTAAGGCTTTGGAGGGAGAGAGCACTGGTGACGGTGTCTGATTATGGAGGAAGATCACTGGCGAAGGTCTTTGACCATGTTATGAATCTTTGTTTTCAGGATGAATCATGTGATGAGGAGTTACAGCCAGTCTGAGTAAACCTGGGTCATCATCAACATCAAGCTGTTGTTGATGAAAAGCAATGACAACAAAAACTGCAGTGATCACATGATAGATGTCCATCGTCTGATAAAACATAATGTTTATTTTTGGCTTTGGCGCTTGTCACACAACTGTTATGATTAAATGTTTTAGAAGAAGAAATCCATTTATTGATCCCATACAGCCATATACAGTACAACATAATGAAAGGACTTCTCTGCATTTGACCCATGCCTGAGGGAGCAGGTGGATATAAACACCAGATCCCATTCCATCACAACTCCTGTAATACATGGAAACCCAGCTTCTGTCTGATAGGAGCAATAATTACTGCGTTTGGACAAACTTCAGTTAATTTATGTGTTCAAAGTTTCAAACTCTTCTAAAGAGGGGCTAATATTTCACATGTTTTTCAGTAATGACCAAAAACATTTTGATCATTCATGGAAACTTTGTCCAAGCTTTAATCCTCTAGATGGGGGACATTTTGGTGTGCTGCCAAAGCAAAAGCACAGGTGTAATTGATAACCCTAAAACAGCTGCATTCCATTTAGCTGAGCTAGTACCAGCGGTCTAATGTTTGTGCAGGCTGACTCATTGGCATGGGGACATTAGCTTACACTAGTGTAGTGGTTTTACCGTCTACCATTTGATGACTCACATTTCCTATCTGCAGTATGTTGGAGTGTACAGTATGTATCATATATGATGATATCTAATTGGTTATCCAAACAATGTGTGAGCTGACATTATTGATGATGTCACTCCAAAAACACATTTTGTTGAGCAGCATGGCTGAGAAGTTAGGGAACAAACAGCTTCAGGAAACAAATAAGAGACAGCACCAGCCTTGTCATGAGTGTTGCTGACTTAGTGGCATGACGCAGATCATCTTCACTTGCATGGGTTTGGTTTGGGTTTGACACAGATTTTTTGCCGTTTGTAATAATAATAATTGATCCTTCATGAATCACATACAATCATACAACAGAGTACAACATACTGAAATTATTTTGCTGTATTTCACCCATCCCTGAGGGAGCAGTGGGGAGCCCCTTTAAGCGCCTATGGGGGCATAACGGGACGAGGGTCTTGCTCAACGACATGAAGAATTGCTGGGGCTCCACTCGGCTAACTTACAATTTTCTGATTGGTAGACAGTCACTCTACCCACCGAGTTACAGCCGCCCAAATACTGCTCCACGATCAGCTACTATCATCCAGCTCTCTCATGTAAGGAACGCGGCCACCAACACATCGCAAACAACATTGTTCTTACTTCAGTGTTTCATGTTTAGCATATAAATAATCCATATTTTCCTTCAACATGTTTCCATATAATTAGAAGTTACCGAAATTCCACAGTTAAGTCTCACTTATCGCAGTCTTGAGCTCATTACCGTGATAACAACACATTTTGTTTGTGTTATTTTCTTGATTATTATTGATTAAGATACCGGAGTGTGTGCTTACATGTTTAGCAGAACCTCATTTTTGCCTAGAAGGTCAGCTCACTTTCACATGCCTTGTCACTCTACGTATCTACCCACATTTATTATAAGGATATTAGCACGGTGACACTCTCCTGGAAATTTAGTCTCCAGATTTTGTCCCCCTAGGGGTTAAACAGTCAGACATGTAAAACACGCATGGATGACTTTAAATAGATTTTAATCACGGAAATGTTTGACTTTTATTTCAACTGCTCCTTCATCCTGCCTATTAACTCTTAGATAAAGTATGCTAACCAGTTGTTATTATTAACTGATTTTGGAAAATTTGGAGATTTTTTTGTCATCATATATAGTATATGTTATATTGCAAAGTCCTACAGTACACCCACAATCATACCTAGATATGCTGTCGGCTCACTGCTTTCTTACTGATGTGATTTGGTGCTGGTCCTACCTCTGCCGGCTCAGAGGCTGAACAATAATAACCCTCCCTTTCACCTTTACACCTTTTATTCTGAAAAGAAATGCAGCAGTCCAGCCTTTGACAGGCTCTCAAATCTAACACACCCTAAATATGTTAAAGTCAGGAGATGCTGTCACTGCTGTAAAAGAAAATCTCTTTACTTTGCTAATAAAAAGTTTGACTTCTTTAGTGCATAGATGCTGAGATCTGAGAAAAAAAATCATTTAAGTTTGATGTTTGGAATGAAGGATAAAACTTCCTGTTGCAGTCGTTTATCTCTGGTCTAAGACCACATTCCTATTCTTAATGTTCTCTTAGCACAGAGAGCGTTCTCCAGGTGAGTTGTCCTGCCACTAAAAGCCTGTAATGATTCACTTCTCCCCTATCGATTAGGTTTTACTCTCATGCATTTAAATAATTCCTGCATGTGTGAATGGAATGCATTGTTAAGCACACACACACTGTGTGTTTTGGCCTCCTCTCCCAGAACTCATGTCCCTAGTCTTCCTCCTCTGTTTTCTTTCTCTTTTTCCACTCTCTCCCACTCCTTTGTCAGCAGTTCACTATCTGCCTTTGTTACTTGTTTCTCTACTCCTCCGGCCGTTACTCTCCCAGTTTTTGGTTTGGTCTCTATATTATCTTTTGTTGGTTTACTATTTAAATATGATCTTTTTATGATTATGTTTGATTGTGATCGATGCATTCATTTTGATTTTACTATTTTCATACTCTCCTTTCTCCGATAGCCCAGACAACTCACATGGTTTAAATCATGCTTTGTTTTTGGCTTTTTAACCGCATCAAACTAACACTATTAATCGATCAGGTCCTGTCTGTCCAACCACAGTAGGGTTGGGTTATTGCAGTGATATGTAATAAACAAATTTACTTGCTGTACGTGTTGCAGCATATTACATTATTCTTGATTTACCAATGCATACAAAAAAATCTCGGAATGCAAGAATATTTAAAATTTAGAATGCATTTTTATGCTTTTTGATTATTTATCAAAAGTAAAAACAGAGATTATTCGCTTTAATTTAGTGAAAAATACAAGTATATGAATAGTAAGTTGTGAATCTACTCAGCATTATCCCATAACAGATAGATTATTATTTTAACATGTTCAGGATCTGATACTCATTTATCTACGTTGTTCTGCAAGTATTATAACTTATAACTTCCATCCTGTTGTCATTATTCATATATTTGTATTATTAATTCAGAGAACTGTTTCCTGTTTGTCGTTACGTATTTATGGTCCTTTCATTGGTCCAATCCCCAGATTCAACAGAGTCAATGTCAGTCTGACGATCTCTAAGTATAAGCCTTCATCAGTATTCGTCAGGTTCTGTGTCTGAGGCAAGTTTGATTTGTATTTATTTTATTTCAAAGTATTCCATCAGCGTCACTGTGTTTAATCACTCGCTCACTCCCGTGTTTTTACTCCCAGTTATAAATGACCGTTTTATCTTGCAATCCTTCACAAGAATGTGTTAGTTTTAAGTTGTATAACAGCTATATTTAGAATAACGATGAATAAGCCTTAATATCACTAGATCTGAATGCAATGGTACAGCTTAGGTTACATTAATCTTGACTGACAGTTGTGACTGTGTAGTTAGCTTGATAATGATAGCCTAATGTTATGAGACGCGGTGAATAAATAGGAAATTGCAATAAACAGCATTGTTCATTTGAGACAGTTGCATACTGATAATATAATCCGTTGGTGTTGTGGCTATTGCAGTTGCGTGAACGTGTGGTCCTCCGTACCTTTAACATCCTCTGTCACCTGATGCTGAACTGCTCTCCCTCCTCAAACCTTCTCCCTGGGATGGAGAAATTGTGTTCTTCTTAATGTATTTCTTTGCATTTTCCTTACTCTCTCTCCATCATTCAGTCATTTCTCTGCAAAGCTAATCTGTTGAAGCTATATAATTACGGCGGTTAATGCATTCCAGGATTAGAAAAGCCAGGATCTGTGTGTGTATTGTTTAGCAGTCCAGTCCATAATCCTCGCACCCAGTTCTAGGCATATCATGTTTTTAAATTCTCACAGTGACAACTTGCTTTCTGCCTGTCTCTCCTTCTTTCCATCCCCCTATTCTATACCACTTAGAAAGTATACTCCTTTCTGAATATTATGAAAAATGTTCTTAATCTAGCCTGTTGCAGCGAGGATCTTCTTTAGCTTTCAGACTTAAGTCAAGTTTCATAGAGGATTATTTTGTGCTATAGTCACATTATTTTTTTGCATATTCCATATATTTTTAAACCTTTGTGTTACCCAGGGGGGTAGCAAATTTGAAATAAGAGAGTGGTGATGTGACAGATACACCAGACCCTTGTGTCGCTACTACATTGAAAAGTTTCTTCCAAGTCTTCTTTGTGCTCTCAGTTCCTGTAAAGCTCTTTTCAGAGAAATCTTAAGCCACACACTGCTAAATCCTGAGTGGGCTACCCTGTTTGAAGGCGTTATTCATTCAGCTGAGAGGTGACATTCCATGTACCGTCAGCCAGTCCAAAATGGCCAGAATCCGCACAGCCATCGCCCATCATCTTCCGCATCACCTTATACCTACATTGCTTTGTACCCGATCCCAACGCCCATCCCTGCAGGTGGTGAGCCAACAGGGGGGCTGCCCCATGAGGACTCTTTGGGCTGAGTCCGGCCGAGTCCCATGGAAAAAGGGCTGACCACCAGAAGCCTGCCAACGAGCTCCCCTGCCAGGTTTGGCTCCAGAAGGGTGCCCCTATTCCGGTCAAAGGTGTTGCAACTTCCTTGGTGCCTGTTGATCGGGGTCTTTGAATCGCTCTCAGCCGAACTCCTCCCCTGAGACTACGTTGCCTACAAGGGTCTAACACCCCTGATCATTATTCTGTTAGAAAGTCTTTGGCCTCAGGCTCTATGGGGAGATTGTGATGGAAGGTTACTGCCCATAGCAGCTCACTATTCATAAAATAAAGCTACTACAATATAAGACTTTCAAAAGTACATTAATCGTTCACTTGTAAATGTGAGCGCTTAACTTGGCTTTTATGTATTATTGCAGACAGATGTGCAAAGAGTTCTGGTGCCCGTTAAATAAAACCTGGTAACATGGATGAAAGGAAAACAGACGCATTCACAACCTATAGAATATATCCAAACAAAAAAAGATGAAGGTAAAAGGGGACAAAGTTGGCATAGAAGGGTGAATAGGAAGTGTGGTAGGGGAAAGGAGGGAGGAAGGAAGGTAGAGGTGGTTTTTGTTTGGAGAGTTGTCAGGCAGTGGTCACCTCGTTGACTGATCTCTTAATTACCTTTAACAGACACGTGTGGTTGTGTGTTTAAGGATGTGATTTCTGTTTAATTCTCTGTAATTTCATACATTAACACAAACATATCTGTCAGCATGTCCACATTAAAGTAAATTGTAGTTTGAATTGTCTGTCAAACGTATATACAGTATATAACCAAATGCATGTTCTGTCTATATCTACATACCACACAGTGTCGGTGCTGATGGTCTGAACATTGTAGCGTAGATATGAACTTTGAAACTAGTTTCTTGTGTAAACCGTTGGTGTGTGTTTTGGCAGACTTCGACGTCCTCGTATAGATTTTAAGGTGGATGCGTATGGTAGGTTTCAGCCTGTGTGGGTGTCTTCTGCAGTTTCATTACCCAGGGTAAGAACTGCTGATGAGGCGTGGCCAAACAAGCTGATAAAATCGTAAAACATCCTGGCCCAATGCCAGAGCGCAGGCAATTACTTCTGAGTGGGTGGGAGGGGAAGGGAGGAGACACGTGTCTCTGCTGTTGTCTCTGCAGACAAGCTGCAGGAATGTGGTGGTCCAGCCCGACACCTCTTCTCTTCTCTTCTCTTCTCTTCTCTTCTCTTCTCTTCTCTTCTCTTCTCTTCTCTGATGGCACCTTCTTTCTCAATTTATCCTGCCAAGAATGAAAGTCCTTCATCTTTTGCTAATCCCTCTGTTTTAACTGTCATGTTATGAAAGGCACGGCGATTCATAAAACAGCATAAAAAACCCTTATATTTATTAATTCCGACAGGTAGTTAAGATGCTAATCACAGATCTTTGAACCGTCAAAACACACTTCATGTTGACTCCTTGGATGAGTGAAGAATCACCTTTTGCACGGCTTAAATCTACTTGAAAGGTTCAGTTATGGTTATCATAGTATTTCCCCCGGCTAATGTCCTGCCTTTTCACAGAGTGCAGGTTTGTTACTGCGTGCTCACGAGATGGGTCAAGAACAATAGATCTCAGATTTAGTCATTTTCTCCTGCACTAGGATACACCCCTTCTACAAAATAACAATACCGCAGTCTCAACCTATGGCAATATATTGCTCCAAGTGTGTGCAGCGGATGCCTTTCACATTTTTCGTAGATACTATCAGAGAACCCTACAGTTCATCCGTACAGTTTTTCTGTTTCCACTTCTTGTTTGCACTGCCTTCCAGTTTTGACAACAACATACAAAAGTATTGTCTCTGCTGCCAACCTAGAAAGTCTTACTGTCCTGAGATAAAAATGGAGGGGAGGTAAACACAAACCTAAAAACTCTGAACAATCTACAAATTGTTTCATCTTTAGTGGGATTTAGTGGCAATCTTATAATCATTTCTAGATTACGTCATGAGATTTCAGTTAATTGCCCAATATTGTCTGTAATAGCATCAAGCTAAGCACCATATTAATTGTTAATCCCTTTGATTTTCAGATAAGATCAGTATGTTTACAGCTCTTATCTCTTGTCCTAAAATATCTGAATGTCCCTCAAGGTCTTTAAACTGGCAGACTTGAGGGCACTCGGTTTCTACAGCTCAGAAACATATGCGACACATTAGTCATGCACTCCTCCTTAATGTGAGATTAAATCAGAGTTTTCAAAGATTTGATCTCTTCCTCTGCTTTTCTTGTCTACAAAGATAAACTGCTTTCCTCCAGTAACCAGGCATCAAAGGGGGCCGTTGACCTAAAAACAACAGGGGGTCTCATTTTCCTTTTGCTCTTTGATGAATATGTGTCTCAGTAGGTGGGTTTACATGTGGCTCTTTCCTCCTTTCCGAATTGCAATGCTGGTCGCCTGTTTACATAACTTGTGATCTTTTCCAATCTGGTGTTTCGATGCATCGACTCACCTAATCAGAAACGCTTTCACACATGCGCAGATGAGCCACACTTCTGTTCATAAGGTGGCGATAATGCTTCGGTGATTCGGGCGCCGACCGCCAACAGCCTCCATGAAGAATAATACAACAAAGAGGGCATGTGGGGAATTGACTTTTTCGCCCATTTAACTGTCCAAATATATTAAAGTCTTTCAAACTTTCAATGAATGAATGACTCTCAGATGCAGACCGGTACTGTTTGGAAATCGCCATATTTAAAATGCGTCGCAGTGCTGAAAAAACTTAGCGGACCATTACGTCATGATGCTGGGCATGCACTGATACAACTCAAACAGAAAGCTCTCCCACACAGCGTTTACATGCAGCGACTTTCCATTTGAAAAGGGGTGTTTAAATGCAGCATTTTCATTTCGATTAGACGTCTTTTCCGAATCTTATCGGAATTAGGCTGACCATGTAAACCCACCAACTGTACTAGTTAATATCTGAAGCATATTGGGTTTGAAATTCTAATGACAGAATGATACAGTGTTTGATCAATGCCCTTTATGTTATAATTTGGTAAAAATGTAAAACATTTATGCAGCACATACTATATAACATTTATAAACTGCTGTCAGATTTGTGCACATCTTTTTGCTAATTCATGGCACATAACCTATAATGTCTCCCTTAGTTAACTACTTGTACCTAGTTTCCTGTGTGTTTCTCTTCCTCTCTGACCACTAAAAGAGATGCCCACCGCTTAATAATAAAGCATTTTCATAAAAAACAACAAACAAACAAACACAATGGATCAATATCAGCTAAAAAACAGATTCCAGTCCATTGTTTACTCCTTAATGTGTAGTGACCTCTGTGTGCTCATGTTACAGTGCAGCTCTTATTTACACAGTTCAACATTCCACTGTAAAGACACAGGTGGACTTGAACCATCTGTCATATCATAACAATCATTTAAGTTCACTCCCTTAATGCTTCACCAGGATCTCCTGTTGAATCAAGAAGCTTGTATAAAACATCAAGATTTGTCAGTCGTAGCCGCTTCAACTATTATTTCATGTCAGATAAATATTTAAGAAACATTTCAATAAAGTGTCAAATTAAAATTGGTACTAAATAATATCAAACACTGAAGATACATTTAACAGAATACTCAGTAAGAACATCATTTTTCACCTTGCTGTGAGATTTGAAGAGTTTTCCATTAGAGTGGTGCTATCATACAAATTTATGCTGTAATAATTCCTGTGCAGATCTCTGGGCCAGGTCACACTAAGAGATTTTAATCTTAATGACGTTTTTACCTTGTTTAATATTTTGCACAATTCTTTTTCTGGGCCGCGAAAGTGTCCATCCCACTCTTTGTGTGAAAGCATCTGGCAGACAAGTTACATGAAGGAATAACGAATAACACATGCCTTGTCTCTACTTTTCTATATTTTAGTTTTTGACTTAGATATTGTAAATAGCTTTGTTTAGAAATTGCACAAAGGCTGTCAATAAAAGGAGAAAGGAATGTTAAATTATCACTTTTAATAATTATCAAATTATAACAGTAAATTGTCATTTTCTGTGATTTAATAACTGAATTTTCAGAAGAATGTGTTGTTTTGTATGTATGTATTTATACAGTATATATAAATCAGAGTTATGCATTGAGGCTTGAAGTGTGAGCATGGTCGGTCTACATGTGCTACGTCTGTTTGAAGCTGGAAAAACATTTAAAACAAAGACATACAAGGGGCAAAATACCATCAGCTTATAATAATACTATGAAATGACGAATGAGCAACCTTTGTTTGAATGATTGTATGAAATCACATGACCAGTGCTTGATAAATAACTTATAAGTTTATTAATAATGGAGCCTTTTTACATGGACTTGTTCTTTCACCACTAATGCATGAGTGCCAGAGAAAATATAAGGAAAAACAGATTTACTACAGCCCAGCTAGATTAAACAGAACAGAATGCTAGATCACCAACCACACTAAGCAAACTGCCCTGAGGCACTCCATCCCCTGGACCCGTCACAGCTACATGTTTATGATACATCAATGGACCTGTTGTAACTTGATAAATTGCTAATATGTTTGGGTCCAAAGCACAATATTAATTAAAATGGAAAGTGCATTGTATGAGTGTGAACTGCGGCAAAGGTCAGCAAGAACTGGCAGGGTCCCTTAGGATCCTGAGTGCATGATGACGAGTGTCGACTGCAGCAACGTAGAATGTGGTTTCCTTGCTTCTGACTTCACTGAGTACAATATTAGCTGGAATGCAAGATTTGACTGTGAGCAAGCCAATGAGTTGCACTGCTAGTGTTTGTCCGTCATCTCGTTATCTGTTAAGAATGTGGAACGTAGCAGATCTCATCATGGGCTTTTGTCAATGCTTAGCCAAGTTTTTCATGCGTAGCCTCACAGTTTGTACGAGGATGATGGATTTGATGAGTTGGAACTCTTTCTGAAGCCGTAGCTTTAGTACAACACCGGTTTCTCAACGACTTAATTGTGCAGAGCTGGGGGCTTTTGGGCTCTGCAATATTCCTTAGTCATCATAAAAACATTCATGTGTTTTTCCCAGAGTTAATGTGCTCCAAAATCCTGACTGATTGTTCTGAAGATAAAGACAGCACAAAAGGGAAAATGAAACAAAGTTTTATTGTTTTATAATCTTTCTGGCCTGGGTGTCGACCAAATGCTTGTTACAATAGAATCATGCAATATTTAGCAGGACGGGAGGAAAAAGAGACGTTAAGGTAGAAAATTAAAGACTATTGTATTCAGTATTCAATGAATGAGAACCGTGAAATATGTGAAATAATAGACTGGAAATATTGTTTTTTTACACACTCATGTGGCATAAAAGCTTTATCTTGAATAAGCAAACACCACCGTACTTTTCAGCTTCCCCTAAAGAAAAGTTTGTGCCAAGTAGTAGAGAAGAATAGACTTGTCTGAAGACCCAACACCCAACCTGTGACTTTCTTCTAAATATCTTTCTAGATGGTGCTTTTATCTCATTCCTCTTATTTCCTGCCTAAGACTCGCCCTCTCAACGTTAAGTGCTTTTAAAAATATTTTTTATTTTAAATGCTGCTTTCTTAGTTCTTTCCATATCATTAAGGGAAGTTAATTATAATAATAATAATATTAATAATAATAATAATAATAATATATTAATAATGGAGTCTTTGTATGTGATATTTTTCTCTCAGCTCGAATGCTGGACAAAAATATAAAAATAAAATATATAATATATATGATATTTACTACCACACATTGATAACTCGCTGAAAGGCAGATCTGTCTCGAGGAGAGATTTGAACATTGAAGGGTCCGTGCTGTCATGGATGTATTTGGGTGGGGAGTTCAGAAGGTGGGGACATCAATCAGTAAGGATCGCTCACCCCAGGTCTGGTGTTAGTCCAGAGTGATTGGATGAATAAATAGACATATCTATCAGCAGATCACTACACACCAACAGTAACACATGAGAATAGTTTTCATTTGACGTTTTCACCAGTGAAAGATTTTTTTTTTTTGTAACACATATGACTCCAGTGAAGGTGGCTCTCAGATTAGGCGGCGGGAGTAGCGAGCAATCCCAACCATGTGGCACCAAGAAGCCGTCCCTTGCCGTCAGAGTTGAATGCCCGGGTGGACTCCAGAGACTCCAGCAGTTTACCGCTCAACCATTTCATGTGTCAATTTTCATTAATTAATGAGAATTCATGTTAATAATTATACTGTTTAATGATAGAATATTTCTTATGGGCTTAATGACACGTCTCATCAACCATAGATGCGACAAACAGGGAAGATGACATCATCAGTACATAGAGGAGCAGCAATTCACAAATCTGAAATAAATAAGAGTTCCCCAGACTTAATCAAAAACAGACAGACAGATGGTCATGCTTCCACGTCTTCCAAGATGACACCAACTGTCAGATGTAGAAGTCATTTTGACATAGGATCCTGGCAGAAGAAGCTGCAGCTTTAAATGACCTTTTTCAAATTCAGTTGGGGCAGAGATTAGGAATAAGTCCTGGGAGTGAGGATAATAACTTTCCTTGTTTATTCGATTCACAAAGGTCAGGAGTTAAGGTTGAAGGTTGAATTTATAAGACCAGAATAGCTTTATAAATTTAGAATAAAAAAGACATTATAAACCTCAAAGGTCATTTATTATGATATTAGAAAATTTATTTCACTGATCATATTTTGCTGCTCATGAAATCCTGGCTGAAAAATATGACCTAATAAACTATGATGAAATATGTTGTGTTCTGGAGACCTTTTTTGACTATTAATTTTATATGCCTTCTTTCGTAAAGAAAAAATAATCTTGAGCAATTATTATCTTAATCCGAGCGAACACAAATCTCTTTGAAGTGGTTTGCTGTCACTGATTTTGGTTCTGTTCGCTGACACACACCTGCACATTCTAGCTGTGTCTGCATCCCTCGCAGACCTCCGCCTGCACGCACACACACCTGCACAGTTGTGTTGCTTATGTATTATAAGAAACTATGACCATATCTCCAATAAGCTTCTGTGTCCACTGGTGTATGACATCATGACCCTCAGTAGACTCAGCAACAATGAGGATTATGCTATTATATGGAAAAAAAATATCATAATCATACATTTAACATATCGTCCAGAGAGAGAGAGAGAGAGAGGTCGCCCTCCTCTGGCTCTCTCGCCCCCTCATGTGAGTTTTTACAGGCAGTTACAAACACCTGACCCTGAAAGAGTGATTTAATGGAGCAGCGCCCTGTAACGGTTTCCGGCATACCTTTCTATGGGCCATTGGTGTTGTTTTGTGTGTGTCTGCTCCTGCCTGGAGATGTGTGTGTGTGTGTGTGTGTGTGTGTTGTCTTAATATGTTGTTCAACACTCAGCTCAATGTAGCCGGCTGTCCAGAGCAGTGTCGATGTCATTAATCACAGACCCAACACAGCGGTGAAAGGGAGAGAGCAGGGAGAGACACAGGGCCAGGCTGGAGCTGAGATCTGTACATGGCACCGAGGGAAAGCTTGGGAGGGTGTTTGGAGGAAAGAAACAAAACACGAGCAAAAATGGAGGGTGGAGTAGAACAGAGGGAGTGATATAAAGGATAAGCATAGGGAAAAGAAATGGTGACCAGGCACGAAGACCTTTTGCTGTCATCCTTTGTTTTCTTAAATATACTGTATTTATTTATTTATTAATCACAAATATACCGTAGTTTTCTTTAATAATACTTGAAAGGTAATAATTCTTGAATTAAATATTAGTACCATGAAAAGAGTCCATGTGATCATTTCTTTTATATCCATCCACAGACTATAATAACATCAAACCTTTCTAAACCATTCTTAAACAGCCTGACATCTCTGTCCTCCTCCACTGTGTTTCTTACACGTAAGATACCACCACTAGTCAATAATTCAATCATCCTAGTGGTAAAAAAGAATTAAACATGTCGTTTCACTGGAGTCAATGGTGGACATCTGCTCAGAGTTGCTCACTCTCAGTACCGATGAGGCAGTCGTGATAAACTGGTGGCAGGTGGAGATGTTTAGGACAGAAGGGACAAACTAACAGAAACAGGAGTTTGTAGGGGGTGGTTCGGTTGACCTCAGATGATGTAAATGAAACCTTGGTTACTTATTGTCAGGTGGTAGTGTCATGGTTAGGATTGTTGGGTTACAGCAAGAAGGATGTGAGATCCAATTCAACCTGGTACCAGGACTTTTCTTTTCTATGGTTTGCTACGGTTCTTTCTAGAAGGCTCAGGGTTTCTCCCACAGTCCAAGAATATGCAGTGTTGGTGAACTGGTGACTCTTAATGTAGATGGCTGTAGATGGGAGGAGTTGCTGGTTGAATTTCTCTCTATGTTTTTGCCCTGTAATGAACTTACCCAGATTTTACCGCAAGCTCTCTCCAGCTGGCATAAGTTCCAAACCCTTTCTCTTCTCTGCAGGGATTAGTGTTTGATGTTTAGGAACTCCGTGGTTTGTATTTTCTTTGTTTCTGTGGTTATCATTTGAATTGGGCTCATCCTGTGAGTGGGATTTTAGATGAGGGTTTCTGAGACATAACTCAGTAACTATTCCATACTTATCCACAGAACTTAATGTGAACATCTGCCAAATTACTTTTGAATTTATGGCAATTTTAAGTATATCAGATGTTTTTGTTTTTGCTTAGATTTTTTTTTTTTTTTTTTTTTTGACGGTGCAAGAATTTCAATTAACATGGACCACCAAAATAACTTCTGTCAGTCTTTATGGAAGTTCACCTTTTGGAGTGGATCCTGATTATTTCCTGCTAAAATGATGATATTAATCAACAGAATAATTCTTAATAATTTATTAGGAGTAACCTGGGATACTGCTTTCTGACCCACCCGCCCAACTGGATATTGATCCACTGTTTGATTGTGGGAAGTGCTTCACATTAAGATTCTTTGCCATTTTATGTGGCGTGTTATAAAGGTATCCTGAACTAAAGCCTATACAAGAGAATATGCATATGCAAAAACATAGAGTTCATATGTGGATGTTCCATAGTGGCCGAATCTTACTTTCCTTTCTCCTGAATGAATGTGTTACAACGAGGATTGCAGGTGTTTGTCCAAAGATTATTAGGTTGTTAATGTTGTTGTTCATGTCCTGTGTTACAGGAAGGAGATTTCCTGGTTCGGACTCACCACGTTGAATACTGTGACGGGGGGATTCTGGATCCAGATGACATACTCAGTGATCTGGTAGAAGACAGGGACAAGGTAAGCACTCTAAACTTTTATCTTTGGTTTTAGTTAGTTTCTAAGTTAGTCAGTAAATTGGTGTTTCTCTTCTTTTCTTACTTCTTTTCATGCTTAAATAGCCCTTCACCTCAATGACCAGCATAAATCAGAGCTAACAGTCGACAAAGAAGAGAATACGCTTTTTAACACAGAGCTCCAAAATGGGCTGTATTTATCTCTTCAGTTAGTGTGATGCTTGTCAGATAACGCACATCAGCCTTTTCATTTATACCTATTAATTAGTTTGCACTTGTGTGTCTTCATGTGCTTGCACTAAGGAGAGGCTGTCTATGCCTTGTATATATGTGTGTGTGGTTGTGTGTGTTCTCTAGAGTTTAGAGCTGCAGTAGCCTCTAAGCCTCTCCTTTAGATAGAAATTGCCTCACAAGCAAAATTCAAAGGAAAAGGTTTTAACTTGCCTTTAGCGTTCAGCAGTGTCATTAGCAATTCACTTTTGGAGACTTTGCGAATGTAATCCGTATATTCCCCATCTTTCTTATTTTCCCCCGAGGAGTGTGTCATTTTTCATTTTCCCCTTTGGAATGTCTGTTTTTTTCCCATACTATCTCTTGTTCTGTGGCATTATTAGAATGTGATGAATGACTTAGATTCAGGGCAGTTTGAACTATGACTTTGGACCTGAAACGAATCTGGACCTTCGTCTCGCTGCTTCTGCACATTAAAACGATATAAACATGTTTTAACGAGCTTGCGTCCCTTGCTGAACTGAATTTTTCATATGAGTGAAAGAGTTGAAGGACCTACTGGCTAGAAACTATATAGTACAGTGTATTTCCTTGTCCGTGGCACACGCGGCATGCCTTCAAGGATGTATGAATACTGCAGGATCAGTTGGAGATTCTCTGAACTCATTAGGAACAATGTTGCATAAGTTGGCAATTTTTTCTTTGTTCTGGAAAAGCCTTTGGGATGAACTGAAGTGATCACTCTTTAAATAGAACTCAGGCCTCTGTTCATGTCCAAGTGAATTATTCTTCTGGTTCAAGTTTTGGTTTTTAGATCATGTAACCATATTAACTATGTTAGTTTGAGTCTGCTGTATATGAATTAAAAAACAGTGTTTATGAGCTTCGACAGTGTTAAGCTGCTGTCAGATATTTGTCTCATATCTACCCGTATAATATATACATGAAGGATGGGAGGAAACACAACGGGTCCCTCTTTGGTGCTTTATTTTCTCTGATTCGGTGCAGTGGTAAGGAAGAGCTGTTACAGATCTACATGAAGATGCAGATCCGGAAAAATGTTATCCATTTTCGTAAACATTGTGAAATATGCATTTTCTTTAAACATTTCTATCTTTTACTCAGAGACAATAGGTGGGTTTATAAAGGACCCTTCTCTCCTATCCGAATTAAACCTTTCCAATTTCAATGATAGACGCCTGTTTACATGACCTGTGATCTTTTCCGACACAGTGTGTACATGCATCGACTCATCTAATCGGAAATGCTTTCAGACGTGCGCAGATAATCCTCACTCCAGTTCATGATGTGGAAAAAATGCTACCATGGGCTGGGTGCCAACCGCCGACAAGCGCCGAGAAGAATACGACAGAAAAGGCATGCGTGGAAGTGACTTTTCTTCCATCTAACCGTCCAGCTATGTTCAACTCTTTCAAAGTTGCGATGAGTAAATGCCTCCGCTGCAGATGGGTTGTGTTTTGAAGTCACCATATTTCAAATGCCTCGCGCCGCTGTGTGTGCCCTAAAAAAAGAGCATTAAGCCACGATGCTGGGCATGCACAGATACAACTCAGACAGAAAGCTTTTAGAAAAAGTGTTAACATGCAGCGACTGAATAAGGGAAAGGCTTTCATGAAAGGATTCAGACGACCTCCTTGCAAAGGAATGAAATCTCGATCGGAAAGGGCATTTTCTTTCAGAAAGAGGTGTTTACATACAGCATTTTCTTTCTGATTAGGGGCCTTTCCCCAATCGATTTGGAATTAGGCTGTCCATGTAAACCCACCTATTGTGTCTGTTGATCAGTGAGAAATGATGCCATTCTCAGAGGATCAGGCAGGTTCTTCCTTCTGTAGAGCTCCATCTGTTATAAACCCCTTTAGACTGATCTCATTCTTATGACATCTTATTATTGCTTAATAACAACAGATTGTCACAATCTCAAAACCCAAGAACAAAAAAGTCTTCCTCTTCTGTTTCGGCTGTTCTCTTTAGGGGTTGCCACAGTGGATCATCTGTTTCCATCTTCACCCTTCCTCAGCCTCTGTCACACTGACCAACTGTATGTCCTCTCTCCAACTTTCAGAAACCTGTCTGACCTCTGTCCTCTCTTACTTTTTCTCCACGACGTCTAACCTGGACTGTTCCTCTGATGGGCTTGTTTCTAGTCTCTTTCTGACCTTCATTCTTTATATATAAATAGTGTAAATTAAAGTTAAATAACACAGTTGTTTAGGTGTTTACAGGTTTGTAGGGTCGCTGTTGAAGGGTTTTCCAGGAGGTATTAAATGATGCTGTTTCTATGGAGTATTTCTGCCATGTGAGCAAGGTGACTGACAATATTGCCAGCCAAAGCTTTTTGTTGTCCCTTGCAGACACAAACCCCGTTATCTTGAACTGGCAATAGATTTCTTGAGTGTACCATTAAAGAGTAAATCTCGATTGCACAACATAATGGCAATTTAATAGTAGTACCATCTGCATTTAGATCGGTTGCCAATAAACCTTGCTATCACTCTGCCACCGGGCATGAAATCTACCAGGAGAATGAAGGTTGACTGGTCATCCGTTGTGGCTGGTAGCCTGGCAACATTTCTATGTGTGTTCCTGTCTCCATTATGAACCAAATAAATGAAAAAAACTCACACTTTAGTTCTGTGTTGCCGGTAGCTGCAATTCCGATGACAAAAGAAAGTGATTTCTATTTTGTGTGACAATGGATTCAACAATAGTACCACTTTGAAATGCTGGGAGGGAAAGTTGTTTGTTGTTTTGTTGTCTTCACTCAGTAGAGTGAAGATCTCCACATGTAGTGTCTGGAGGCATTCAGGTTGCGAACAGGGACCACAGAGCTGGTTAAGTTTCCATTATAATAATGGAATGAAGGGGAGAGTGAGAGAAAGAAGATCCTGAAACATCACTAATGTGACAATTAAGGATGAGCATTAATATTAATAATTTATCCTTTATTACAAACACAGATTCAACAAACTCCATCAGAAAATCAGCTAATCAACTAAGCTAAGGGGAACCATGTCTTCAGGCATTATCAGAGATGTGTAGTGAGTTCCTGATCTCACAGTTTTAAACAAGGTTCTTTTTAATTTATCATATCACTGTAACTGGCCTCTGTAACAAACTGCAATGTGACGAGACTAAAAGGTGCTGGATGTGTTGTTTATAGTTCGTCTTTTATTTTTTTAATTGGGTTGTCCTCCACGTTATGTTTGTATATATATACATATATATATATATATATATATATATAAATATTATTTCTTTACGTGAACCACTATCAGGTTGTTCAGTACAGTGTAGACAGTAATCAGAGCCGTTCGGAATGAAATAAAACGTTGAAAAAAACGAAAGGGACAAAGGAGATGCATGGGATATCGTATGTCAAATGAAATACTCTGAGGATACTACGAACATTAGGGTTCTGACGCCACAACGAGATGTAGCGTAAGCTGATAACAGTAAAGCTAGCACTAAATTAGTGCGTCAGGAAAGCCAAACAACACTGGACGCACTTTATCTTGAAAAAGCTTCCAATTCAGAGCCAGCTAGAAAATAGTAGTCCATCACTTACTACCTGTTCAAAGAGGTACGACCAGAAAACCTTGCTTTTTTGCTTTTTAATACATGAAGGTTAGTCTGTCAGAGTCTTCTTTCAGCTCTACCTTTTTTGAAATTTGAAAAAAAAATGTTTTAGGGGTCACCTTAGCAGATCATCTTGTTCTGCTTGTTTATTTGAAATGCGTTTTAGGTCCATACGAATAACTTGATCTAGGGTTAGATCAAACCCTCCGACGCTTCACATGGGCCAACCACTGCTCTGCTGGGATGGATAACATGAAGAGATGTAATTTCACAATGTAGCACAAAGAGTATACATGCTGAGTTTTTTCCCTAAGGGAAAATAACTTCCAGATGAAAAAAAGGTATTACAGTATACCACAGAATAATTTATTTTGATACTTTTCATAACAGTCACTGGACATGGTGTGTTATAAAAACAGAGGTATGATCATTTGAAAGCTGGTCTGGCAGGTTTTTGTGTCACAAATGGAGTTATAATGTGTGCTGTGCAACTAGATAATGGGTCAAATTCCTTGCTTGGCAATACATTTTTTTCTGATTCTGATTATGACGGTGTGTTTTTGTGTGTGTGTTTTGGGGGATTGGAGGTCGCTATGATGTCTCTCTCTCCTCGCATTAACTCAGAAGGATAGTAATATTCATCCTGTGAAGTGAGCCTGCTGAAAACTAAAATATGTCTGCAGCACAGGAACCAAATATGAAAGCACATGCAACAAAACATTTCAATACTGAACAAAGTGTCACAGACTAATTCCCCAACACACATGGAGAACCATGCACACTCAGATAAACCACACAGAATGATATCCAGCCATACACACATCTGGGCGCTGGAGATTGCACGTGAAATGAAAGTGTGAAATATTCATTGGATTCTGAAGCCCGGCTCTCCTCGTATTACTGAGCTGGGATTAATAAATGGCTCATGATCCCAGATGAGTGTACCGCTGTAGACCGACTCAGACTGCCAGGCTTAGGGTTTATAAAGAAAACAGAACATTTTCGAGGTACGCTGAAGACGGAAGTAAATAAATAAGTTAAATAAAGCCATAACTGAAATTCAGCTAGGTGACGTATTTGAGAGAAAATAAGGGCTCGAAGTAATGAAGGTTCTGTAAATATTTATGTAGGAACCGTGAGTGTTTGTATGTTTATTACGTTGAAGACATTAGTATATATTCTATTAACATACTGTCCCGAGCAGCTTCAAGTGTTATTCTTAAACAACTCCACAGCTGCACCTGATGTTAAATGGACAATAGTTGCGTTTCCATGAACAGTTTTTTTTGTTATTGCAATGCTTTTAATCAACAACGGCTTGAGAAAACCTCAGATGTACCCATACAGGAAGTAATGAGAGGGAGAGGGAGAGCACCAGAAAAACCTTATTGGTTACTCAGAGTGGCATTCATTGAATAAAATACCTTCATTACAACGTGGTCTAACGGCGAGGCCTTGTTGCCTGGTAAACTTCCCAAAAATGCTTCGCTAGCTAAATCATCATCTGAAGTAAAATTTGAAACCAAAAACTCCTCATCACACGATTGCTCAAAAAGACATATCCATGCCATTATCAGAGACCTTCACCTGTGGTCTTCCTCCATGGTCAGAGACCTTCACCTGTGGTCTTCCTCCATGGTCAGAGACCTTCACCCGTGGTCTTCCTCCATGGTCAGAGACCTTCACCGGATGTATATGGAATATTTTCTATCTCGTCGGGTAATCGGTCCATGTAGATCCAACTACTGTTTTTAACATGCTTTGCATTGAAACAGAAAGTGGAAGCCACAAGCAGGAGTTTATTTACAACCTTGGTTCTCCTAACAATGTAGGCATCCCGTATGAGTATATAGTGTCCTACAGCATCAGTGTCAGAATGGAAATGGTAGGGTGGCATGTGTATTAAAGGAGGAAAGCAAGGTATGGTGATGAGTTCTTATACTTTTTAAATATTTGATATTGTATTGCATTTCATATCCAATTGGAAAATAGGGTTATGAATCCTGTAGCCGGATCTGCATGAGTCTTCCTCACAGATGGATTTATGTGAACTGACCTGCACTGGTCTGTGCAGAAGAAACAAGAGTTTGTGAGATCTTTGATGTTCATTGGGTTCTCCAGTGGGTTCTCCAGTGGGTTCTCCAGTGGGTTCTCCAGTGGGTTCTCCAGTGGGTTCTCCAGTGGGTTCTCCAGTGGGTTCTCCAGTGGGTTCTCCAGTGGGTTCTCCAGTGGGTTCTCCAGTGGGTTCTCCAGTGGGCACCTTTTCAGAGACGTTTACTTCAGCTGAGCCCTAAAATGCCGCTGTGGTGTAATTCTCCATAGGGATGTCTGTAAATTGCCTCGTTAATCCTGTTAAAATACACTTTGAATTGATCAAACTGTCTGGCGATTATACCGTCTGGCTGCCTGATGAGATGTAACAACCTTAAAACGTCTGACTTGAAGACGTTAAGATGGACAGTTGTTGGATTCATTCCAGCTCAGTGGCAGGAGCATCGTGTGTCTTCTCATGTGCGTATTTTCACCTAAGTGTGTATGTGATACTTTTTCCGGTCATCCAGAACCATTTGCTGGAGAAAACCAAGAAGTCAATATTAATTAAATAAAATCCTCATTTTCTGTAACTTTCTGTCTTGTTCATCTGATTCTCTCTGTTTTCCTCACCATGTCGCCATCAGAGGGGTTGGGGGACAGACAGACTGGAATTCATTAGACAGTGCCTGTGGTTATGGCTGACTGTCAACAACATATAATTGCTTTTTAAAGTTCATGGAAGATGACATTTATCATTTACGAGAGATGAGAACCTATGGTGAGCTTTTATTTGTTTCTAAATATTGTTTTTGTTTCATTTTGAATATCTTACACTTAACTATGTTTTCTCCTTTCCTCCTGTTAACAAGTGCAACCCTGATTCCTAATGTGTCCTCTAGGAAAAGGTAAACCTACATAATTAAAAAAGGGCATTACAAATACCAGGGTCATTAACAAAGAATACAAAAATCTTAAAGAGAAAATTATTCTGAACCGTTTCCCCGCCAACAGCAGGCCCTTCCCTCCCGTCTGTGCTCCACGAGTCTGCGCTTTTCCATAGCCATGATCATCAGGATCATAAAAACTGCAAATGGCTGGTAAATAACACAAGCTGCTGCTGCCCGCAGATGCAGCTCTGCTAAACTTTCTAATGTTCTCTCTCTTTTTAAGGTACAGCAGCCGAGGGTATTAACGCTGTTTTATCTAGACGTGATAGTTCTTGGTACAAATTCATTATGAGCCTACAAAAATATTCATTTAGCAAGCATTGGTGAAAAATGATAATGTCGGGCAAGTTTCTTAGACACACACACACACACACACACTTAAAAAAAGTGTGTGTGTGAAAGTAAATTGGCCAAGCCAATGTGTGTGTGGCATCATTTACAGATTGATTGCTGTCATAAAATGCACAATGATGCTGGAATACAATCATGTAGGCATTTGTCATATCTGATTCTTTTTGTATGGCAATTTAGTGTGGGACTAATAGAGCTGTTTGGTTAAAACGGCTCAATTTGCGCAGCTTGGTTACAATTTATTTAATTATTTGCTGCTTTACTTTGAGAGTACGGAAGCTTGTACGTGTATAAAATGTCCCATTTGGAAGTATCTTTGTCTCTAGTATCTTTGAATGCCGACATATGGTTGAATTCTTTGAAAGAGTGGAATCATATTTAGAAATCACATTGGCCAAAGAAAGGGGTGTGTAAGGAAGGGCATCCGACGTAAGACCTATGCCAAATCTATATGCGGAACATGAAACTGATTTCATAACCGGATCAGTGGGGGTCCATGTTAACCATGACGGCCTTGGCCTTTTTAACAAGCAGGGGGCCAGTGGAAACTATGCTACTGTTGATCAAAGCAAAAAGAAGATTAAGAAAGATGCAGAAGACAGGGTAAGATGGAAAAAGTTGGTCCGTCGTGGTGACCCTAAAAGGGAACAGCGGAAAAAAGAAGAAGAAGGAAAAAAAATAAATCATAATTTAATTAACATTTTAACTGAGACTTCATGTATTTCAATATTTTGTTCCAATCCATTTCATTCCTGCTGTCAGTGGCTACTTTCAACTCATATAAGTACGTTTTGTTGCATCCAATAAGATTTCCCCCCTGCCCCCCCTGGGTAAAGCATCTGCGTCTGCGTACCTACGCATAGGTACTCACGACTGAGTACCTATGCCCATTGAAATACACAATTGGATTTTGTTGATTTTCATTTATTTTAACCAATCAGTTGCTAAGTAGTCATTTAGGGCGTGTACTTTGACATGCCAGGGTATTCTTGCAGGACCCAACAGCAGGCTGGGCGTGTCTTCAAGTAGACTCTTCCTACGTCAGAATTACGATTCTGGAAGGCGCTACTTTTCGTCTCTCCAGCTCCTGCTCAGCCTTAATTTTCATCTAATTAAATCTTATTGGAGAAAAAGGACTTGACAGCCTGTCAGCACTGGCCTACATGCCATGTGAAAAAATGATTTATAATGTATCTGATACACACTGATGTTCTCTATCACGGCGTCATTGGACTGTTTTTAATAGAAAGAAAGGATGACAGTCTATAGCGTCAGATGAAGAACAGCTTTGGTCAGTCTAATTGTTGAGTGTCGTAAAGAGCTGTTGATTATTGCTGGCTGTGGATAAGGCTGGTGTTGTGGTGTGATTGAGGTCCAGATTGAGTGGTCTGCTGGTGCCAGTACGCCCATATTTTATGCCAGCAGAAACGTTGGTGAATCCTTTTTACATTTGAAGGCATTTTCTTTTTTTGTAGCTTTATGATGATGTTGAACCTCTTTTAAGCAATTCATTACACTCGATACAAGTTACTGTGGCTTTGAATATGTGCTGGGTATGTAGTTCTACAGCAGTCTGGGTCTGTGGTGTCACTGTGAAGGTGTTTGATGGCAGCATCATTGCAGGACCGTGACATCCTCCGCACTGATAGCTTGTCCTGTAGGGTCCATTTGTCCTCCACAACACAGCATCATTATCATGTATCCCTAGACTGGAGTGCACAGACGGACACTATTGCAACATGATTCATACTTATACTCATATATATTGTACATAAACACATTCTACTGAATCTCCTGACAAAAATTTATATTTACTGTTTATGATCCTTTTATCATCCTTTGTCTTCATCTCATCTCATGTTTCAGAAAAGAACTTCACTCCTTTCTTAAATGGTTAACATCTTACTATGGAGTAAGTTGTTACCATGGAAATGCAAAAAATTGTAATTATTATTTTTCGGATACAACCCTGTAGCAGCGAGCGTCATTCCACATATAGTTGATGTGTTTGCCACGTTTGTTTGTGTTACTCTGCAGACAAAAAAATGCTTTTCATGCTAATGGATGAAAATGGCCAGAGACCAAACCGTGATGGCTGGATTTGTGATGGTGGGGCTTGGAAGCAGGGATTTGTACTAAAGAAGCACCTCTTAAATTGATGGTCACCTACCTTTTTTCACGTCTCTGTCTTACTCACTGCTGACAGAACTGATAAGCTGGTATGAAATCACAGCAGCTCTCTGAAACATCAGCTTCACGTGTAGCGATGGACAGTAAATGAGTGATGCAAAGAGCTTTTACTATGTGAATAATTGGTTTCCATTAAAACCGAGATGAACTACCTGGCTTTGCAGAAAATATGAAATTAATGAAATTCAAATGTGGCATTGGCTGTATTTTAGACCTTTCTCTCCCTGTACACCCTGTATCTCCTCTTCCTCAGCTCTTCATCCTCACGACTCCCCTCCTTCGCGCTCCTCCCTTCTCTCTCTTTCTTCCCTCCATTCTCCCTTACTTACAAGTCTCCGTCTTTCCTCTCTTTGTCATTTAGTGGAGCAAAAACACAAGCCAGTCAGAATGAGGCAATTATGACCCCTTTGGAATGGTTATTATGCATAATGCCCCATAATCCTCCTCTGCAGTGTTCATCAAAAATGACATGTACATTAAGTCAGCGCAGTTTATATGTGCAGGGAGAAACCTCCTAATGCTTTGTCAAGAACTCCAGCTTCTGCCTCAGTTTCAGATGTTAACGCACAAGGACACACACCAACACACAAACACACAAAGCAATTCTTGCAGCATTGATTAGTGAAGACGATGTTGTCGTAATGTGATTATTTATTGCTGCTTATTATGATGTGACAGGATAATGAGCACGGAGACAGCAGATCTGCGGCGTTTGATTTGATCTCTATGCTCAGCATGCTCTGATCGTTATGAATTTGTGCATTAAAGACTTTGATAATAAGTTGCTTTTGCATTTTATGTTTTTCTGTGTGCGTTGCTTGTTAACATATTGACATGTGTTGAATCGTGATCAAAAACAGGACTGAAAAGGGATTTGAAAACATGCAGGGACTTTTGTGGCTCGCTTCCAATCACATTTGAATTCTTATTGTTTGTAACACTCGTATTCACACTGTTATGAACATAATACACATAAATACCCTTAATGTAATTTGCTAACTTTTACTCTACGTTTGAAATTTTGAATCATCTCAATAGAAAGTTCTCTACAGTCGACACAAACGCTTTATGTTTTTTAGTTTATAAGTAAATGAAGAGTAAGTTGTGAATCTACTCGAGAATATCACATAACATATGTTTGAAATCTGATATTTGAGACTTGTGTTGACTTTTGTTTTTATTTCGTATTCTTACTTCAGAAAACTGTTTCCTGTTTGTTATTTATGGACCAGATCAAATCTCCTAATTCAACAGAGTCAATGTCAGTCAGATGATCTTTGATTATAATCCTTCATCTTTCTTTGTCAGGGTCTTCGTCTGAGGAAGGTTTGATTTGTATTTCCCTCCAATTTGTCCCGTCAGCGTCACCATCTTTAATCCTTCCAGCAAAGTTTTTTCAGGGGCCTATCGTCTATGTTTTTATCTACTAAACCGTTTTTACTGAACCTCTTGAACCAAAGTGAGACCAACCTCTAAATAAAATTCACTGAAAAGAATCTAGTGTCTTTTTCTGATGCTTTTATGTATGGCCCCTGGGAATAAAGGAGCAAAAAAAAGGCTTTTCTGGGCCAAATCCAAACAAAGTTTTCTGAAGGTAGCGGTTTTTGTGAAACGTAAAGCAACACATATTCATTCCTAGTGAAATAAGTGAATACCTACTACAGAATACCGTTTTAACCTAAAACCCTTATCCGTAGTGGGTCTCTTATGTGTTTTATGTGTTCAGGGACAAACACTGACTTTTCTCCCTAGGTAGTTGCCCAGTGTTTTTGGAGCCTTACTGCTTGCTTGAAACCCAAGTAATATCTAAATATCTGCCTCCATTTACTCTCTTGCTTCTTTATTATTCATTAGTTCTGTTTGTTTGAATGTTTCTTTGTCCATACATTGAATCGAATAATAAATATATACAATTTCATTTGACCTATAGATATGAATGGAGATACACTGATAATACTTTGTGAAAACAACATCTTGTTTTCTCCAGTTTTCCTCCGGTTTTTCCAGCTTGACCCAATCATATTTATCAATCGATCAGTGAGGGCAGCCGGTTCATATATTTTCCTCTTAAAGTGAGCAAACCCTGCAGCCTGCAAAGGTTAAGTGAATAAGTAAGAAGGATAAACAGACATTTTATTCACACTTGCCCTCCCAAACACACACACACACACACACACACACACACACACACACACACACACACACACACACACACACACACACACACACACACACACACACACACACACACACACACACACAGTGTGGTCATGTTATACTAACAGTGTTTTAGCCACCTTTGACCTCTCAGCCCTCCATATGAAGTGGCCAACGTGTGGAGAATAATATTGACCTTCCACTAAAGGAAGCAGCGCTGCTTATTTCTTCCACATATTGCCCTGGCTTTATTTACTCTGTGTGTGTGTGTGTGTGCGTGCTTTTGTGCTTGTGTCTATGGGCAGATGTGTGTATTGATACATGCAATATTATAAGGAGAGGGAGATGTGTTTTCCACTGCGTCTCGGTTTCTATCTTTTGGGGGTGTGTATGTCTTTGGTATTTTGTTCTTTGTTTCAGAAGCCAATCATGAAAAACACGAGGTACCTAGATTTTTAGTTATGAGAAACAAGAATCCAAAATAAAAAACAAGGCATTTCTCCTTTTCAAGATCAAAAAATAAGGGGCTCTAAAATCATGTTAAACTTGATTATTTCCGCTAATACAAACCCCAATCAGCCACAACATTACAACCAGTCCCTGGTTCCTTTAAATACACAATGAAGCCTAAAGGACTGTTTCCGGTTTGAACAGTAGGAGATGGCATTCATTACGTTACTATCATGTCAAGTCTGGACCCATCACATTCCATTTCATGGTGGTCCATGTCACCACACGGCAGCATGAAAAATGTTCAGGTGCAGTCTCGAGGCTCCCCCTAGTGAGTCGAATATGAAGTACTAGAGTGAAGTATGATATTAACAAGATATGTCTCCTTGGGTTGATTTAAATGCTCCAAATTTGGACTAGATTGGGCCAAAGATTGAGAAATGTTGGCCCAAAAACCTCTGGAGATAAAGTTTCCCCTGGTCTTGGAAATACTGTATGTAACCTAACCTTTCCTAAAATCAATCCAGCTCTTCCTCCCACTTAGGCCTATCTGGCCCCAGAATTGGAAAATGATCCATGAAAGAGTTTTTGAGTTATGCCTCACAAGGGATATTTGGCGGATGCGATGGCGCCGATATTTCCATAATATCCTTAGACTTTTCAGGGATATAATAAGGAGACGGTTTCCACACCGAGAAGTTGGATCCAAAGTTCAGGTTTATGTTTCGTTGTTTATGTTTTAGTCTGATTAGTCCTGATTAGTAATTTTGCAATGGCACTAAATATCTTTTCCCAACATAGGGACATCCTGTCACCTTCGTCTGTTTGGGTTCCTCCTCCTTATGGTTGATGAGGTTTTGGCTCATAGACCTCTCTTATGCTTTCGTCCTTGCAGAAAATTATTTGACAGTTTCAATGGTCTTATTTTTTTTTTTCCAGTGTATTTCTTTGTTTGACAATTCCGTCCTATTCCTCTCCCAACATGCCACCAAGCCTCTATTTCAAAGGACTCTCTCCTCACGTGTTTTTTCTTCTTTGTTTAGTTATGACCAATGGTAGCCTTCTTTTAATTCCTGGAATTGGTTGAGAGGTCTAATTAATCATCCCAAATAGTGCTTTTAGACTGTGGATGAACTGAACCATGGTTCATGGCTGTTTGATCTGGACCTTGATGCAGGGCAGGTTTCACATCTGGAATTTTGGTCCTGATCAAACTGAAAAGTAGAGTCTGAAAGGTCCGACCAGTTGAGGTCAATAAGTTTCGATTTCTCTTTTTTTTTGTCAGTACAAACAAATGTTCTAATTAGTTTCCTTCTAATATGAACACCAGTCTCAAACCATCAGTTTTTGTCACCACTTTCTTTCTTTTTAAATGTTATATATGTTAAAAGTGGCAAAGGCTAGAACCGGAGCTCTTTGGGTTTGTCCCGAGAAAAGGCAATGAAAAGGACGGAAGGGCCAACTGAGACAAGATTGATGAAGAACAAGAGCTTTGTAGTGTGATCAATCCAAGAAGAAGCACTTAAACTTATTAAGACGATGTGTCTTCTTTGCCAATTAATACAATTCTGTATTGATTTGGGGTCAAGGTTCAAAGGTTCTTTATTGTCATTCCAAAACATGTTGGTACATGAACAGGGATGCAATCTTTGGAATCAGTTCCGAATTATCAGTCTAATTAAAAAGAAAAAACAAATATCTTAAGGAGGATAACGGAACAAAATGTAAAAAAATGTGAAAGAAGAATATATTAAATAGATAATTAATAATCTAAAATAGAGAACATTCTGATGAAGAGGTTTGTCCCATTCGTCAAGGTAGTATACCTATTTTTATCTATATAAAATATCAACTGAAACTGTTGAAACTGTTCCATCAGTTGAAACTGTTTTAGTTGATATTTATTACTAAATGAATAATTTGATGATCCCAAAGGGAAAGGGTTCAGGTCAAGGGGCTGACATCATTTTACTGACAGGACATGCAGTTTGTGGATAAGAAGAGTTTCACCAGTGCTTCAAACATACGATACTGAAATGTATTATCCAGTCATTTTGACTTCTCCTGGTTATAGATTAGTTTTTCATGTTAAAAGCAGACGCTGTTGCATCTTTATTGGAAGTTTCAGCAATAACTGAAAGGCGGTGAAAAGGCTGACATCATTTTTCCTGATAAACACACGTGTGCCATCAGAAACCTCCCACTAAGTGGGTGCCTTGACATCATGGTCCACCAGCGAATAACTGTTAATGTGTTGGTGTGTGTAAATTGTCATGTGGTTTATGATAGTATACATTATGGTGTATGAATCTGCTCCTCAGTGTCCTTCAGGAGTCACAGCCCATAACGTCTTCAGTCTGTCCCCTCGGTGTGACTCTGGTGTCATTCCTTTGTCTTTTTCTTTATGTAGCCTGACATTTTTCATTATATGGTAATCGTATGTTTTAGTTTTCACTGATGCGTAGTTATGTGTGTGTGTGTGTGTGTGTGTGTGTGTGTGGAGAGAGAGACAGGGGTTGCGTCCTTGAGAAGGGTAGAGGGCCCATAAACATGATCTGTTCTCAGCAGCTGAGATATCTACTATCAGCCAAGTTGTGAATTAAATTTGATGAGGCTTTGGCCTCATTGGTAAATTGCAGAACAGTGACACATAGATCAGTCCAGAATGACGGTCAAAATACAGTAAATTACTGTATGTGCGTACTGCATGTAGCCGACAGGCTGACTTATCAGCTTTTAGTGATTTGTGACTAACTCGGCTATATCTTAAGCAGTGATTTACGGCCCCCTGCAGTGGATAATGAAACCCTGCTCCTGTGTTTTTGATAGGGTTAAGAGGGCATATATATTTTCTGGATTGGGGGTTGGACAAGGATCCATTACGAAGATAAAATCGTATCCTTGATTGTGTGAGTGTTTCAGGTTGTCTGGGCTGCAATCAGAGGGCAGTGCCTTCAATCTAACCTTATCTGTTAGGGAGGGCTAATGGGTTTTGTGTTTGGGTGTGTGTTTGTTAGATCAGGTGTATATAAACTCATCAGCCATAACATTAAAACCACTGACAGATGAAGTCGATTGATTATTTATTATCTAATGATAGTGAGAAAGTGACCATTTTGTACAGAATTTGATGTTTTGGAACCAGGAAAAAGGTTAAAGCGAATGGATCTGAGACAAAGGCCAAACTTGTGAAGGTATGATGACTGAGGCCAATTTACTTATATCTTAGTTACTGCATAACAAATTTGTCTTCCGTAATTCATAATGAAATATTGACCAAAATGGCCGACATCCACATAACCACAAAGTAATGTCTGGTGTAAAAAAGCTTCCCTTTAAATTGTTTTCAAATGAAATGTCCCCCAAAAGTGACCTTTTCACTCCCAGACAGTTGATGAATTATGGAAAAAACAGTTCTGCTGGAAGGTGGTTGGTGTCTTAAACATTATTAATTGGCCTGTAGTCCCTTTGTTCATTTCAGGGGTTAGATTAGTTATAGTACACTCTGTAAATATAGTTTGATGCACACGGCTCACTCTTGTTAACGAAGACATGTTTTACCTGAAGGCAACGTTTGAAACGTGTTGTGCTGCGGTGGAAGGACAGATCACCACCGCAATATATCCAAAAAACTTTGGTTTTTAATCCAAACTTCCTTCTGGAAACTTTTTGAAATTAAACTTCGGTTAAATTTCGGTTTTATGGCTGACGTGCATGTAAACATACTCCAAACTCGGTAACCTGGATATGATCTTATCCTGCTTTTAAGAGAACAGAATACTCTGGCTGGGGTACTCACAAAAAACCAGGTTACTGGTAGAGTTATACATCTGATCCTGGTTTCTGCCAGCTAAGCCTCACTGCCCAGGATGTGAGTGACATACCAGAAATGTAAACACACAGCGGTAGTGGCTGCAAAAGCATCGCACTTCTGGAATAACGGAGAAACAGAGTTTTTTCCATCATTAATGAAATAATTTAACATACTGGTCAGTTTGGATGAACACTCACGTTTGCTAATTCTGATAGCCGCTAATCAAACATTACATGGCAACAACTGTGTCACCGGTGAAAGGACCCCCTGCTCAATTAGAAAGGTACTCTCCACTGTGTCACTGATTTCCATCAACATGAGCCTCTCATACCAGTCACGTCTCAGTATCTTCATCCAGCCGCCCTCATCCTACGCCGTTTCAGACTGACAGCCGTTAAAGTGGAGAACATGTTTGATATTGTCCATCCGCTCCTGCTGATGATGAGGTGAATAATCCGTATCCGCAGTGTCATGCGGTTTTAATAGTGTAAAGCCTGCGATTAAAGGGCCTCATATAAATGGCCTCGTTTGCACTTCTGCCAAGAAGGTTATATTTTTTTACCTTTCTAGGTTTGTTAGATGGTAAGTTTGCCTTTTTTTTTTTAGCAAGATGGTAAAACAAATGGATGGATTTGCATAAAGTTCTACCCAGAGGTAGGTTTTGGTATATCCAAGACATGGTTACCTTTGGGAGACATAACGTCATAACTTCATGCCTTGAAGTCATAAAAACATTTTTCTTAATCCTTCCAAGGGTTGACTTCACCTTGTTGGCAGTTTTGGTTTGATGTTGATGGACACATTTGAACCAGAGCCATAGAATTATAAAGTTTGGCTTAACATCCGCTTTGCGCCTGCACAAAACAATGACAGCTGGGATTACTATGTCTTTGTGTTTTTTCATCATATGAAAAATGGCAGAGACCCGCATGTGGAAGATGCATGAGAATGAGGCGCGACGAACGGTTCCTGAGTATTTGGTAGATTTAAAGCCGGGCAATAATTCATTAATTAATGTAGGAATCTGCATGAAATGATCCTAAATAAAGCCAATCTAATTGATTCTAATCACAAAAATGTCTCCCTTGGTTGCTGTTGAGCTTTGGCAGAGGTTTGCCCTCTCTGAGGGGCTTTCAAGTTTAAAGCTACAGTCATATTGGTTTTCCATCAAGTTACAGACATGGCAGATAAAGACAGATAAAATTGCTGCATGACAAACATTACAGTGTGCAGTAATCAGTATCCTGGAATATGAATGATCACATCCCCAATATGATCAAAACTGGGATGTGCAGGTGAACCGAAACTCATACGAGGGTATCACGGGGGGAAGTTGTGTTTGGAATTTGTGGTGTGTGTAATTGGCTTTAAACAAAATTCAATGTTGAAATGGTAGAACTGAATGATTCGTGATTGCATGTTAACATCAATAGCCCTAGATTAGTTCTGGTTTTGTTTTGTGTAATCAGCTCTTTATGGGTGTGTGGAGCCCCAATCGTCTCTTTAAATGTTGTTGACTCTCACCACCTCCATCTGTTTGTATTAATATTTCACGTAAACATACCATAGTACAGACACTTCGTGCTTTTCAATGCAACCTTTAATGCTGCGTGGCCTCATATGTTCCAGACATCGTCACGTCTCACATGATCACTCACACAGATGGAATTTGTGTGGCACATTCTGAATAGGCTTGTAATGTTCCATTAGTTTGATTGCTTACAACCTGTCACACTTGATGGGTAGTGACAATAAAGCTGGAATAGAGCAAAACTAGATTAAATGTCTGTTTTTATGTTGTAATTTTATGGCTTAATTTTAATATTGCTCATTTACGGCACAAGTGACACCAGTAGATTGTTTCTCTAAGATCTATGGAGAGAAAAGCCACGCTCTTTTATATTATATTCTTCTGCTCACACACATACTTACACCAACGGATGTTCTCAAAAGCATTGGAGTGCAATAATGGACATGGCGATTGAAAAGTGGCGAGATTTTATCTTTCACAGACTCTTAACCACCAGCCATCTGGTAAATGCACACATTCTTGTCTTTGTGTTCCCGGGTGTTTGTCATGAATGTGTTTGGTTGCACAGAGACACACACACTAACACACACACACACACACACACACACACACACATACACATGCATATGTATGGATGGGTCTAATTTCTTGAAGGCGTGAACACCCTCATCGTGTTAAGTGGACTAATACAGTTAATATATTGATGCAGTCATATTCAAACAGGATGCTGCCTCTCTGTTAGTTATTAATAGAATTAGAAAACACTGAGAGTCTGGTTTGCATCATCCACATCATTTACGCCACTGAGAGGTGAGGGGAATAAAAATAATGAACATGTTCTCATTATGTTCATGGTAGTCATTGAGTTCTTCATGTCGACGCGTTGGAAGCTGGAAAGACGAGATGAAAGCCAAATTGTGATGAGTAGATGACGGGGTTTGAGTATTCCCAAAACTGCAGGTTAGGATTGAGCCAGATACGCAGTGGTTAGCACATACCACATGTTTGTGAAAACATCCTTTCTCTCACAATCTCAAAATAGTGCAATAATGAAGACCTGATGTAGAACACAGCTGCATTGGAGTGTAGTTTGACATTTTACCAGTGGAATAATGCTTTGTAAACAACAAAATATCACGCATGAAATTATATTAACCATCACTGTTGTGTGGATGTTCGTCACACCATCTGCTCGGATTTAACGTTGCATATTTGATATTTGACTGGCCTCATCTGCTGGCAGGTCCTCTACTACAAGAGAATAGCCTTTAAAGGCACTGATTGAAGATGATCAACTTTTCCACGAGTATCTGTTGACCTGAACATCACGGATCATTTAGTGCCCCAGCCAAACAAAACAGTGGTTTGGTTTTAAGTCAAAATGATTAAAGGGAGCCCGTTAACTTGGAGGAGGTTTGTCAAATCTGCAGCAAACCGGTAGTGTTCATATCGTAGAAATGTTGCCATTCAATGTGGTGCAGCATTTAGAGAAATAGCTTTACGTTTGACCGACAATATGAATTACTAGGGAAAACAATGAAATCTACAAAGCCAGAGAGGAGCATGGTTGACTGTGGATACTCTTGACAGGACTCTGATCTGTTTTTTTCAAACATTACATTATTTATGTTGAATGGTGGTACCTTTGGTAATTTAGTTGCTATGCATGAGGATATTGCTTATTATTGTTAAAGAACAAGCACAACCATTCGAGGTAGTTGTAGATCCTGATGGCAGTGGCCTGTTTCAGCAGGATAATACACCCTGCCACACTGCAAAATCTCTTCAAGACTGGGTTAAAGAACATGACAGAGTTCATGATCTTGACTTGACATTCAAATTCCCGAGATCTCCACCAACGTGAGCTTCTGTGGGATGTCTTTGAACCGGTCCATGGAGGCCCTGTCTCATAACTAACATGACGCTGCTGTCATGCTGCTATCAACTCGATAGAACGGGACCCATTCTTGGGTTTTATGGATTGAAAGCACAGATGGTTACAGCTGCCTTGGTGGTATTAAAACGACCTACACCATATTAAGCAAGTGATTTATTTGTTGGTGTTGATCTGTGTATTCCACGGCTACAGTATGGTGATAAGTCCTTTATACAAAGAGATTGTGCAGTAATTCCTTAACAAAGTATTTCTAAAGCAAAAATACTTTATCATATATCACATCAGAATCAGGATCTAATGTGAAGAATAGCGTCAGACAGAAGTTTTTAAAAAACACAATAGAATTAAAGTGCAATCACAACAACCATTCGGCATCCCTGTTATGTTTTTGATCTCACCGTCGACTCTTTAACCTCATTGTCACAAGTTTTTCTTCTATTTCAGAATAGCAATTTTTGACAAATGCTCTATGGGGTTTATTTACGTTTTCAACCTTTATCATTAACCCTCATTATCGTTTAGGAAGTCTCGATCTTTTTACTAAAGCAGCTTCATATGAAATATATATATTTTTTGACCTTAATTACCATTGAGTGTGATTAACTTAAATTGCTGATACCAATTGTAAAAGGAAATGCTAAGGATGCTAACATAACTGGGGAAAAACTTAAATAGTGCAACAAGTTCACGCATTACATGTAAATCAACCTAGTTGACGTAATTGATGATGATGATTGTTGCAGTCCTTAAAACATGCAGAACCTTATGGAGTATTTCATGCTTGTAGTTCATGTTAAGGAGTTGTAGAGTAGGTATTTATTTATTTTTCATGATACTAAGCTAATAGGAGGCGCTGGGAGGGCTAGCTTGATGAAATGGGTTATTGGCCAAGCAGCTTCACTTGAGGCCGGTTACGTGGCGGTTAAATGCATGCGCTGAACATGCACATCAAGCAAGATCTACCCCGGCTCCAAACAGAGAACACCAAGCTCACAATTTGTAACAGCATTAAGGACAAATTAAGCTGTAGAGGAAAAATGTTCGGCACAACAAACTTAATCACACACTTCAAATTGAATCACCCCGAGGAACATGGTCATTTTAAATAAGCTAATATTAGCAGAGCGGCTAAAGCTAGCGAAGGTCAGAGCCAGCCATGAGCCCTGAAACCCATGACCAAACCAACATATGACATATAATGGACTGAACGATGATAACAATGTTTTACCTTCACTTCAAAACATACAACTGGTTTAAGAAACGCACGGAGGGTACGTTAATCACAACATGTCAAGATACATTCACAATGTCGACCAGGCTTACTTTTCATTATAGCTTTAAAACTTTAAACAAAGAAAATCGTAATGGCCCTGTCAGACTTTATAAAAATCATTGATCTGTGATCAAGGCCCACAAAATTGCAATTGCACCTATATGTTGTTAAAGACGTTTATAGACGTTTGTCTTTCTTTAATGAAAGGACTCTGTAGCAGACGGTCCAGAGATCATTTCATACCTGTTAAGACAGATTGAAGAGTGAGATCTCACCATAATGAGGCTAAATCTCTCGTACTCAATCCCTCAGTACGCCTCTCACTGTATACGTCTCTGTCTCTGCTTTCATGGAGGTTTGTCTGCTTTGTACCATCTCCTTCATATGGTTTCATTGAGCGTACCTCCTCCACTGCCATGTCCCGAATCTTCCTACTGATGCTTCGGCCTCCATCCTTCCGCTTTCTTCTCATCCTCGCTCCTCTGCCTCACCACACACGTCTCTCTTTCACCCTTTACTCAAATGAGTTCAATCATTTTTAAGTCACACCTCTGTCTGTGTGTGCGTGGAGTCTTCATTTGTCTCAGGCAGATCCAGACGTGATCCAAACCTAATACATATGTTGACCCTCAGCCAGAAGCCATGGGGGTTAATTGAGCAATGGTGTTTGTGAGAGGGAGAGGATGAGGGGAGGTCGGGTAAGACGGAAGGCCAGAGAGAGATGGCAATGATGAGAGCATTAAGAGAGTGACAACGAGACATATAGGTGCAATTTGTAAGAGCATTTGAAAAGAGAAGCAGTGGGGTGCAGGATAGAGTGGTTTAATTGCAGGACTGAATAAAATGAAAGTCAGCGGGGGGCTGGTGATTAAAGAATTGAGGGCGAGATGGCGAAATGAAGACAAATGTGGGGTTAATAGTGACTGTGTGTGAGATGGACATGAGGGGACAGCATGAAGTATCCAACCAACAGGATATGGAAGATGAATGTGAAGCAATAGAGAACGGGTTAATAGAGTGATTGAAACGAAACAAAGAGAGAGGCATAGAGAATGAAAGTCAAATGGTTAATTATGAATGTAATAAATGATGAAGCCTGAAGACTTCATGGACGCTGGCTCTTAATTAAGAAACCACAGCTGCACCTGGGTCCTACCTAGAATAGATGGATACTGCAGCAGACTGTTTGTGTGTGTTACTAATTGTTATTGTGATGAAGTCCTCTTCCTCATGGATTCATCCTACTGATGAATTATCTTAATGAAGTGCCTGAATGTGGGCTTACTGGGCTGTAGACTGACTAAATGAACAGATGACAAAAAATCCGTCCATCATGGCTGTGTGTGGGCACAACAAGGGAAATACCGTTTTAATTCAGAATAACATTAATAAAACCAAAACAAACAGGATAAAATGAGTGGTACCGGACATTCTGAGGCCCCATTTCCTCTGTCCGCTTCCAGAGACTTTGACCCAAATGAATTTGTTCAACAAGTATAAGAAATCATGTTAATTTAGTGATTTAAGATAATCCAAGATCAAGTATTGGTACAGAGTGGGGCACATTGTAGCTCGAGAGTCAGTTTCTGACGGACACAGCTTTTATTGTCACTCTGATCGGCTTTCACCGATCAGATCAAACGTCATAGTTGGATCACTTGCAAAGTTACTAGTGTCAAATAACATTGTAGGAAAAATAACTGCTTTACTTAACCATTTTGACCTGAACCTGGAACATAGAACATTAGTTAACATTATAATTTGTCAACATGTCAGCATAATCAATTAATGTATTTGAGTAATAGATAAGTTCTTGTCCTTGTGCATTATTATTATTATTATTATTATTATTATTACTGAAGAGAAGTACTGTCTTCATCTGGTTGGTCAGCTGCAGGTGATGTCATTTATATATTTTTTTCATTAATAATGTTCTATTTCATATCCCCGTCTTATGAAGATTTGTGTAGGCCTGATCCGCGCTCCATGCCTCAAGAGGCCTACTACACACAAAGAGATTCTTTTGAGTGGGTCTGATACCTATACTGCTTTTCAATGCCGATATCCATCAACCTCCTTATTTTTACTTCTCTCTACCGCTCACGCCAAAGAAGACGTACCTGATTCAAGTGACCAGATTTTTAAATTATAGTTTTTTGAAAATAATGCCAGCGTATAATGCTACCTGTGTTTAACAACATATACAAGTCATCAAGGGAAAAACAAGCCTTTAAACTTTGGCACTCTGGTCTCTGAGCAGCTACCTATCAATCAATGTTAGCAACTACTGCCATGTTAGCTTTTTGGTTAGCATCCCCAAACCAATTGGGTTCCACCACAGGAGAAGTCTGTAAATCTTAAAGGTTGACATTGGTGACAGACCTGTGACAACCTGCTGATTTTTAACCCTTTGGACTTACTCTTAAAACCATATCCTGGTCTGTTTTCATTGTTTGCAGTAGTGCCATGTGTGTGTCACAGATTGGTGTTTAAGATCCAGTTGAAGACCTACGTCGTTATTTTAAGCAACATTTTTGTTTAGTTGTATTTTAAATAACATACCTGTGCTGCATTTTTTTTTTAATGGAAGGAATTGTACAATTATACAATACAATAGGTCAATACATTTAATTTACCTTCATTTGTTTAATAAAACAACAAATAAACAAAAGTACAACCTCTCTAAACACACCCATCCTTGCAGCTTTTCTATTTATATAACAGAATATTAATAATGTAGATTATAATTGTCTAATATATGTAGCAACCAAAGTACTGCTTTATACTGTACATATCTATAACATGTCATTATGAATGCAAACAATGTCAATTACAGTGCCTCAGGTGTCTCATGGTGTACCTGGTGTTACCTTCTCTACCTGCAGCAACCATTTCACAATGATTTTCCTCACATTTGTATCGTGCACCTGCACTTTTTACTGTGTTCCACTGTCTGCTTGGAGGGTTCTCATAGAATGGTTTGATGAATGTTTCCATCACAAGCAGCCGACCAGCCGTACTCGAAAATGCCAGGATGAATGTTTAATAATATTGTTAAATAAATACCAATAGCAACACAGTTGTCCAGGAGATTATTAATAATTTGGAATGGCGAGTTAGGCAACAAGAGCTTTAACAATATTCTCTGTTGGGACTGTTACAACCCTTTTACACCGTGTGCCTTACCAAGTACCCGGATTAAATGCTTTAGCTAAAGAGAGTTAAACACTTCCTCAGACTGTGACCTTTAGACGGCTTTAATAGGGACACCTGAGTTAAAGCAGATTGAACAGAATCAAAAATTCACACTGTGTGATTCTTTGAAATTAAGAATCAGAAACTCTAAATTATTATTTTTTTGGTGTGTAAAAACAGTGGCATCAGACGAGGTTATGACAGCCTTTAAATCCCTTACTTGGACGCTGTGAAGTCCTGCCAGTCTCATTATGTAGTTCATTATGGTTGCACTGAGACAGCTTAATTTGCTGCTTGATCTAATGGCTTAAAAGCTTCAAGTCACAGCCTTTTAAGAATAAGGAGGTTTTTTCATTAAAGCTACAGCAAGCGTCAGACAGTTGAGGAAAAATATGTTCAAATCAACTTGACTGACTGGAGGCTAATCTGAGACTTCACCCTAGGCATTTGTGATTTGGGCAGAGTGTGATTTGTATTGAGGCGGATTGGCCCTTTAAGTACACATCATTTAGTGGCAGGATGGATTTGATTCATGGTCTTGTGAATAGAAGATATGGTCTGTTAGGAAGATTAATGTAATCACTCTGTGTTGGTTATGAGCTTTACTCTTCACCTCAATCATAGAAATGTTAGAAGGACCACCTCTCATGTCAACCTTTCAGAGAGGAAAGCAGTCCGTGATTGTGTTTTTGTGCTTCTTGTATGTGTTCAGATGAGATTTATGTGTTTTCATCACACACTGACACACACACAGACACACAGGGCTACCAGACCTCGGCAGTAAGATTTACATACATTGACAGAGTAATGCGCTGGGCGGTGAGAGCTTTATAAAGAGTGAACCTGTCCCTGAATGAGTGAGTGATGATAACAGGCTCATTTAATTGCCTAGCCCCTACCCACACACACCCATATAGACCATCAGCTCCCTCAGTAGGCGTCACATATTTCTTCCTCTCACACGTTGACGGAGTGGAGGCCAGGGACTCTGAAGAAGGGGTGGGAGAAAGAAAAACAATAAGTATACCTCAGTTAGAGAAAGAAATCTTATTCAAAGAGGTCATATGTGTGATGTGGAAACGGTTAAAAGGTCACTTTTACTTAAAACTGCTTAGATCTTTATCAGCTGCTTGGCAAGACAGTAACCACACTAGCTATTTTACTCATGAAATTTCTGTTTCAGTAACATAGGTACTGTCTTCTTTTTCCCAGTTCTGTACATTTTCTTTCAGTTTAATTTGCCCCTAAACTTCCTTGAGAGGACCAGAGTCTAGGACCCGAGATGTCCAGAGCTTTTACAATCTGGCTCATCTAAAATGATGTTATTGTCTGATGTTAGATACAGCCAGCAGCAACATTCTCTCAGGGAAATCAGAAGAAGAAGTGAAGGTTGTTCCTTTATGGTCCAGGACTTCTATGTGGACATATGGGCCAGATCTACAACTAGACAAACTGTAAACTGTACGAGAACAAGTTTGTCGGTGTGTACTCTTGGTTCAGTCAGAATTGTAGGTTGAGGTGGGCTAACATAGTTTGTGTTTTAGTCCAGTTGAAGACTCATGGCTGTTTAACATTAAACACAGATTTAAATAGGGGTGCACCCATCGAAATTTTGATTCGTTTACGGATTTTGTAAAGTCTGACCTGCTGAAACCAATTTTGGCCGTTGATTTTTTTTTCTTGAAAGTTTGAGCCATTACTGACAGCATACACTCACACATAAATACAGCGGGCTGGTGGCCGGCCATGAGCTCCCGCTAGCCTTCTGCTTAAGTCTGTTGTCCCCAATGTTTTCGGAGTTGTTCTTCTGGAACATTAAATTGATAATATAGGTGTTACAAATGGCAAGCTTTGTGTTGTCTTCATTCACGGTGAAAGATTTTCAAGCTGATGAGGGAAGTTCATGGTTGGTATGTATGCGTGCGACATGAACCATCGAGCGGCGCATGTGTGTAACAGCAAGGAATCTGCTACACTGAGACTGATCAGATGATCACCGGTCATATGGAAACAAGCCTCTCGCCAACCATTGATCGGTGAACCGACCAGTTTATAGTTTTAGACTGATCTCAATCATTCATTCATTCATTCATTCATGCAGTCATTCATTCATTCATTCATCCATTCATTCATTCATTCATTCAGTCAGTCAGTCAGTCAGTAACTTAAACATGTAATGGTTTCACGTGTAAACCCCAGACAAATTCAAAAATCCAAAAAAACATGTATTTGATCGTAGTCGATGATTTGCAAATGAATATTTTACTCGTCTTTAAGGTAGAGTAGAATCAGCAGTTTCAGTGAAAACAAGACTTAGTCCATACATATATGATTTTATTTTAGCTGATGTTGCAAGATTTATAAGATGGGAGCAGTATTCTTTTGTCCACTGTCAATCATTTTTAAAGAGCTGTTGCTGTAAAAGTGGTGTGATTGAATTAGAAGAAGTTTTTTTATCCACAAAACCAAAATGTGCAAAAATGTATTGTAATATTTATCAGTACTTGAAGGCATTCCTTTGTGACTATAAGCATGTTGTCTTCTGCACTTTTTTCTTTGCTTTGGCTCCTCATGACATGCTGAGATTGATTGTTCTGCTTCAGCTCTGACTCACTTAAGCTGTCTGCGGTTCAGGAAACAAGCTTTCTGCAATTAACCCCATAATCCCCACGGTGGTTCCAGATTAACTACATGTGAATGACTAAAGCGCCGATCCTCTGTGGTACTGATTTGTACAAAGACCCTCTTCGAAACACATCAAAAGTTTTCACAGCTTTAAAGAGAATAAACAAATAAGTAATCTGTCAAGAAAAACATTAGATTATACATTTTTTTCTTCTAGCCTTCTTTTAGATATATATCTATAAATAAATGTACTAGTAGTAGGTGTCCCTCTCTTCTGTGTGTATGTACACAGATCCAGGTTTAGGACTTATTGCTGCTCAGCACCTTGACATGTTAATCCTCAGATAATCACCCTCAGAACACTCTGTGTGTGTAAACGAGTGTGAAACTGTTTCCGTGTATGTGTGAGGGAGTCTGGTGTGTATGCATGTGTGTGTCGCCTAATCAGTCACATCTGACAGACAGTAAATCCTCCTTCAGAAGCCACTCAGACAGCCATTGTTGTGTGGAGAGCCAGCTGAGTGAGATAAGATGCTGGAGAGAAAGGAGAGGATGAAGGAGAGGAAGGCTGGATGAATGAGTGGTGGTGTGAGACACGTCACCTGACAGCACGGACAACCTTTAGAGGTTCAGTTAAACACTCCTTAACAATAAATCCTTAACATTTTATTATACCTCACAGTCAATACCTGTCTGTGTTTCTACACCAAGATGCCCTCATGGACGTTGGATAGGGAATAACACCTACAAGAATCACGGAATGACTAGAGCCGCACGATTAATTCAATCGCGATCGCAATCACGATGTCGTCCTGTGCGATTAGACGATGGCAAAAGGCTGCGATTTAATTGAATAAACATGTGTGAGATAACGTGATTCACTACTCTGTGTTTGTGTGCCGTCGGCTCATTGTCTACGCCCACAGAAAGATATGGCCAATCAGTTTCTTTGAGGCGACTGATGCTAGCGTCGTGTATGGTCACCGGGCGATCAGAGAAAGTGGAAAATGCATGTCGACAATCAGGGTGTTGGCGGTGAACTGGTGGCCAAACAAAATACGGAACAAAATGTTTTATGCCGTTATTCTGGATTCAGGCTTTGAGACAAAGAGCAGAACGAGGTATTGTGTGAAACATGCAAGTTGAAAGTTGTCTTGCGGCAACACGACAAATTTGTCCAAGCACCTGAGACAGCACAGAATAAAGTATGACACCTGCATGAAAGTGAAAGCTCAGGATAGTAAAGAGGCGGCTGAACGTCAGCCTTCAAGCCAACGAAAACAAAACACTATTACCGATGCGTCTTCTTGTGTTTCGCCCTATGAAAAGTCTTCACTGCGACATAAAGAAGTCACCCACAGAAACTGACACAAACACTTTCAGGTGGTTGACGTGACATATTTTCCGACGCGCTCTCTGTCCGCTGGTGGTAGTGTGCTCACTTGTGTGTGTGCGCACGTGTCTGTGTGTGTGTGTGTGTGTGTGTGTGTGTGAGTGTGCGCTATGGGGCAGAACTACGCCGTGCGGGATACAGAGAGCAGTGGAGAATTTGAACGCGAGACCATGTAGAGACAGAAATGACATGCTGTCGTGTAAATAAGATAAGTAACATAAGACTATTTAGTTTGTTTACTAAATGGACCATGTTAATACCTGTTCTAAATGGAAAGGTATCCTTCCATTACTTCAAGGATACCTTTTCTATATAGAAAATTCAATAAAATTGTATTAGGGTTGACCCCCTATTATAATGATCGGGGAAACACTGATATATTTAAAATGATCAGTGATGTTTGCATTTTCCTTGAGAGCCATTATATCCCAATCACATCGATTTATTATCCTCCATAATCACAATTTGACTTTTTCACCAAATGCTGCATCCCTAGTTATGACACTACATTAAGGTTTGCACATAGTTTTGTCCATGAGCCATATTCTGACTTGAAGAATTCATCTTGTATAGAAACAACTCTCTGAACTGGACATTAGTTTGATCACGAATAAAGTGTTTGGTCATTAATTCTAGCGGTAAATTGTAAAAAAAATATCTGCTCAATAAGTTTCTTCATATTTCTCTGTTTCTATATAACTGCAAACATCATTTCCTTTGATTCTTATTTATTGGTTAGAATATCAGGTGATGCGATGGATTAATTTCGTTATTTTCTGTTTTTTTCCTCCAAATGATGAATCACTTAATCTGAAACAAAAATATAAAGAAAAATTAATCAACAGTGAAAATGGACTAGCTGTACCTTTACTCTCTTTACATAATCCACTTTTAGGCATAATTTAGGCATAAATTATGACCTATTGTTTGAGTAACATATTCTCATTTAAGGAGGAGTTTTGTTTTGTTGCAGCTCATGTTCAGAATGCAAATGTTGCAGGATCGTTGCTATTCAGAAATGAGTTTCCACAAATATATGAACCCTGATTGTGTATTTATTACAATCATTCTCCCAGTCCCCATACAAAGCATTAAAGGAAAAAACGATTAGCCGGCAATGACCGACACTGTTGCTTAATAGAATGGACGTTGCTACTGATGGTTGCATGTCAAAGTAGACTTATTTAATATGCATGAATAAATAGCTGAAAAATTGTGTGTAGTGTCTTATCCATTGAAGCTATCCAGCCAACCAATTCTTCTCAGTCCATCCTGTCAAGTAATAGCTCTTTGTACCAGCGGATGGGGGTCCAGACTGCTCTCAGTCCAACAATAGGGGATGAAGAAGCAGCAGAGAAGGGCTCTGACTCCAGAGGCAGACACATTTGGTTCAGGGGAGGACAGGTGCGGTATGAAGCAGTAAAGGTTAGTCAGTAATCAGTCAGAGCCGTCCTCCATCATGTCTCCTACTGTCAGCATTTCTGCAAGCTCACCCTTGTTGCAGGCTACAAAACTTGCCTTTGTAATCCAAAGACACTGTGGTAATATCAACAACAACAATCACCAGACAATCAGCTACAACACTGATTTCCAAAGATTTGGAATTTGGAAAAAACAAAACAAAGGTCTTTTTTAGCATGTTTGTGTAGCAAACCCCACACCCTCATAATAAAACACACTCTCTAATATAACATTGTTTTTTTTACACTCTTCTACATATTTTTCATTAATGTCAATTCAATAATTTAACCTTTCAACTGATAGATTTTTACCAGAATGGTTTTGAAGCTTATGGAAAAATGGTGCAACAAGGCTTCAAACATTTCCCTGAAGGCTGCCAATACATTTAATCAACCTCCAGGGAAATGTAAGAATGTACCTGGACTTATTACAGATATTTCACATTGTCCAATCCAACAAGTCCTCCGTGTTTTTAATGGTTTCACCGACCCAATAATGTCAGACAGTTGGATGCCAAGAGTTACCTTCAACTTCAGGTAACTATTATCAGAAGTACACAGTCTGTAGAACTGGACGGTTCATCGGATTAATTTGACCATTCATACATCCCATTACCTTTCACTATTTTCCAACTGGTTTGTGAATCATATCCAACTTAAAAACCAGAAGACCATTGACTCCCCTCATCGCAGTGGGTGGAGCCTGTGCGTTTCCCTCCTGTTAATAGGCTCCACTGGGTTATTAGTGCTCTCGTTCAGAATGCCACTGGTGGATCAGGGATAATACGGCCCACACAGAATGTGTCCATCTGTGCCACTGCCTTTCTCCATAATGCTGCTCCATATGGCCTAGTGTGGTCTACACACAGCCTCAGGGGGGCTGCTGGTGGATGGGTAGAACACACACACACATGTTTGCACATACATAATCAAGACAGGCACAGGCAAAAACAGTCGTGCAAATATGGATGCAAACAAGTGCACACACTGTTTGCATGAGTGAGGAAACAGAAGTGGTCATTAGGTGTTGGCTGTGTATCAGAGACTGAAGTTCAGTAAGTCAGTGAACAGGTGCTCTGCTGGACGTGAAGGTATTTCTTCTTCCTTCGTCTCAGTGATGTAAACAATCTTTATGGTATATTGTTCCCTGTGCATTTTTGATCTTCCTCTCTATTGCGGGCGTCTAAGAGTCTGTTCCGTATGTCCAGTGCTTTACGTCTGCTCAAATACTGTACCTGAATAAACATTTGAGGTACCTGAGTATCTCCACTTTATGCTCCGTACTTCAGTAATCTATGTAGTAGTGTATATTACATCTGGTAAGGCAAACTTGTAAAGTCTACATCGTCACATTTGTCTGACAGCCGTGACAGTTACTTTTCAGATTACTGCAAATGTTGGTTCAACCAGTGGTTGTCAGACTTATGAAGGTTTTTCCCGGTGATACCTCTTGTTCTTCTTCTTCTTCTTTAGCCCGTTCCCTTTAAGGGTCTTCACAGCGGATCATCTGTCTCCATCTTCCCCCGTCCTCTGTCTTTGTTTTGTTTTGTTGTTCCTGATCTGTTTATTGAATTTTTCATCCCATTGTAGCATACGCCGTACAGGAAGACCTAATGAATACAAATTAGGAAATAACACTTCCATTTGCACAACCCATCCCAGCCCGACCATCATTCACCACCCAGGAGACGACAACAGCTGTTCACGTCTGCAACAAAATGATAACAATGACATAAAAACCATGATTAAGGAAATATAAAAGATCAATAATGTAACAGAGTTCAGACAGTTAAAAGAAGGAAAAGAAGACGATGAAATCCAGCATTCACTTTAACAAAATATGCAAACCCTTTTGCACCCAGATACTTGTATGTGTACTCATATACGATTACAAAACATACACGCATGTACATGTACAACTCTACCCGTTGGATCATGTATTTTCATGTTATTAAGTTTCATTCCAATTGGTTATTACCTAAACATGGCAAAATAAAGCAAGAATGGAGACCATACTCTATCAAATTCAGATACTTCCTCCCATTCTAGGTGAATTTAACCTTTTTTAGTTTTAAATGAAACAGAACATTTTTCAATCAACCTGCCGGGAAGGGTTCTGGAGGTCTTTCCACCTGGGAAAGATAAGATGGCGGCCTAGCCAGCAGGTAAGACAATCCTTGGTGCAGTCCCACCTCAACTTATAACCAATCAGTTTTTTACCCATAAGCACAAAGAAGTTTGGTGGGAAGACATGGATATAAAATAAAACATGGTTACATCAGTTTAGATTAATTTATTAACAGTTTCATGCACCATGTAACTTTAATTACAATAATAAATAATACATTTAATTTATAACGCGCTGTGTGCATTAACACAATTTCAAATTTGAGGTACCTATTCTACTACATTACTTTATACTCTGAATTTTCATATACTTCCAATACATGTACGTCGTTCTCATGCAACAATAAATAACAATACATTATCTTAAAGATTAAACTGCCTATCAACAAAGGATTACCTCATCCTGCCACACCTACAGACCAAACATTAATGCAGCAGAAATAGAAATGCAAACTTCAAATTTCAGCGCTGAGCAGGACCTATGAATACCTCCACTCCCGTACTCGATGCTTTTTACAAATAATACTTACATACTTTTACCTAGGTTAGATTTGGGATACATCTCTTTTACCAGTAGTGCAGTATTTCATAGGTTGGTATTAGAACTTCTACTCAAGCATCTGAATACTTCATCTGCTACTGAGTATGCCTGAGGACACCTGCCCACCCCCACCCCTCCATCCCCACCACTATTTCTGCCCTCTATTAATCTTCTTATTCCTGTCTGTCTTCTCTGGACTTGTCATGGTTTACTGGAGGTTTGGTGACTGGATATCAATACGAGGTCAGATCTCTCTCTCACAAACAGACACCCACACACACACACACACACACACAAACCTGCACAGATTCCTCAAACTGCTGAGCAGGTGATTTTCATTCATCTACGTTCTCTACGAGGAGACAACACTATCCGAATTATTGATCACCATGACGATGGATCGACTGCAGCGGGGGGGTGGCAGTCAGAGAGTGTGTTTGTGATGATTCTTGTTCCTTGCCTCTTGGTTATGTGTTGTTTTTATGTGTGGTTGATGTTGACTCCATGGACATTACAAGAGATAGAAGAGGAGAGAAGAAGGAAGACATAAAATTGTGAGATTAAGAGTATGGAGACAGACGCTGTGAGGGCGGGTGTGTCACATTCATACCTTAATCAATAAGTTCCTTCTTGTTTTGTGGGTTTATTGAATAGAACGTAGTGCCGGTACACCGTGATTTACAGCAGACGATTTGTAAGGAAGAAAAAACCACTCAGAGTGGAGACGAGAGAAGGAGAAGAGGAGGATCAGCAGCAGGACAGGAAAAAAAGAAGAATGGGGAATGGAGGGGAAACAAAGAAGGTAACGAGAAAGCCAGAGGGCGATCTGAGGGTAGGCAGGAATATTTGCTGATGAAAGATGAAAAGGCCATCTAACATGGAGCCCCCCCCCTCAGGGCTCATTCAAATTCTCTTTGTGATCTGCAAAATTATTTTATGGGTATCACACAGAAAAAATGTGCATGGTTTTAAAAGTTGCTCCTCATGCTTCAGTACCTGTATGCCTGGCTGGGCACCCTCATGTCTTCTCTATGGAAGCATGACATAAAAGGGCCAGGGAGGGCGATGACGGCAGGTTCCTCACTCGGCTTGTGTTTTACATCACTATAGCTATGAGGACATTTCATTTACTGGGGTAGGAGTTTAAATTATTATATCTTCTTTCCTCTCAGCCCAGAGAGACACAAAGGTATTCAGACAGATAATACCAAACTAATTGAAGCACTTTGTCTTTCTCTTTCTTTGCTTCTCACAAGCACAAAACTCTTCTGTTGCATAGATGGGGGCCAGCGGCGGAGGAAGAGGGGTGGTGGTGGTGGGGGGGCACTTCATATGCAGCTTCTACAGTGTAGAGCTAGGTGGGGCTGTTTGTCCATCCACTGTCGTTGTGTTTGTGTGTGTGTGGGTGTGTGTGTGTGTGTGTGGGTTTGCTTGTCAGACCTTCTCTCATGAGGAGCAGCAGTTGCCTCGTATTAAGGGGTTTGTGATTTTCAACCTGATTCTGAATTTAATGAAGTTAATTAGCGAGTTTCCTTTTACGTTAAAATATGTGGAAAAGCACTCTTGGCAGGAAATTATCATATTTTCAGGCAGCAAAATAGAAAATCATTTTCATTTTTGTGGAACATCGTGTCCTTCCTTAATCCTCTAATGTCATACGCACAACCACTTAATGAAATAATGTGCTGGTCCTGACTGGACAGGGACCTGCACAGGTATGATGGACAGGAGTACACGAGTGCATCTCAACCTCTCAATGTGTCATGAACGTTTTGGGGATACATTGATCATGGCTGAGGGTATTGCTGACTGCATAAGAAGCCAGAGTGCATACATTGACCCACACTTGAACATCATAGATTTTTTGTAGGTAAGTGGTCATGAGTGGAAATCAGAGTTCCGTGATGTTCAGACAGCTTAAGTAAATTTAAAGATCGTCTCCTCTGTGTGCGTGTGTGTGTCTGTGTGTGTGTGTGTGTGTGTGTGTGTGTGTGTGTGTGTGTGTGCGTGTGTGTGTGTGTGTGTGAGAGCTGAGTTTACGCTCATGCATTTGGCTGATTGCAGCACTTTATTGATACAATTCAAACTAATCAATCAGACATTGATCGACCTGATTATTAAGGGTATGATCTGGAAGAACCCTGTAATGTGTGTGTGTGTGTGTGTCTGCACTCTTAATTATGAACCACTATTAATCCACTTGTACGCTTTTAATTTTAATAAAAGGAAGTTCCGGTAGTTCGCACGCACGCCCACACATGCACACACACACACACGTGCACACACGCACGCACACACACACACACGCACGCGCGCACACACACACACACACATGTGCACGCACGCACACACACACACACAAACACACACGCACACGCACGCACGCACGCACGTGCACACACGTCTTTACCTTCTGAGGATTGCACACAACCGCTTGTATGTTTGGAATTGTATCAGGAATATTAAAACAACATTTTAATAGCCTGTTGGTGTTTACATCTCCATTTTAATCAGGGGTCTTTCTAGAAAAACTGATTATGAGGGTGTTGTGCGGTTTGAGGTCACCTGAAGGGTAAGATCTTTGTTTGCGTTTTGTTCATGCTTGATCAATCCTTCAATGGTAATGATCTCACTTTCAGTTCACAAGAATCCCATTCAAGTTTGCTGATCTTATAATACAGGCTTCATGAACATTTTTCATGTGAACACGATGCCCCTATCGACCAAACAACAGCAGAATGTAGAAGTTATGTCTGCCTATTTGTCATAATTTTGTTAAATTTCTTTGAGTAGTTATGTAGAAGTGCACCGATCGATCGGCCGGTGGATTATTAGCCGCCGGGAGTCCTGATTAGATATGATGAGGCATCGGCTGAGCAGCTTCATCTAACGGATTCAGTGCTGGATCCAAACTGGATCGGTGTACATGTACACCAAGCATGAGCTACCATGGCTACAAACATCTCACTAGCTTGGAAAAAGTTCACTGTGAATGAAGAAAACACAAAGCTCGCAATTTCTAACACCAGTAAGGAAAAAATAAGCCGGGGAGGAACAACCCCAGAGTGGGTTAAAGCTAGCAGGAGCTCAGAGCCAGCCTCGAGCCCTGAGGTCCCTGACAAAGTCTACATACAAAATATGAGGGACTGAACGAGAACAAAAAAGTTTTATGTTTACTTCGAAATGTCATCCAATTGGTTAACGGAACCCACCGCAACAAAGACGGAGCATTCTTAAATTTCAACAAGTCAAAACACATGAGGTTGGTTGACCAACCTTTCTTCTACTAAAAACGGCCAAAATCAGAATCTGCTGGACTTTATAAGAATCCGTGAATGGCCAAGAAAAATTGCAATAATTGCACCTCTATGATTATTGTTTTCAGAATTAACAGATTTTTTGTTTATCGGCATTCTGTTGATAATTTCACACAATAAACATCTTAATGAAGTTGTATATATGTATACTCCAGTCAAGGCTAAATTGGCATTTTGGTTAGAGGCCCCACTTTTACCAACTTTAGAAACATGATAAGTTATCTTATGAGGAAATTGGAATAAACTTAGAAAGTTATCTTAACTTCAGAATTGTTCTAGAAGTTTTTTTTTAATTAGTCATGTTGACATTTAGAAACATAGTAATCTTATGTGTCTCTTTTTGTCATCATAGATAGAGGAATGGACTTTACTAGCTCAAAATGATTAAATACTAGCTCAAAATGATTAAATACTAGCTCAAAATGATTAAATACTAGCTCAAAATGATTAAATACTAGCTCAAAATGATTAAATACTAGCTCAAAGTGATTAAATACTAGCTCAAAATGATTAAATACTAGCTCAAAATGATTAAATACTAGCTCAAAATGATTAAATACTAGCTCAAAATGATTAAATACTAGCTCAAAGTGATTAAATACTAGCTCAAAATGATTAAATACTAGCTCAAAATGATTAAATACTAGCTCAAAATGATTAAATACTAGCTCAAAATGATTAAATACTAGCTCAAAGTGATTAAATACTAGCTCAAAATGATTAAATTCTAGCTCAAAATAATTAAATACTAGCTCAAAATGATTAAATAGTAGCTCAAAATGATTAAATACTAACTCAAAGTGATTAAATACTAGCTCAAAATGATTAAATACTAGCTCAAAATGATTAAATACTAGCTCAAAATGAATAAATACTAGCTCAAAATGATTGAATACTAGCTCAAAATGATTAAATACTAACTCAAAATGATTAAATACTAGCTCAAAATGATTAAATACTAGCTCAAAATGATTAAATACTAGCTCAAAATGATTAAATACTAGCTCAAAATGATTAAATACTAGCTCAAAATGATTAAATACTAGCTCAAAATGATTAAATACTAACTCAAAATGATTAAATACTAACTCAAAATGATTAAATACTAGCTCAAAGTGATTAAATACTAGCTAAAAATAATTAAATACTAGCTTAAAATGATTAAATACTAGCTCAAAATGATTAAATACTAGCTCAAAATGATTAAATACTAGCTCCAAATGATTAAATACTAGCTCAAAATGATTAAATACTAGCTCCAAATGATTAAATACTAGCTCAAAGTGATTAAATACTAGCTCAAAATGATTAAATACTAACTCAAAATGATTAAATACTAGCTCAAAATGATTAAATACTAGCTCAAAATGATTAAATACTAGCTCAAAATGATTAAATACTAGCTCAAAATGATTAAATACTAGCTCAAAATGATTAAATACTAGCTCAAAGTGATTAAATACTAACTCAAAGTGATTAAATACTAGCTCAAAATGATTAAATACTAGCTCAAAGTGATTAAATACTAGCTCAAAATGATTAAATACTAGCTCAAAGTGATTAAATACTAGCTCAAAATGATTAAATACTAACTCAAAATGAATAAATAGCTATAAGGATTTTGCAGGTTGCTGCTATTGATTGAGTGCAAGATATGGACACACCAAGAGATCTACTGCCCAGCAGGACAATCTAGAATTGTGTCTTGCAGCCTAAGTTTCAAGTCAAAAGAAATGAAAGTAACTTTCAAATGAAAGTAATCAATGTTAAAAGCATTTGAAACTCAAAAGCGACAAACTGGAAAAAAAATATGACGGATCTCATTTGTACGAATGTCCATGTTTGATTTTGACTTATTGGCTCAAACCTTTCATCGACTCTCTCAGTTCAGGGAGTCCCAGCACACTCACACCAGCTTACCTACCGCTAACCCACACTTGTTCTGTGTAACCTGTGGTAAACCTTACATTGATCGCACATTACCGATCAATATAGAGGAGAAGGAAGCGAGTGGTGGATTCTGCTAGTCTGGGCATTTAACCTCTGGGACTGTGTGCTTGTTTTAAATCAAGTCTGTATGATGTTTTTCTAAGGCTGGAAACCCAAAGAGTGGTGTTCATTTCTCTTATTTAACAAAGCATACTAGAGCTCAGTGGGTGTCAGTGTAAGTTGTAGGGAAGACACATAATTGCAACAAAATAATGAAAGAAAACCTTTCACTTGTATTGGTTTTGTTTTATATTATTCCCAAACTTAAATATAAACAAAATGAAAAAATACTCTTAACTGCATATTTTCACTCCTAGTCGTGTTGAAGCTCACTCAGGCTTTTTTACATGAGGTTCAAGTACAGAAAGCAAAATAAGATGTATCTACTTCTTCCACTGAGGCTCATAATCAGGTTTATACTTAGTGGTGTAGTTATACTATAGTTAGTTAGTTACTTTATAATGCTAGATTTAAATGTAATTATTGATCATGTCACAGCCAAACGTTGTAGTTTCCCTCTAGTGGAGATGAGTGGTATTTTACTGCCAAAATCCCTCTCTGGGTACAAAATCACGTTAGGCACAGTTTGACATTTGTTTGATATTTCTATTGAAAAAGTGCTTCTTAGAAAATGTGAAATGTTGTTGATTCTTTTGTGTCCTGGTGCTACTGTGATGTTATAACCTTTGTTTTTAGTAGTATTGGTATTTATTTGTGTTTGCTCTAGGATTACTCACACATAGTGACAGGAACAAAAAACTGATACTGGAAAATAAATGATTTTAGGTGTTGCCTGTCATGTCATCCAAACACACCATGTCGGTGTGGAGCTATTTCAAGTTTGGGTATATCAGACAAGGCTTAACTTAAAACAACAAATGAGCAGAACAGGTCAGCATCTTTCAGTGCGAGGAGTTTGTGACAGGTCGCTGATGAGAGGGTATTTTTTCTACTTAGATTAAATACAATATAATAGAATGAGGGGAGACTTAGACGAGAACCAATGCTCGTTCATGAAATTAACAACTAACTTATTGCTTGTCTTCTGCAGCAGGAAACATCTCATGTACTTTAACACATGCTGTAAGTGTATTTATTGTCCCAGTAAAAGTCATGGCTAAAGATTAACCCAGACGAGTGGACGGCATGAAATTTTGGCTGGACACATCGTTACACTGGCACTTTAAAAGTTGACACTAGTCTCACTCTCAGGTGTTTCTCACTCCTTGTTTCCTCCAGCGTTTAGGCTGAGGTGTCATTTTGTTTGGCAGCTCTTTGAGTCTCTTGTTGCGAAGAACAGAGGCAGAGTCCTGCCCTTCCTCATCTGTCTGTCTTCGATTTCCACCTCTGCTTTTTTAAAAGAGACTACGCAAGGATGTGTTGAATGACTACTCATTTTTCTTCCTGGCATTCTTTTTATGTTCTTTTTTAAAAATCCGGTTGCGTTTGTTCATCTCAAAGTTATTATTCTCATCCTGTTTTGTTAACAGACAGATTGACTGAGCGTATCAGCAGGGATCCAGACTAAGTTTTTATTTAGATGCACCAGCTCATCCTTTACTTCACCCACAAACACATTTGAACTGTTAAATTCAACTGGTTTTGTCAGTTCTCTTCTGCACTGGGAAGACTGTGACACTGTTTTTCTTCATTTAAATCATAAACTATACAAGAGACCTTCAAAACCTTCATTCTTTCAATTCAAACTGCAAGTCATTTTGATTGGACCCTCTCAGCCTGTGGCCTGACTGCTGGAGACCCAAGGTGAACACAGAACTGATTGCGTGTTACGCACATTGTGCAAAAGATTATAATAATTTCACTTTCTGTGGCTCCATGTTTTACTCGAACATCTCCATCTCCAGTACATGACGTCATGAACACCATATGAAAAATGCATCTAAAACCAAAACACAAGTTTTTGGCTAAAACCCTTTTATTGGTAGATGTTGGAATGATAAACCTTTTCACCAAGCTTCATACTTCTAGGTGACATGGGGTGTCAGAGATGTTATTCCAGTCAGTGCTGGGGAGTCACTTTCCATTTCTTTTAGCGCTACCTATAAAATATGTTAATTTTCACCACAGATGACATGTCCGTAAAGTTCCAAGATTTTATAAGCATGATGTAAAACCCCCAAAAATGCAACTACTTTAGACAAAATGAAACAATAACACCTTGAAATACAACAGGGTTCTCACACTGTTCGTTCATCAGCCTGCGGTCAGCGACTGTTTTCCCAACAGCCGCCAAATGAGTTTGCAGCTCACGCATATAATCATACAGTTTCTGAAGTTTTGTAAGATTCATCAAAGTTGTCCATCAGTTTTCAGTCAAATTATTCAAAATCCTCATTTTCATCTAAGTTGATGGAAAGCATGTCTTACCTAGTCCTACATCAATCTTCCTTCACCTGCCACCACTGATCGTTGAACTGTGGATGGGCCTTCTTCTGGAAGCCTTGCTCTCAAATGATGAAGGGCGCATATTGCACCTCCTTTCACTCTTCTCCTATACGGCCTCGTCATGTTTCTGACAGACACATCTACTGGTCAAACAGCTAGGTTTACCAGTACATGTGGTGTATTATAACCAGCAGGCGGGAGTGGAAACGATGGTCATTCATACGATACGATTTGTTTTCATGGTGGATGAATCATCGAAAGTTTGAAAATATTTGTGCGTTCTAATACCTAACTTTCTTTACACTAAAATAAAAGTATTTCATCTCCTTAAAGCTTGCTGAAACAGTTGTTGTTATTATCATTTATGTGTTTAAGGTAACATGGCTTTAGCTGACCCCATCAAACTTGATCTTATAAACTGTGTATACATTAAGATGATGTGACTCTAATGGTTCAGGAGCTGATTGTCTGCATTGATTACTTACATTTATTAGTACTCGCTGTTTTAGCCATTATCATGTTTGCTAATGGCTTTGCTAGCCATTAGCGGGTTTTTGTCTGAAACACAACAGATGAGGACACAGAATGATTCCCAGACACGGACACTGTACGGACAAAAGAAGCTCGCTGTAAGAAATCTGTTCGCCTCTGACTCGTTGTTTTGAGGTCAAAGAGCTTAAGGATGTTTTCTATTAAAAAATGGTACACCTTTTTGTTTTACAAAGTGTGCTGAGCTCCATCTTATTTCAGTTCTGTTTAATGAACTCCCACACTTTGAACGGCTGGGTATTTTTGAGGCAAGGCTTCATTTACTTCATGCTCAAAAATAGGAGCTGCTATCTTAATGAGGGAAGAATATGAATTGTACGACGAGTCAACGCACTTCACTTAAATCAACTTATTTACCTCAATCTATTTAGTCAATATCAATGACGCTGAATGAAGCTGACATTATCCAGCGGCTTTCTTCTGAGTATTTTCTTAAAATGTCTTGTTCACCTCAAGGGTGATCAGGATGTTCCAAATATGAGCTTTAAGCGTTCCAGCGGCATAATGAGAGAACAAAAAGAAGATTTGCCAAACATCTGACTAGAGGTTTCAATTATCAGTGGACACATTGGATTGGGTGTCATTTCTGAACTTTTATTAAAGCTCCAGCTTTCAGTCGGTAGTTTTGGCATTATGTTGCTCTTTATGACTTTAGTTTTATAATGTTTGGTTTTTGTCCTCTAGTGCAGTAAATCACAGTGCAGCAGCACAAAGCTGTGTGTGCAGACTCATAGGGTTTGTGTTGGATATTGGTGTGCACGTGTTGCTCATGCCTGTATGTTGCACACTTGTGGGTTTCAGTGAAGCAGGAAGCCTCTGGCTTTGCTGGTAAAGTCCCCTTTCTTTACTCGCGGCCACTATGGACACCGAACACAGATACAAATAGATGCACACACGCTACAAGTCTATTCAGGGTTTCTGTGGAGGCCCCTAGAACACCGTGTTGACAAGCTCTCTGCTATGTTAGGCTAAACGCTCACTCAGTGCTGTGCTCAATAGACTGGGATTCCTCTATATAACACAGCTTGCTGCTCACATGCAACGAGGAGACACGAATGGAGGCCGTGTTTAGAGAGTAGACTCACACTCACACACGCACACACACACTGTCGCAGGAATGCTGGGCTCCTTGGACGTCCTCTATAGTGTCCTCATCCACAAGGTCAGAACCTGTAGGCATCCACCAAACATCGCACAGCTACACACACAATGTTTCTTATTTTAAGCATCGTGTTATGTTGTAAATAGCAAGATTAATTCTTAAGTTACTGGGAAGTTTTCAATAATTGATCATATAGCAACCCTCAGCTCAGGTTTGAACGTTTTTCTCTCCGTGGGCCTGATCTGAAGCTGGTGGTATCTGTTAACATTTTTTCTTTACTTTGTATGCCCTCATGCTGCTTTCAAGATTATTATCATATTTTATCAAGTGTGAGTGTGTTTATATGAAAATCTTAAACATAACATCTCTTGCGGCTAAGCCCGGATCAAATATTGAATTCATTATGGATGAAAAGAAAAAATAAATGAAAAAATAATAGGAGACATTATCTGTGTGTGTTTCTTTCCAGCTGATGGCAGTGTATGAGGAGCAGGAAGCCCAGCAGAGGGGCGTGGCCAACAGCAGCCTCACACCCAGCCCAGACCTCTACCAATCCGAGCTCTCTGTCTTCCAGCCAATCGCAGGAGGAGAGATAGAAGTCAATTCATCAGCCCTCAAGTCCAGTGAGTCAATTTACTATCTGTAAAATACTTTTGCTCTTTCCCACCTCATTGAAATGCAGATTATGTGACTGAGGTTTGACAAGTCTGATCAGTATACTGAGATTTATATGTAGATTTCTGCTGGTTCTTAACTTTTAATGTATTTCATGTTTGATAGCACAATTTAGTGTTTTATATTAACTCCTGGAACATTTTTAAACTCTTAATGAGTGTATATATATATGTTTTCTGAAGAATTTCCCTACATTGGGTGTTAATAGGAGCTACATTTATTCCAGCCACAGGTTTTTACTGAAAATGAAAGTTCTCTACTCTTCTGCAGAAAAAGAGCACTTACATTAATACGAGTAAGACTCCTGTTCCCGCTAGAGTGTATAATGTAGAACAAATGTCTCCTTGCTACAACGAGACCACAAATAGTTTGAATGCACGGGATTGTCAGAAAAAAGATACTCAGAGCTTAATGGATTTAAAACAGAGCCTCCAGAATGACATCACTCTCTAGGCAGAATGAGTGTATCGATGGATGGAATCAGATGAACTCCCCTTATTTCATAGGAGGTAAAGCCTTTTTTCTTCAGATGTAACAACCTAGAAAAGTAGTTGGTGCAGAAAATCCCTGCCTGATGGTCTCAGTATTTAAATAAATGCTCTCTGTACTGGAGCCAAGTCAGATCTCTCTTTCTCCTCTTTAAACTGACTGTAAGATATAATAATCCTGCCCGGTCATTCACACATGATAGAATTAAACTGTCAGTGTTGTAAATAAATGAATTTACTGGTCGACACAATCCACAGCAAAAAAATGAAAAAGAGTTAGTTTGCTTTGTTTATATTCCACACATTTTCAGCGGTTTAGACACTAGTACCGGGTTTGACAAATATACACTGACTTGGCTGTTTCATAAAACAATTGGAAAAGTGTGAAAATTAACAACATACTGTTGAGGTCGCCTTCACAGGATGATGTCATTGATATGTTTGATTTTCACTAATTGGAAACCATCACAGGATGGCGGACAGCATTAACTTCTAGGATTAAAAAATGCCACTCGCGACTACTTAAGGCCTCTTAAAGGGGAAGTCTTGAGACAATTTCTGCACCCTTGGCATTTTTGAAAAGTTGAAGAAATCCATACACTGCTACCAGACTTAGAAGTTCCAAGTTTTAGTGAAAGGGGGTCCGAATGCTCTTTTAAGTGTCTCTTCAGATTTAACAAAATCAAAGGAAAGTCCCTTTGGCAACTCTTTTTTACCTTTCACTTGTGACCTGTAGGTCATGGCGACGTGTCAACGTCAAAGCTGTTAAATGAAGAACAGGCTCCTTGCTGTGAAGTTTGATGTGGAGGTTGACTCGAGGGCCGTGTTAGTGAAGGAGAGTAATGGAGTCCAAAAACAATGTTTCGCCGAAATATGCTGATGTCTAAAAAGATTAATCTATGAATTGAAACCGAAATGAAAAGCAGAGATAATAAAGCTTTCTTCTGACATTTCATCCTGGTTCATTGGGTTCTATATCTTCTTATTATCAGAACGGAGTTCTGTGAGTTTCAGACAATAAGAATGACGCAAAGATCCCTGCAGTAAAAAGGTCAGGATGTGATGGGTATTCTATGGTCGACAGTGATGAAAACAAGATGAGGACAGTTGGAATGTTGGCAGAGCCGTTTCTGAAATGCAAAATGAGACGGAGATGAAAGACGAGGAGACCCAGAAGAAGAAGAAAAGACAGGAAGTGTGTGTGTAACGTCAGACAGAAGAGTAAACTCTGATGTTAGTGTCTGCTTACTGTTACCTGTAACAGACCTATCTGAGTGACCTTTTCTCTCTTTCCTGCTCCCTCCTGCTCTCCCTCTTCTCCTCTCCTTCTGCCTTATTTCAAGTCATCCAGCGGCTGAGTAGAGGTCCTGCAGATGTTGGGCTGTGTCAAAGTAACTTGTCCAATTTTAACAAAACAAGTCGTGTCGGTGATGTATTGAATGTACAGTTTGCCAAAACCTATGCATCACTGAGTGCTGCCTCCTGCTGCCGGTAAACCAATGGCGGCTCTTCCTTTAGGTATGATTTGTAGTTGGAGCATCTGCTGTGGTGCACAGTTTGCACCATCAGTCCGCTTGGCATTTAAATATAATCTCTCATTGTTGTTCTCAAAATGTCATTATATGTCAGAAGAAGTGGAGAGTGGTGATGTAAGTCGCATTCTGAGCCTGATTGTTTTCCGTTCTAGTTCTTTCTAATGACACTACAGACATTTCTCATGCAGTGTCAAAGATGTTAAACCATCCGTCAATGAGTAAAAATATTCAATGGTAGATTTTAATAGTCCTCTTCCACTTTCAAAACTACGTATATATTAGGTGTCAAAGGACACAAAATGAGGTGACTGATCCTGGACCAGTCACCCCGTCTGGTTTCGGTCCTGGACAGTAGGACACACTCTACGACCCGTCCGGCTCATGTAGCCTGTAGTACACAGTAATTATAATAGTGTACTAGTGATAATAAGCTGGAGAGTTCAGTCGGTTCTGGCGATCTCAGGCGGTCAGGAAGCTCGTTCCATAGGTGGCAAGCAGAACAATTAAAAGCTGCTTCAGCATTTTTGTCTCTGATTCTAGGACACCGAGAAGGCCTGTCCCTGATGACCTGTAGGGTCTGGAAGCGTCATAACCAACAAGACGATTGACAATGTAAATAGTTGCTTCATAGCCCAGTAGAGTGATTTGAAGATCTATTCTAGTGAGAAGAGACGTGAGAGTTGGGTTTGTCTGACCTTCTTTAGTCATGAGCGGGTCTTTTTTAGTTCTATGACTCAGACACTGTTCAGACAGGAAGTTTAGTCTGTTCCAGTATGGACGCCTGTCAGCAGAGATTAGTAGTAATGTGTGACTGTCATGGTAGATTAGAGGTAACAGAGCTCTGGAGACGATCACTGTCAGTGAGAGAAGGCCAGACTCAGGACTCTATCACCGTCTCCTGTTTTACCTCCGACTCCAACAACTTGTTTCTCCATCAGTCTGTCACGTCTCCTTCCATCGCTGGCTCATAGTTTCTGTCCCTCTAGTTCCTGATCCCTTTCTCCAAATCTTCTCCTTTCTTTTATTGTGATTTTTGTACAGTTCATTCCAATTAGTTTATCCCCATCATCCTTTTTTTCTCAGTTTTTCCTTCTTCCCTTCGTTCTTCACTGCCAGCTTTTTACTATTAATTATGGACTGCTGTAAAGTGCCAGTGAAATGTTTCCCATTCAGTTGAAAATTGTTCGGACAGGTATTCCACATAGATTAGGCACAACATTTAAACCACCCAAGTGAAGTCAGTAACAGTGTTTAATATTTAATTATGGCACCTGTCAGAGGGTGGAGAATATTCGGCAGTAAGTGAATATTGTGTCCTGTGTTGGACAAGAGGATGAAGGGGCAAGTCTAAAGATCTAAGCAGCCAAATTGGGATGGGTCGGAGCATATCCAGAACTGCAGGTCGTGTAAGGTTGTCTCAGTCTATTATCTCCTACCAGAGTGGTCTAAGGAAGGACCACTAGTGAACTGGCAACAGGATCCTGGCGCTCAATGCTTGTTGATGAACGTTGTGAGCGGTAGCAAGCGAGGAGGTTTCGTCTGATCTGATCCCACAGGCGATCGGCACAGGACCAGGTGGCCTCTCCATTTTAGCACAGTTGGATAGATAATATACACAAAAACAGAGAGGGATTTTGGCAGCAACATATCTCCAATAACCACTTTGGGGAGCTATATCAACACAGTACACCCTTTGGCCGTGTCATAAAAAAATATAGGCACAGTAGAAAATGATGCAAATACTAGTTAAAAGCCCAATTATGAGCCTATTTTGTTCAAAAAGTAAATTCTATTTGAAAATTTGCACTTCAATCCATATAAAGGAATGATTGTCTCGTGTCACTTCACAAAAACTTTGATCAAATTGGATATTAGTAGCTAAGATACATGATCAGTCTTCTGATTCTCTGATCTGCAATTACTCCACCGGTTTCACCACTGGTACACTTACCTTGACCAATATAGTGCCTAAAGTGTAACCATGACTTTTTAACATAGTGAAATCCATTTATAGTGATTGAAATCCTTTTTTGAAGACATGTGGACAGAATGCATTTTTGGCACAAAGTAATGTAAAGAGTAAAGAGCAGAGAAAGAGTAATGTAGTTCTTAAAGTGACAGTGGGGACCTTTCACCACAACATCTCTGGATTTGTGTCTGGATTGATTTTAGGCTTCACTCCAACACTGTGGTTCGCTTTCTTCAAAAAATGCAATGGTATACGGATAGATTTTATGTGAATACCTCTTAATTCTAGTCTTAACAATTATTTCTATTAATTGCTTTTTGTTATCTTAATATCTATTATAGTCATCCATATTTGTTCATACTTTATTTCTCTTTATTCCCTTTCTTCCTCTTTCTCATCTCTAAGTAATTCGTCCCGTATGAATTTATCCCTTTTCCATTGCCTTTGTTGGGAGATTTATTGATTATGGCGTTTCATGTTATTCATACCCTCAGCCGGCCTTAAGAGCACCAAGGGTCCATTTTGTGACAATCAATATATGACCCTCCAAACATCATTTGGTCAGCATGTGGTCTGAGTAGTCCACTCATTTAGAGGTCTCCCCCATCCTCACCATCAGCCTTCTCATTGTATTCCCCCTGGACCTCTAGCAGCTAATATAACCGTGTTCTTAATGCACATAAGGATTGATGTGGTCTCTGCATGTAGATGCTGAAGATGGGGATGGCAGAGCAGCACACAGCTCATAATAATTCCTCCCATGATGGCCTAAATGTTATTTATTTTGGGAGCTTTCTGCAGCGTTGACTTTTCTCTCCGTTTCACTCTTTCTTCAAGCTCCAGCAGCAGCATAGTCAATAATGTGGCGTGCACCATCCATCAGTTCTTATTAAATGAGGATTTTATGCAGTGGGCTGATGAGATGTGAAGAGGGAGACACTCCTCATGTGTCACCTACACGCACACACGGATCCGCAAATCAGCCTCTTTCTGCGGTTTGAGGGCGGCGATGAGGACCGCTGTGTTCACTGGGGTGATGTTAAAAGAACGGATCATACTTTAACTCTTTTCAGAACTTCTCCCGACAGACCTTACTAACTCAGCACAATCCCCTCTCCAGAAACAACACTAGAAATGAGCTCTCTGACGACACAGCTACAGTATTTAATTAACAAACATCCACACATCAGCGACTCAGGCTGTGCCGGCTGATGAGTTGGGCTGATTAAAAGAAGTGGTAATGAAACCCTGTGGTCTCATTTACATTGTGAATATCTTCACTTCTTGTTAATTCTCATCATTTATATCCACAGTAGATATTATTCATCAAGCTCAAGTTATAAAAGTGTATTACCCTTCATTTCCTCCACCAAGGCCTTTAGGTTTTCTGCGGCTTCGGTTCGTCAGTCTGCTACTCTAGCCATGAACGGACTATGAGGAAATCTTCAGATATAGGCTACGACCCACAGAAAAATCCATTAGGTTCTGGTGGTGATCTGAATCATCACCTTGAGCCAGATGCCTATATTTGCTTCTGAGGTCATGGATGATCTCTATGATCCAAATAATGTTCCACTTCTGGTGATCCAGAATATTTAAATTCACAGGGCAAATGGAAAATCGCCCCTGTGAGGTCATAAATAGTTATAGAACCGTTCTGAACTTAGATGGAATTGAATCTGTGACCATGCCCAGTCAGTTATGTAAAGGTTACTGAGCTTCATTCTGAAGAAATCTGCTATTAGCAAAATATGGTTTGTCTAATTAATAATTATCAATAATTATCAAATTAATAATGACACCATTGTGATTTCAAATCCTAGTGGTGTGTTTTCAGCATCAAGGATTGATATTATTGTACTCAAACTATGGGAATATTGATTCATTGTGCGCTAACATGATGGCCATTTGAGTTTTTTTCTAATGTGATTTGACTACATCAATTTTTTTGTTGGTTTCTTTCTTTCTTCCTTTTTCTCACATTGGGATCTGATCTGACAGCATATTGCTGACTTGATAGAAATAGTTAAGTTGAGTCAATGTTGACCGAGATTATTAATGAGTCACATTCATTTTGAGGAGGTCTATCAGGGGGATTTCTTATACGATGCAGGGGGCTGTGGGCTTTTCGGGGTCCCACCCCTGCTGTCGGGGAGGAGAGCGTAGGCCTAGTTGTTATTAACGGTAGCAGCAGCCAGGAGGTGCTTTACTGTCAACTCCTGCTGGTATTGGCATGTTTCCACCAGGTGCTGCTAAATGCATGAAAAAAACATGCATATTTAAAAAACAGTTTTTCTTACTGCCTGTTTGTCTGATGTCTCAATAATTCAGCACCTCTTCAAATATTCAAAAATCACAGTCTACTCCAGTCTAAGACATATGCAACATTCCATGGAAATAGGAGTTTGCTATGTCCACCAGCATGTTCTTGAAAAAACAGAAGCCGTTCCAAGATGTCTATTAGCATTTAGACACAAAAGAAAAACTTGAATTAGTGTTGTAGAGAAAAAAAACAGATTGGATTAAGTTTATCTTCTATTTTTTTGTAGGTACTGAAGCGGTGAGTAGCTCGCCTGCAGCTGCCCCATAGATTCCCACTCCGACATATCTGAATTTACATCCATGCATTAGTTTCCACGTGTCAAACTCCTTCTGTGATCAGGATTGTAACGTTGGGATGTTCTTGTTGGAGTTAAAAGCACACTCTGGTTTGTCACAGGAATATGGAAATTCAGTTTGTCATCCTACCAACGTAAAACCATTCATCTCTCTTTCTTCCTCGTTGCTTTTGGATTGCTTTATGCGGCGTGGCTTCGGGTCTGTATCTTGTCATCTGAAAGATTATTATTAGACATGAGTTTTGTTGAACTCTGGCTCCATCAAACCAGCATTAGAAATCTCAAGGCACCATATAGATGTTTTTAGTGTGTGCGTGTGTGTGTGTGTGTTTGTGTGTGTGCGTGTGTGTTTGTGTGTGTGTGTTTGTCCACATTATAAAGACTGGCTGTAGATTCTAGAGTCCCACACGTTCAGAATTCTTAAATTCTCCCTGGTTCTACATTATACTTTCTTCTCTGTCACGTCTTTCATCACATTAAATGTGTGACAGGAAGCAGGCACAAGGTGTTACAGTGCACTCTAGAATTTATTGGCTCCCTTTAAAAAAAATAAAGTAGAAAAGAGATGCAAAACATGTCTTTAATTCAGATATTTTGCAAAAATCCCACCTTTAACTCAAATAACATAATTTAAGAACCTCGACAGTCTTAAAAAAAATTTATATATTTTTTGTGTGTTGAAACCTTTAATATTTTGTGCAGCCTCCTAATAACAGCGCTGAGACTTTGAGATTGTGAGGAGGTTTGAGAACACAGGAAGAAGATCTGAAAACATCCATCCATTCAGAAACTCTCCTCCTCCATCAGATTCTGTTGTGGACTCTCCTCTCTCCTCTCCCACAGGATCCGATTCTAGCAGGAAACTGGATGTTAGCTCAGTTTTAAAATGCAGATAACGTAGAAGAAGAGCACCAGAGCTAATGAAGATTAGAAGGAGCAACATGATCTCATTTTGTTTAAATCTTCAAAAGTGGCGTGCCTTATGTTTTGATTTGTGATTTTTGCTTTCTACAGACACCCCCCTGTCCGTGAGAAGCAGCAGTGACTCAGCCCTCAGCCCACAGCCCACAGAAAGTGAGCCCGCCCTGGCTGAAGACCCCCCTGGGATGGTAAGACCTCCAACCACTTGGATCAAAAGACACAAAACTCACACAGTTTGAAGCACATCATAAATATCATACACATAAAAACATGCAGAATGGAAGCAGAACATAGAACCCGACTCCTGATGTCGTGAAGACTAAGGCTGATGGTTAGAGAACTTTAATCAGAATATATGTTTTCACACTTAGTTGGTTTATGGAAATTATGCACATTTTTTAGGACACAGATTTGTGAGAACGTCTCGAAACCCCAACAAGAACAAAAACCAAACAGGCCCACATGCAGATGCTTACATATATCCACATACACACACGTATAACACAGTATTTTAAACTACACCAAACATCCGTACATTTACCATATGGAATTCTTATTGCGTATAAAGCTCCTGAGCTTTATTTATTAACAAATGCTGTACACTACCGTGTCTTGTGTTAAACTGAGCCCAGCATGAGGCCTTCTGTTAGTTTGTGTTAGAAAGACAACTGGAAGAAACCCTGAACCTGGAGATATCAGGCTGACTAGCAGTGCTAGCGCTAGCTAGAGTGCTTGGCTAGGATACCACCTCTCTTTCAGGGTCAGACCAGTAGCACATACAGTACAACTTAAGTACTGAGACATACGACTGGATGCTAAACAGGATGCTACATATTCATTCTCCAATCTCCATACCTTCAACGTTTGGCCAAATTCACTTTGCGCTCACTTTTGCGCTCCCACATGTTTGACACTTTGCCTGTACATCATTTCTTCTTTACAGTGAACCTATTCTTCAGATAGATGCAACCAAACACGTCTCCCACTAACATACATGGCCACAGGCCAGTTAACCTCTAAACCAACTCACCTGCTTCAGTGTAGATGCAGGAGGTAGACAGATCCTGGGACATAGCCACCATCTTGAGGATGATAGCTTGTGATTGCATCAGAAAATGTCTTGTGTTCATGAATCTCTAAGCAGAACAGAAAACGGTTTGTCTGAATCTTCAGATCTTGGTTGGATCAGGGATTCTGTTCTCGGCCCAGACACTGAATTTTACCTAATACTGATTAGGTCATAATCTAAAGTGATGCTTCATTCTGGACATCCCATAAAGTTTTAGTGGCGAGGGACTGTCAGTGTGAAAAAACATCTGAGGGACTGTTATCATTCAAAACATCATTAGCCTGTTTTAGTCGCTGAGCAGAGTAAAATAAACGTAGAGGATTTGTTTTGAAATGGGTTTCTTTACGACCAACACTTCTTAAGAAGCATTAAAACAGATTTGTGTCATTAAATTTCTTATAGCCAGCTTTTTCGTTATGTTTATACAAGTTCATCAGTGTTAGTGAAATATTGATTCAGTATAATGAATCCTCCTGGACCCCATCAGATTTCCTCTCCGCCGTCGTAATCTTACAATGTTAGAGTCCCAACGGGACTAACTTTGATTTTCATGACCCCGTGACCTTTCTTCTTCTGGTAGGAAAAATCTGCTGGTAATGCTGGGACCATGGGAATATCAGATATTTACTCTTTAATACATAATATAACAATATGATACATGTTATTTATCAGATATTTACTCTTTAATACATAATATAACAATATGATACATGTTATGTATCAGATATTTACTCTTTAATACATAATATAACATTATGATACATGTTATGTATCAGATATATACTCTTTAATACATAATATAACAATATGATACATGTTATTTATCAGATATTTACTCTTTAATACATAATATAACAATATGATACATGTAATTTATCAGATATTTACTCTTTAATACATAATGTAACAATATGATACATGTAATTTATCAGATATTTACTCTTTAATACATAATATAACAATATGATACATGTTATTTATCAGATATATACTCTTTAATACATAATATAACATTATGATACATGTTATGTATCAGATATATACTCTTTAATACATAATATAACAATATGATACATGTTATTTATCAGATATATACTCTTTAATACATAATATAACAATATGATACATGTTAAGTATCAGATATTTACTCTTTAATACATAATATAACAATATGATACATGTTATTTATCAGATATATACTCTTTAATACATAATATAACAATATGATACATGTTATTTATCAGATATTTACTCTTTAATACATAATATAACAATATGATACATGTTAAGTATCAGATATTTACTCTTTAATACATAATATAACAATATGATACATGTTATTTATCAGATATATACTCTTTAATACATAATATAACAATATGATACATGTTATTTATCAGATATTTACTCTTTAATACATAATATAACAATATGATACATGTTATTTATCAGCTATATACTCTTTAATACATAATATAACAATATGATACATGTAATTTATCAGATATTTACTCTTTAATACATAATATAACAATATGTATACATGTTATGTTATACTTTATATAATACAGGAACGACCATACTTCTGCTTAAGAGCCAATAAAGGTATTTTCTACTGTTAGATGAATAAATCAAGGGCGCTTTCAAAGTTCATATCTACCAAACATTTGTAAGAGACATTGTTTATTACATAACATTTACATACTACACAAACCCAAAACAACAAAAGTGTGTTGATGTTTTGAATTTAGTGCACGTTTCATCATCTATTATGTTTTGGTGACATAAGGGTAATGGATCAAGACATGACATGACATAAGATTAATGGATCAAGACATGACATGACATAAGAGTAATGGATCAAGACATGACATGACATAAGAGTAATGGATCAAGAGTTTGAGCATCAAACTAAAACCAAAACAACAAAAGTGTTTTTAGGTTTACCCCCAATTCTATGCTCCATTAATTTCACATCAGTGCTGCTAAAACAAGATTGTTTCTCTGTATTATATTATATTACATCATTTTTTTTTCATTATGTGGGTCGGGTTAAAACTTTGTATTGTCTTAAGACAAAAGGGTTCAACTATAAATAGTTCTTTTTTTCACATTCACTTTTCTTTATGTGCGTCGGGTTAAAACTTTGTATTGTCTTAAGACAAAATGGTTCAACTAATAAAAGTTCTTAATTTAAATTTTTTTTATTTTTATTTAAATTCACCTTTTTTGCCAAAAGAAAGAAAAGAAGAGAGATTCTAGTACGTGTCAAGCCTTGTTGTGTATCTAGCAAGCCTCACATTTAGGCTATACTACACATTTTGTGCACACTTTGTGAGATTGTGATAATAGTCAGAATAATAAAATGGATGTTAGATGAACAAGTTTGATCAAACTAAATCAAAACAACCACCACTACTTGATTTTCGACGGATTTACCACTTTCTTTTCTCATGCATATTTTTCACAATTTATAAAAGACAACTATAAATACAGTAATTTTATAGCTAAGTAGCCAGTTAATATTAGAATCCAGGATCAGTGCTGATTGTTCCACAAGTGTGAGACGAGTGACATTCAGTGGGTCTGCGTGTGGAGGTTCCACGTGTTTAAGGATCAGGGTGGTGAGTGGTGCCTCCGGTGTCCGTGTTCATCTAACCCACAAAAGCTTCTCCACATCAAGCTCACCAACAAAGATGGATCACTCTCTCTCTTTTCATCCCTCTTCCAAAGGGCAGAGGTCAAACATCTGCTCCTTTCTCCCCTTCCAATATGTCCATGCGTGAATTCCTACCATCCGTAGTGAGGCCTCTAAAACAGATGCAGACCATAGTCATTTTCATGGATGTCATTTTTGATGTATTTCTTATAATGACTCTAAGTCAAACTAAGACTGAGCTGCTCCGCCTCTCCAGCTCACTCGCTAATCCTCCTTTACTTTCTCTGATCTTTCCACCGTCACATCTGATAAGGGGAGGTAGATGTTTGGTAGCAGATACCAATTATAACCCCCGGGCTGACAACCAAACACCAAAAACTCTTCCATTACCTCTGATTTTATCCTCCACCGCTTCTTGACCTTTCACACCAATTAAATAATAAACTACTTTACTTCTAAGACGTGCCGCTTCCTTCCTGTACTTTATGCAAATAGGTTATTTTTTCCCCAACTCAGTCAACCTGCAGTTTCAAGCATCTGGCTATGTGCCGACTGTTATTCTACAGGCTACCAGCTTCATGGAGGTGATTCTGTTCTCTTGTTTTGATGGTGTTACAGTTTAATATAATTGTAGCTGGTTGGACACAAATCCCTCATGATTACAGGTTCCTGAAACTCTGCACCTGATAGGGCTCAGGAGTGGGGAGTCTTCTTCCCCCGAGCTTCCTCAGTGGACAAACACCTTTCTTAGGCACGCTTTGTTCCCCAGAGAACAACTGTTTGTGCGCTTTTGTTCTTCTGGGGGATGGGATTGGTTCTCAGAGGTGTAGCTGAAGTACATAATGTTATTCTTTTAGGAAGATGAGGACAGGCGCTGCAGAGAGAGGAACGTATAGAGTCTGTTTTATTCTAGCATATTTGTGGATATAAATCATGTGTTTTTGCTGCGAGGTGTTTTATTAGCTACATACATCTACATGAAACTCCGTTTGTCCGATTTTGGTCACCATATAATACGTCTCAACTCCCAACATTAATCTATCTGCATTTCCTGGTGGAATCTGTGCCAGAGCCCAGGAATCATGTCTTTGTGACCCAACATTCCACCTCTCCTTATGTTTCACCGCCCCTGTGGTTGTCCGAGATGAATAATACCTCGGCGTGAATTAAACAGGAGGCCTGTCCAGACTCTGCGAGTGTGCGTTTTTTTGTTGCTGGAGCCCCTGAATGCTATTGGGCCAGCTCACCCACAGCAGCTGTGGCCTTCATTACAGTTCATGGCTGCTGGAGTTTCTCTTCACATATAACCTCACCACTCCGATGGAAACAATAGTGCTCTCACTTATGTCATTAAATCACATTTCTCTGCATTGGTTATTTATTCAAATTAAGTCATGTTATTATGGTATCCCCATAGAAACTCCAAGCTCTCTGTTGTATAGCTGTTTGGGTCAAATGTGTGTCCATCATCGCAGATGTTTCATTTCAAGTCCAACGTAGCTCAACCTTGAGTGAACAGAAGGGAGTAAAAATAGAAGAAGCGCTTAATTAGCTGTGTTGTTTGTTGGCCAACAAGTAAGTTAGAAGGCTTTCTTTCAAGCTTTCTGGTGTAAGTAGAACCCAGTGTGGCTGCAGAGAGGTCCTGAAGTCAATTCATAACCAATTCAATTCAATCCAGCTAGTTACAGATCTGTGACAAAAACACAGAAAAGTGACGTTAGCTCAGGTAACATGAAAATGTATTGGCTGTTTAAAAAGCCTGTCGCAGCTCCAAAATCAACCACATCAACCTGAAGTATCAGCTGTGAGGATGCTTCTCCTTGAGAACCACACGCTTTATCTCAAAGTTTTAGGAAGACTCTACAACAACCTCTAATTGAGACTTTTATAGTGGAGCCAAAATAACTTCCATGAGCATTTAAAACGCTTAATGGACTCTCCTGTACTTGCTGTGATTCACCTCTGAAACACTGTAATTTCATCTTCCTGCTCACATTCTAACGACCTGTTTCTATTTAACGGGCACCATTTACCCCAGTCACACAAACACAGCTCCTACAGGTGTATTTGGTGATTCAATCCATTTTGAGGTCCAATTTGACCATGAACAGCACAAAGCAGTTAAAACATCACTGCCAGCCACAGTCACTGGTGTAGCATTAGCTCCACAGAGGCTGACTCACCTCACTCAACCAGCGGCTTCATCTGCGGCAAACTCTGCAAAACTATCCATCCATACATCCATTTTTTTCCTATTACACAGATTGGGCTGCTTTGGCAGCTGGTTAAGAATTGTATTCCAGAAATCCCTCTCCCCAGCAACCCTCTCCAGCTCATCCTCGAGGAACTTGAGGTATTACCAGGCCGTTTGAGGTATATAGTCTTTTCTTCATTAACTTTAATTCTGTTGTTGCTAAATCAAAGACATTCTTCAGCCATGGATGAAACAGTTGAGTAGGCTAATGTACAACTGAACTCTGACAAGAGTTGAAATGAATCATCTCTCTCATTAATATCTCCTCATTCGGCCATCACTCCCATTACGCAGTAGTACGATACAGCTTATGATGAAGCTCCATTCAACGATTAAAAAGATCAATTAAAATACAACACAGCATTTCACCAAAAAATAAAGCCATGAGGACAGAAATCTTCCAGTTAACGGAAGGTTGGTGTTTTTCTGCTCCAAACTGTTGTTATTCTTGAAAAATCTGATATTTGTTGCCCTGTAGTTCATAGCAGCATTCATTGTTTATTTCATATCCAGGAAGACTTTAGCTGAGAACAGACACGTCTCATTTAGGGATAAGAAATATGCATTCATGATGGAGATGTGGAAATGCTGAAGTTAGAGAGTTTTTGTTTGTCCAGTCATTAAATCATAACCGTCAAAACTCAATCTTCAAACCTGTCCTTTTCCCCCTTAAATATCTTTGGTCTTTTAATGCTGGTCACTGGCTCACATCTTTCCTCTGTACTTTTGTACCTCAATCCTGCTGCGCTGCAGTAACGACCATCTGAGTGCTGAAGTAGCAAAATACTTTTTCACTCGTGTAAATAACCGCATTCTCATTCAATTTTTCTTTTTCCTCCTCCCCGTACATCATCTTCTATGACTGTCACAGTCTGTTTTTGTCTCCCTCGCTCTTCCACTCATACAGACACACTCTCACACTTAGTTGATCGCTTCCAGGTCTGTCCTCTCTCAACCAGCCAGGTTCAGATGGAGGTAATGGCTCCGGGTAATTGTTCAAATTGTCACTTGGCCTTTATGTGAGACCGATGGGGGGGGAGTACTCCTCCACAGTAATTCTGTCCTTCTTCTCTCTCTGACTCTGTCCCCTCTCTCTATTCAATTTCAACCCAGAAAGATGTACTGGTCCAGGTCTCCCAGTCCTCATGCAGACACAAATGAGTATAGTAAGCCACAGGTTCTCTCTTGTCCCTCATGTGTCGCTGTACACACCCACAGGCACACACACATGCAAACAACCAGGCAGGCATCCACACGCAAATACACACACACTCACAGTAACACACACACACAGACACACACACGCACACACACGCACACACGTGCACACAATTACACCCATGCTCATGAACTCAGACACACACACACACAGACACACACACACACAAACATTGACACAGGCACACATAGACACAGGCAGGCACACACAAACACACACAGACAGACAGACAGGTACACACACACAGGGTTGCACGTTAGTCACAATATGATCATTAGACTGGGACTATTTGTTCAGAGCACTACTGGGACTAATAAGACAGTACAGCACTAATTTATCATTGTACAGGGTGTGCACACAAGTGTCTTTATCTACATGTGTGTGTTTGTGTGCGTGTGTTTTTGTGTGCGGCTCCTAGGCGAAAAATTGAATGTTATTCCCCGTTCATACAACATGATTATAGCCAGTTTTTTAAACGATTTGGTCGTTAGTGACAAATTCCTTCCATCGGGCCTGTCTTCTGGGACGCCCCTCGAAACCCGTCAGGAAAGTCTAACGTGAGAATTCCAAAGTTCTTTGAGCAAAAGGATGAAATAGTGAAGACACACATGGCGGCGAGTAGAACCCAGGAAATCACTGGTTTTAGATGGAACAACGATAAAGAAGAGAGGAGAGTGCTTGTGTAGCCATGATTGACCCGCCCCCTCACTGATGTCACTTGACTCGACATGAATAAACAGTCGTGAAACTTGTTGTGTGGCCAGACTTCTGACCAGAACACGGCATGATTTTGTGCTGCAGTGATCTGAAAAGTCCGTTGTTGCAGACAGAAATATAGTGTGGTCTGAACCTGGTGAAAATGGAGAATTTTGACGCTACCTCATACAGAAAGATTATTTCTTCTTGTATTGGTGCTCAATCAATCACTTATTGGTGCTGATCTTGCTTTACCATCTTCATCAGAGTAGTGACAGCAGAAGCCCCTGACAGCCCCTGAATGAGTAAGGAGAGGCTGTGTGAACCCAAGGGGACATAATTCAGCTGCAGGGGTATGATGGACTGCTTTCCTTCCCCGGAGATTTCTGCCAGGCAACAAATGTACTCCCTAAATTCCAACAGTATATGGAGTTTGAATTAAGGGGTGAAAGCTCTGGATCTTGGTTAAACAAACATCTCTGGCGTGGACTGGGTGGAGTCCCGCCTCCACATCATTTACTCAAAACACATTTGTGTTAATCCCAACATACAGACTACTCATACTTTCCATGGCAGATTTAAAGCAGGTGAAAACTTGAGCAACAGGAGTAGCCTCTGTTCATCTGGACTGTTTGAGCAAACTGTCAAAAGAAGGAGGCTCTGCCTCAGATTACACCACATTACACACTCCAACCAGAAGCCCTGGATCACAGTACTGCCAAGATTTGTGACTAACTCTGTAGCGCTGACTCTGTAGCGTTGACTCTGTAGCGTTGACTCTGTAGTGTTAATTATGTAGCGTTGACTCTGTAGCGTTCATTATATAGCGTGACTCTGTAGCGTTGACTCTGTAGCGTTAATAATATAGCGTTGACTCTGCCTCGTTCATTATATAGCGTTGACTCTGTAGCGTTAATAATATAGCGTTGACTCTGTAGCATTGACTCTGTAGCCTTGACTCTGTAGTGTTAATTACATAGCCTTGACTCTGTAGTGTTGACTCTGTAGCGTTGACTCTGTAGCATTGACTCTGTAGCCTTGACTCTGTAGTGTTAATTATATAGCCTTGACTCTGTAGTGTTGACTCTGTAGTGTTGACTCTGTAGCATTGACTCTGTAGCGTTGACTCTGTAGTGTTAATTATATAGCCTTGACTCTGTAGTGTTAATTATATAGCCTTGACTCTGTAGCGTTGACTCTGTAGTGTTAATTATATAGCGTTGACTCTGTAGCGTTGACTCAGTAGTGTTAATTATATAGCGTTGACTCTGTAGCGTTGACTCATTAGTGTTAATTATATAGCGTTGACTCTGCGTCTTAACGTCTTAACTCTGTACTGTTAATTATATAGCCTTGACTCTGTAGCGTTGACTCTGTAGTGTTGACTCTGTAATGTGAATTATATAGCGTTGACTCTGTAGCGTTGACTCTGTAGTGTTAATTATATAGCGTTGACTCTGTAGTGTTAATTATATAGCCTTGACTCTGTAGCGTTGACTCTGTAGTGTTAATTATATAGCCTTGACTCTGTAGCGTTGACTCTGTAATGTTAATTATATAGCGTTGACTCTGTAGCGTTGACTCAGTAGTGTTAATTATATAGCGTTGACTCTGTAGCGTTGACTCAGTAGTGTTAATTATATAGCGTTGACTCTGCGTCTTAACGTCTTAACTCTGTACTGTTAATTATATGGCCTTGACTCTGTAGCGTTGACTCTGTAGTGTTGACTCTGTAATGTGAATTATATAGCGTTGACTCTGTAGCGTTGACTCTGTAGTGTTAATTATATAGCGTTGACTCTGTAGTGTTAATTATATAGCCTTGACTCTGTAGCGTTGACTCTGTAGTGTTAATTATATAGCGTTGACTCTGTAGCGTTGACTCAGTAGTGTTAATTATATAGCGTTGACTCTGTAGCGTTGACTCAGTAGTGTTAATTATATAGCGTTGACTCTGTAGTGTTAATTATATAGCCTTGACTCTGTAGCGTTGACTCTGTAGTGTTAATTATATAGCGTTGACTCTGTAGCGTTGACTCTGCAGTGTTAATTATATAGCGTTAACTCTGTAGCGCTGACTCTGTAGCGTTTACTCTGTAGTGTTAATTATTAAGCGTTAACTCTGCAGTGTTAATTATATAGCGTTAACTCTGTAGCGCTGACTCTGTAGTGTTAATTCTGTAGCATTAATTATTTAGCGTTGACTCTGCAGTGTTAATTATATAGCGTTAACTCTGTAGCGCTGACTCTGTAGTGTTAATTCTGTAGCATTAATTATCTAGCGTTGACTCTGTAGCGTTGACTCTGTAGCGTTGACTCTGTAGCGTTGACTCTGTAGCGTTGACTCTGTAGCGTAAACTCAGAGACACCCACATGTTTGTGGCAGAACTATAAGAGCGGGGTGTTCACCCATAAAGCTGAACCATGAGTAAATCCACACGTACCTCATAATAATTCTGGGTGATTCTGGCTAAAATGAGAGTTGACAATATTAGCTTAGATTTTCACATTTCCTTTATATCATATTGCACTTGGTTGAGGACATGATGAATTAAAAAGTACCCTGTGTTGTCGGCGTGTAGCCCAGAAACACGTATGTGGGCATTAAAAGGTCAACTCCTCCAGCTCCATGCAGGTTAGGGTTAGAGACCAGTGATGATTAGCCTCGGTGAAAATACAGAGAAGTAAAGTGGTACACAGACAAAAGATGAAAGTGAAGTGACATGAATAAGAAGATTAGTTTAGCTTAGCCAGAGCTAAGAGGTTAATAGATACAACAGAACATTCCATATATATGCATACAAACTTTCCTGAGATGGTGTTTTCCTGGATCACTTAACTTGATTGGTTCTTCAGTGATCAGTATTATAACTAATAGTTGAGTGTTTTCATCCACTTTTAGCAATTATTAGATTGGACCAGACTAAATGTGTGCAGCCCATTTATTATAAACGTTGCTATTAATGGTAGGATTATCCATCATTGGGTTAAAATGGAAATTTTGCTTCTCTTCTCCAGGTTTTGGAGACCCTCTAATGCTCACAAGTATCGATTGACTTGTCCAAGTTCAGCAGACTAATGCATTAATTTTCTTCTGTACTTGTCTTGGGTACTCTTCTAATAAATCTCTGTCCGTTATTGTTATATTTTTATGTCCTCTTATATAAAGAATTATGTCTTTCAAACATAGTTTCTAGTGAGCTTTAACTTGGTGTAAAATCAAAGACCGTCTTTCTTCATAGAGCTGTTTGTGGTACTTTTAGTCCTGGAGGTACATTTGAATACATCAGAGTTATCACCCCCCCACCAGAGTGGAATGGGTTCTGTAGTCCATGTGTGGGACATGTGTAGTTAAGTGAGAATGGAATAGTGCAACAATCTCAATTATGTAGTCTTGTTGTAGAGATTGTAAAGTACTGCAGAAAAGAAATGTTTTTAGTAGACTGAAAAAAATGACAAAGATAGGAAAAAGAAATGTATATCAGTCAAACTGTGTAGCAAACTCTTTGTGATCTGATGAGGATTTCAGGATTTGATCTAACTTTAAAGCCCAGTATTTCCTCACAAATTTCCAACAAAGCCACGCTAGTTTTTTATCTAAAATGATGAAATTAAGAGCACAGGTACATGTCGGCATCTACAAAAAAAAGGTCTCACCTCGGCTGGTGGTGGTTTTATCTCAACAACAAGATGTTTCTCTACGAAACAAAACTGGTTTCAAGCCCTGTATCCGGGGTCAAATCTGACTTAAATGTCACATGTTGGTTAAAGATCCCAGCCGAGTCACACACTGTACATACCGGTGTGTAATTTTTAATGATAGCGCCAACTAGTGTTTCACAGAGTACCCCGAGAAACGGAGGGGCCTGAACCTTGCCCACACATTCTAGGGTGGTCTGGGGCGTGGTCCTCTGGAAGAAAACTTTGTACATCTTAAAGCTGAATGCATCAACCTGTTGAACTTTGAGAGCGAAATTAAGAGGGGAATGAATAATCATGTTAATAATAATAATAATAATAATAATAATACATTTAATTTATAATGACCAGAGTAGGTTTTATTTGAGACATAAAAAAGTACCTTTGGGTGACTTTTATAACACTTTTATAACACCAAAAAGGAGACGCTTTGCAGGATTTAGCGATCAGGGCTTGCGATGCGGACAAAATCAAGTATTATGATAATTTTGAACAAATACCTCAATTTTGATACAGTGACGATATTGTGGGCAATATTTGATATTGACATCAAAGCATCTAAAAATTGCCTCTTCAAAAAGTTTTATTCAAGTTTCTCGCAAAATACTAAATTGAACAAAATCACATTTTTAACAGGTCTTGATGGCGATCACGCCTCTCTGGTTTTTAATGAATAGACATTGAAGGTATCATGCAATGTGCTGCTGACAGCTGCATTAGAGAGCTCCTGTCGATGTCAACAGTAAACATGTGTTTGATTTGATTTGGTGTTCACACTTTAGCATTATCAGAGTTGCTGATAAACTACGTAATCTCCAAATGAGGACAATATGAGAGGGCGAGATTGTAGGCGTTAACAGAGAGGGGAGGGGCAGATTGATTCGGGGTGAAAGGAGATTGAAGGAGCACAGCGGCGCAAAAATACAGCGTTAAACATCTTTAATGTTGAATATTTAAAACATGTTTCGTTCATTTTGAGAGTGTTTCAAACTCTCAAGACAGCCCTCATATCTATGATTGCGTTGGTGGGAAATGGTGTGGCGTTTGTAAGAATGGGACTTAGGAGTTTTCAAACAGTGAACGACAGGCGGCCTGCCTGCCATTCCACAAATGTATATTTTGATGTGTAATAGAGTAACATGAAATCCTTTGATCGACATGAATAATGAGATGAATTAATGTGCTCAGATTAATTAGCTTTTCCTAAACTACCATTTGATAAGTAAGTCACCCAAGACACAGACTGTTTGTGCGACCAGTTATTAAAAGAGACACCCGATTAAGCAGCAGCGATGTTCCCATTAATGTCTGATTGGCTGCTGTTGTGACAGAGAGGTTAGGATAATTAATGTTACCTGTCATCCTCTGGTAATTAAGCTCCCATGACAGCATCTACAGTCTGACCAGACTAATGGATTTCCAAGCCACCGAATCCCAAATATATTGTTTCAATACCTGCAGTGTGTCGTTCATCTTAAACCAACTCCCGTCATCCATCCATCTTTCTTTCTTTCTTTCTTTCTTTCTTTCTCTGTTTTATCGTCCTTTTAATTTTTTCACATCAATCTCTAACAATCCTGACATGGACTTTGTCCATCATCACATCTTTTGATGTTTCTCTCCGCCTCCCTCTCCTCTGACAGGTGGTGTAGGTCAGATGGCAACAGGGCGAGGGGTCAAAGGTGAAAGGTCATGTTTAGGGTCCATTAGCGGTACTACAGAGATTGAGCCGTATTGACCTGCGTATGTTTGTCTGTGTTTGTCCTGCAAACACGTGAAGTCAAAGAGGACGCCTGCTCCCCCATGTCCTTATGTACCGAACAACACAGTCGATGAAAATACTCAGAAATCCACACAAACTTATTTATCCGGCACCGATGGGTCATAGGATGGTTCAATATTTTGCATTAAATATATATAGGCTGATTCAATCTATTAATAAATAAATCAAACTTTTGAATGCAATCAGAAAAAACATTAGATCGATTACAATAACTGAGACGCTAATATTTCCCTGAAGTCTGATAATCTGATCATTTTAATGTGTGATATTCTGATCATCAGGATGTGTTTTTTAATCTTCTAATGCATGCATTGATTAATAATGTTTTTTTTATTGTTTAAATTAGCTTTAATAATTGAAATATTTGAATCAAGAAATATTGATTCCATCCAAAGTACCATAAAATACTGTTGTTATGAACGAACACAATTGTTTTTCTTTTAATTTGAGACACATCCAAATTATAATTATACTATATCACTTAATGATACGTATAATTCAATATTTATATTCAGTTAGAGAAATATAATTGAACTAGATGTTGTCTTCAGACAGTGACATACCACAGGGTACGTCACTGTCTGAAGACAACATCTAGTTCAGGGTCCTATTTTACTTCAGACTTTCCTGGTTTACTTTCCTGGTTACGTGATCATGTGTCTGATTGTCCTTACAAAGTCAAAGCCTCTGTGTTTCAAAGGTAAACAGTAACAAATTGAATATATATTATCACATATTAGTAAAATGTACATCAAGTAATTGTTGGCATGTGGAAACACCGTGCAGAAGAGGGTTAGAACCCGTCATGCTGGCGTATAATTAATGTGAGTAGTGTTGGTTTACAATGAATGCCTAAACTCAGCCCTCATGCTCATGTGTTTGTTTCCACTGAGGCCGAGGTGATGACGGAGTCCTTGCAGCTGTCCTTTCCAGTATGGATGGGTTACATTACCTCGTGTCGTGTGGGGCTGAAATTAAAAGAAAATTCACTAGAACATGCCGACCATGAGCAAAAGTGTGTTTGAGCTGGTCGGTCCAGTAGGGTTTTAAATCAAGACTCATGACCTCTGATTTCAAGAGAACATAAGATTTCAAGAGAACATTATGCTATAACATAATCAATGCTCCCTATCTTTGGGAAAATTCTGAGGGATGGAGTGTTTTTTTACTTCATATTTATGTAGTATTTTGGAATCTCAAAAAGTACACTAAGCTTTATTTAAGGATTTTGCTGTGAAGTACAGCTGCTGGCCTAAAGGTGTCATTTGAGTCTCTTTAGTCCAATAATATCAGAGAGTGTTTCTCTGTTACGGAGTCAGAAAATGTCCAGAGATGTTTGAAGCTTACATCAGACATGTAACTGTGACAGACCGCCACTGTAACATTGAGGTGTTACAGAAACACGTGTTTGTTGTCTTACAGTCTTACATATACGATGGTGTTCTCACGGAATGTACCGTCACATGTCCTTCATCTGAGGATTCATCACTGCTGTAGCACTGGGCATGACCCGAAACCCTGTAGAGGCCACCTCTGTCTCTCACACACACACACACACACACACACACACACACACACACACACACACACACACACACACACACACACACACACACACACACACACACACACACCCACTCTTCATACACACACACACACACACACACTCTTCATACACACACACACACACGCACACACACACACACACGCACACACACACACACTCTTCATACACACACACACCCACTCTTCATACACACACACACCCACTCTTCATACACACACACACACACACTCTTCATACACACACACACACACACACACACACACACGCACACACTCTTTATACACACACACAAACACTCTTCACACACACACACACACACACACACACTCTTTATACACACACACACACACACACACTCTTCATACACACACACACACACTCTCTTCATACGAGACCACTGCATAAAGTAATTGTTACACCCATCTTTCTCACACCTCTTCCTCCTCTCTGCTGACGTTCCCATTGACAGCGTTATTTATGACTGGCTGACAACACTGTCTTCTTGCCTCCACATATTAATTACTATTTCTACATCATTCATCCATCAATTTAATTGCACCTCCTCTCATCACTTCACTCATCCTTCCACTAATTATCTTTTTTTTCCCCCTCCTGCCTCTCAAAATGTAGAGATTTACTTCAGCTCAGGTTTACACATCGAGTAAGTCCACAGAACAACAGGGGAGGTTCATTCATTCCTCCACAATCACAGCATGGGGTTACGTTACACTGGTTTTTAAAAGAACATTTCATTTAAATAGTCGAACTTCCACAACACCGCAATGCACAAAAGTTCTGTGGATCCAACTGAAAGATAAATTATAAAATTAAAGGATAATATGATAATAAATTCAATAATAAATAATTTAGTTGTTACTGGAATGTATTTAGCTTTGTTTATGACTGTATGGGATGTAAAAATTAGCAATCCCTCATCCTGCATATAAAGGCATAATTAAATATCCTATTTATGTGGTTTGATATTGGATTGGTGAAGACTTTTATAGTGAGCAATCTGTATTTAGCATGATAATTTTAGTCAGACTTTTGACCATTCATGTGGCTCCCAGTCTCCAAACTATGTGCTGCTGTCTATCATTTAATAGCTTTAAGACAGTGTTCATTAGCAGTGTTTGTTTTCCATAACAGGAATGTATATTTCCTCCTCTTTCTATTCAGGCTGCCGGTGCGTCTGCGGAGAGGCCAGCAGGAGTAGAGAGACCCCAAAGCAAACACACCCTCGCCGGCAGGTCAGTGTGTTTGTTTGGCTCTGAGTGTCGTGGTCCGCTGGTTCAGAAAGGAGCGTGAGGAATGATTTTGTGTGTTTGTATGTGTTGTGCATGTTTACTCATGTTGGTGTTTGTGTCCTACTTCCCCTTCATTAAAGCTGGCCCCCGCTTCAGATCAAGGCCCGAACCCGTACAGTCAGTGTGAAGAAGCTCCATCATTAGCACATTACAAAAGACTGCAAAAACAGGGCCAGGGTCTCACACGCACACACAAACACTCATACATATTTGTAGACTACATTACACACATAACCTCAAAAATATACCACTACAAACAAACTTGCATCTTTTTTTTTCCACAGACAGAGCTGAACAGGCAACATATATGCATTAGCTAATGAGCACTGCTTAATGAAGTGTTGGGCTGCAGAGCGCTCGTTGTCTCGTGGGGCTCTTAAAAATGTGTGTGTGTATGTGTGTGTGTATGTGTGTGTGTGTGTTGTGCTTATCTGGGCGGCGTGTGGGGGCAGACTCATGGATTCTAACGAGGAGTGAAAACAGAAGACAGACATATCGACATACAGAATGTAAAGGACATGCATGGAGGACGATGTCCCGGCTCCCCTGGTTCTGTTTATGAAGAATTAGAGGATATCAGGACTCAGGTTAAGACATAAGTAACTTCTGTGAGGGGTATTTTTCTTAGAAAAGTAAGATGAGTAAGAAGGTCGATGCTTTGATGCTCATCATCTCTCTTTCAGCAGCATCTTTATCAGGCTGCTGACAGGAGATTAACCTACTAGTTTGCTTCTTCGCTGTACCAGTCAGTGTAAGCTGACAGAAACACAAGACCCTCGTTCCAAGCTTCATGAAGCCTCGTAAGAACACGCTTCATATGACAGAGATGGTGCCGCAGACCGGTGAACAACAGCAGAACCAAGGAGGTGTTTTGGGCCAGATGACTGTCAGTTTGTCGCAGTTTTGTAGTTATTACACTACTTTTAATGAACCAAATATAATTTGGTCACAAAGCTGTTACCAGTCCAACATTGTGAAATATGAGAGAGGATGTGATTTGATTGGTTTTATTGTAGGGTTTTTTTACGTCCTGCTGTGTGCCGGAGCTCATTTAGCGCCACCGTTGGTTCTGAGAGAACCTCAATCAACTCCACCAACCGTCTTTGCTTGAGAATGACTTCCTGTTGGTTAATATATTTATTTATTTATATTTCTTTGAATAAATATTACAGCTCAGCAGTGAGACTAAAAAAAAGTGATGTAATCAAAATACTTTCTATCTCAACAAATCAAAAAGGAAGGTCATTGTTTTAGCTTTTATTTCCCTTTTTTACATTCATGTATTTGATCTGATTATATGTTTAATCAAGAATTTGAAGAGATGTTAGAAATATAAAACAATAATCAAGTATAATAGCCAGTCCTTTGTTTAGACCTTTCTATTCTATTTCTATTCTAGTTGTTTCATTTGTAGAAACGTACCATACCTGTATATCACAAGATTTGTCTTTATCTTAATACAAATTGACCTTACATAGAGCTTAAATAATTTTAATGTTTCATATTTACTACACAAATGCAACAAGATGTATAATAGAAAAATTCAGAGCGAGGCCCATCTTTGCGGTAGCGTGACTAATAACAAATACAGGACGAAGAAAGTGAACGATCGGTTGTAAATTTGGGCGAGAAGCTTGCATCATGTCACGTAATAGATCACTGCGCTGCTCCGCCCGTCAACAGTAACCTCTGTTAATGGATACTGCATTAGTGGGTGCTTCTGAAATCAACGGGTCACTCTGGACGTGTAATTAATCCACCGTTAATTCATAAGTACTAAAACAAAGCAATATGTATTCAACCTGTAAAAGTGACATAAAGGGAATAATGTCTGACCTCAGCCTGTTTAAAGCTTAGCATTTTCAATTAGCTGCAATCACAGATTCAAAACTGAGACTTACCTCCACGACTCACACACACACACACACACAGTATATATATATATATATATATATATATATATATATATAGTATATAATCAACCTAATATCCTTTCAGAGTTTCTATAGTAAATCAGTTCTTGACTGCAGCAAACTACAATTGTGGCCAGGTTTACTGTGAGCGGGAAGTTTGAACACATGATGACAAAAATGTATTTTTGAATCATAGTAGTATTAGAGGTGAACTCACGGAGAAAGAAATGAAAAAAAAAAAGCTAAAACAGAGGCAAATAAATTCTGTAACTGACTTAAGGTACACCCCAACACTCATTGTTTGACTTTGTCAGAGCCTTTTATTACTTTTTCTCACATATCCTCTCATGTACACACTCTCAAGCATCTCAGCAGTGAATAATGTAAAAGTGTTGTAATGGATTTTTTGTTCAGCTGGCAAACGATCCTTGAAATTACAAAAAAAGTCCAAAATGAGTTAAGAAATGCAGCCATACATTCTGGAGCAGGGAAGTTCATGTTAAAGAGGGCACCTACTGAGAAGTGTGTGTGTGTGTGTGTGTGTGTGTGTGTGTGTGTGTGTGTGTGTGTGTGTGTGTGTGTGTGTGTGTGTGTGTGTGTGTGTGTGTGTGTGTGTGTGTGTGTGTGTGTGTGTGTGTGTGTGTGTGTGTGTGTGTGTGTGTGTGTGTGTGTGTGTGTGTGTGTGAGAGCGTTGTGTGTACAGAGCTACACCTATAAATACAGTAATGTCTCCTCAGCATGGTGACTGGAAGACTCATTACCTGTGAATGGAGATGTGATTTTCACACAGGCAAACAGAGTTCATGGAAATGGCTTTATTGAAATAGGTTTGTGAGTGTGTTTTATTTCTTGGTGAAATAAGGCTCGGTGTCGGAAGTGTTTTGAGAAAATAAAAGGTGAAAGGATAAACGGGTTCCAACTGGATGCACAGGACAAACTGATGTGGAAAAGTTTCACCAGGGTTAACGGAGTCTTTTCATGAGAGTCCATCATCAGTGAGGATCCCTGTAGTGATGCTTTATGGATCGTAAGATCTCCATCTCTTCATCTATCCCTCACTTCTACCATTCTTCTGTTTCTTCTCTAGCATCTACCTTTCATTCGCTTGATCTGTTCATTTCTACTTCTGACATTTTACATAAATGGGATTGGACAGCGTTCCGGCTTTGATGTAGGATTGTGAATCAATCTTAGCTACACACTGGGATGTCTGTTCAAGGACACCATCGGTGTTTAGGTCAAGGACGCACATGGATCTTCTGCTTCTTATGCCTGATAAGTTAGCAGAGGAATCTCTGATGTCACTGTGTGTTCTTACATCTTGATTTGTGCTCCAGTAGTTCTTCTGCAACTTAGCACTTGCAGCACTAAACAGTAGGTAGTGCTGCAAGGATCCTGATGAGAGTTCGTGAACACGAACACATCACCCCCGTTCTTCATTCCCTTCATTGGCTTCCCATCTCCACCAGGGTTGATAATAAGATCTCTCTCCTCTCTCACCAGTGTAACCATGGTAACGCCCTACCTAAAAGAACTACTCAATCCACTGACCTCAACACGATCCCTCGGTTCTACCCAATCATACCGCCTCCTCCTTCCCCGGACTAAGCTCATCACCATGGGTGATCCGGCCTTCTGGTCTGCTGCCCCTCGCCTGTGGAATGCCCTCCCTGACCATCTGAGGGCTCCACAGACGACTGACACATTTAAAAAAGGACTTTCCTTTTTAGCAGAACCTATAATCTTTAATTAACATTGCTGCTTTTTGGTCATGTTTTTATATATTTATTATTTTATTTTTTATTGATGCTTTTAACTGCATTTACTTTGTAGCACTTTGAGATTTGCATCCAAATGTAAAGTCTATTATAAATGAAATGTATTATTATTATTATTATTGTTATTCTGTGGGTCTGGAGCACACAGGTTAGCGTGCACTCACCACATGCATCAATGAGCTCCAGGCGAACATGACCATTTCACAGGTTCACCAGCTGTACTTTCTCAGACCACTCTTGTTGGTACTAACGTAATCACACACTTTAAATACAGTCGCCTGAGGAACAGCAAGATAAATGCTTACGTTAGAAGAGCGGCTCAAGTTAGCGGGAGCAGAGAGCTAGCACCAAGCCCTGAAGTCCCAGAACAAAGCCACCATATAACATAATGGACCGGACCAGGCTTAGGAAAGTTTTAATTTCCCTTGAAATGTCTTATATTTGGCTTAAGAAACACGGGGCAGGAAAGACGGAGAGTGCATTAATTTAACCCGGTCAGAACAAATACACAAGCCCGACCAGCCTAGTTACTTCCACTGCAATCCTTCAACGGACAAACAGACAAATTCGGTATCGGCCAGTTAGACTTTATAAAAATCGGTGTCTGTATATGGTATACATAGTACCTGAGTGGTGGTATCCATGACACCAGAGTAATGGTACACATACTACCAGAGTTATAGTATACATAGTACTGGAGCAAGATAAGATAAGATAAACCTTTATTAGTTCTACAACGAGGAAATTGCAGAGATACAGCAGCAAAGAGTTGCACACACAGCAATATAACAGAATAATATACAAATATAAATATAAATATTAAACTATACTACAATATTACACTATACAGGAAATTAGTAGAAATATTACAATATACTAAAATATTATACTATACTAAAATAATATACTATAGTACAATATTACACTATACAATAATACAGTAAACAATATAAAATAACAGAAATACACTAAGAATTAACCAAGTGGCAATATTCATTGGATTAAAGGTGAAATGTGGACATGTTGAATATCACACTGTCCCATAGTGTAAAGTGTAGGTTAGGCATGTGTGTGTGTGTGTGTGCGTGTGTGTGTGGGTAATGGTGTGGGGGTGTGGTCTACTAGCAGTGTTGGTTGTAGAGTCTGACTGCTGCAGGAAGGACAGATCGGTGATATCACTCCTTCACACACTAGAGTGAACACACCTGAATACTTACGAGAGAGGCTCAGCGTTGCACTTTTGTCCTTCCTACAATCATGTTTTCTTCCTCTCACACGGAATGACAGACCATTATTTCCTCACATCAAACAAATGTTTGCTGCCTAATATCTCCCACCTGGCTGAGGAGTAGGAGACGTCCACTTCACCAGTCAGTGGGTGTCATGGCTGATCGATGTTCTGTACATTGTGCATCCCTAGTTCATGTTGGTTCCCTATAATGTGTGCCCTCACCATAGAATCTTGACTTCTACATGGTACAACAATAACGACTGATAGTTGATCCAGCCTGATAGGCAATCATCCCTTCTGTCCTCTTTCATGTCTCCATCAATCACTAAATAGGGCCGCAACGAATAACAACAACAAAAATCAACAAAAAAACAACAAAAATCGATTAGGAAATCAGTTGTCGATAAATTTAATAGTCGATGAGTCGGTGATGTCATCAGCCAGCTACTCGGTCAACGAATAATTGGAAAGAAGTAAACATTAGTACTATGGCAACTACATCACGACAGAAAACATCCAAGGTGTGGAGCTTTTCTCCCTCAGCACGGCCAAAATATTTTGTAAACTGCAAAGATTTGCAAGGCTGACCTGTCCTGGCGTGAGTCTCCTCAGGAATGCTGGAACATTTGAAGCGGAGGAACGTTGTCTCGCTAGACGATGAAGACTTGTCTCTGTAAGCTAGTTATATATATATATATATATAAATAAATTAAGAGAGAGATAAAAAAAAGAAGCCTAAACCAGGAAAGAAACAGGAAGTTTCGTTGCTCTGTTTCATATTGACTGTAGTATAACTGTAACCTATCTAATACAGTTGTTTAGTTTGAGTTTCTCTTTAGGTGTTGTTTTTCTAAAGGTATAATTACTTTTCTACTCTTCTGTTTTTATCCATTTTACACATTTTTATCCCATAGATGATCTTTATTGCTCTTACGTCAGATATGTGGCAGTTGGGACACCTTACAGTATATTTGTAGCCCGAGTCGCTGATACGTGCCGTGGGTTCTACTCAAAGAAACGGGGCCGATGTTCTTTGCTGATAGGAATATTTGTATAGCTGAGTACTTACTACTTTCCCTTTTGGCTGCTGTCTCTTCTGCTAGTCCCTCTGGTTCCAGCAGGCTGCTGCAGATGAAAAGAGGGTGTGATTTGCTCATCTCAATCACCTTCGCAAATCACCTCACCTGGCGCTGATCCAGTTAGACGGCTGCCCGCACCTCTCCATCTCGCCTGCAGCGTCACACTAAACTTCCCCGCCACTCCAAAATATTACTTCAACTATATACGCATTATATTGTAAAATTACTACCCAGAGTTTCATTTTTTAGGTATAAATGTTGGTTTCTTTGTCCACATACATTAACCCTAAGCTATAAAAGACGTATTTACAGTCTTTCATTCCCTTTAATGACTACATACCTGCTCGCCTCTTCAGAGGCCAGGAATGAAAGAGACATTAGAGAGAGAGAAAGAGAGAGGATGAATAGAAGAGGGTGAACCGCAGAGAGTGGCTTGTATTTGCACCTCCTTTTTTGTTATATTTCCTTGGAGTTGAGTGTCTGTCGGTCAGAGGATCAGTGAAGTGGCAGGTGGATAAAGAGAACACCTGCTCTCTTCATCTCACTCTGCATCACTTCCAGGCTGTGTTCTCCTCTTCCTCTCTTGTTTTCTTGTTGCTCTCCCTCTCTCCTCTGTGAAGTCTCACCCATTTTGTCTCCGTTTCACCCTGAATTTATTTTTTTTCCCAGTGATGAAGCCTCACAGAGAAAAGAAGCGGCAAATGGATATCTAGTGCCCTGTGTATGTGGGTGTGCGTGTGTGTGTGTGTCTGTGTTTGTGTGTGTGTGTTCTCGTCGGGGGGTTAGAGATCAGAGGCACAGCAGTGGGAGGGCATAGAGGTAGGAGTTGATGTCTTTTATTTCTCTCATATTAACGCCGTTGATTAGCATTGTGTAATTAATTCAGTGCATCCTCCTTTTATTTTTGCAGACTTTTCTCGCTTCCTACAGCACTGAGCCTTTTTCCTCCCTCATTAATGATTATTTTCTCTTTCACATTTACCTTTATTTTCCTTTTTTTGTCTATTGTCTTTTTGCAGCAATTTCGTCTAATTCTCATTGGCACGTCTGTGTTCGATCACACTGAACCATGATGCTGGCCATGATAACTGTTTCCTGCTGTACTTTAGCGTAGAACGTGGCGCAGCATTCGCCATCACGTCAACGGTCTTAACCATGTTCACATTCTTTTAATGCTTCTTCCACCATGCTCTTCACATGCTTCAGTTGAACTTCAAAATGTACTTTTTTATCTTCAAACATGGAAGTAAATTAATACACTTTGTAAGTAACTGGTACTTATACGCATTGCGGGAAGGATGGAGAGTATATTCATTTCAACAATTGAGGACACATACACAATGCTGACCAACCTTACTTCTACTCTAATCCTTCAAAATACTAATCCATGAACACTGTCACATTTCCAGTGCAAAGAAACTTCCTACTCCTAACATATTTGCATTTGACCTGGACCTGTAGCAAATCTTAGACATGTGTGCATCTTGAAAGCAGGGTTCAGGCCGCATGATATTATTGAAGATTCAAATGAAGATTCCCCCTGTCAGATCAGGCAATCTCAGAGCCTTAAATTCTTGCTGTGCCCAATGGAAGGAATTTGGCAACGACCAGATTGTGTTAAAATCGAGCCTTCATTCTCTTCACAACCATCACCCTCCCCTTTTCTCCACTCACCCAAGCTTGCTTTCCCTCTCTCCTTAACTCCTGCCCCCTACCGTCCTTCGGATATGCCTCCCTACTTTTCAGCCTCCCTCAACCAGCCTCCCTTCATCTGTCCTTGACTCCCTCACTTTCCTCCTCTCCTCCTGCAGTCCCTTTTTTCCTTTTGCCTAGGAGAAGTCAAATGAGTGAAATGAGTGAAATGAGTCAAAGTAGCGATGAGGATGTGGAATTGATTATGGGTGTGATTGAGAAATTGTTTTTTTTTTCGCTTTCCATCTCTTCCCTGTTGCCATTCACCATCATCATCATACAGCCTCTCTCTCTCTCTCTCTCTCTCTCTCTCTCTCTCTCTCTCTCTCTCTCTCTCTCTCTCTCGCTCTTGCTCTTGCGCTTTCTCTCTCTCGCTCTCTTTGCACTGCTATCAGTTCATGGGGGTTTAAGGAAGGATGGTCTTGAGTGAGAGAAGACAAAATGAGCAGACAGTGTCAGAGAGAGAGACCGGGAGGGAAAGTGAAGTAGAGAGGGTGAGAGAGGGGGAGAGAGTGAAGGCGAGAGGGAGAGAGTGAAGGAAAGAAGGAAAGAGAGAGTGGAGGGGAGAACTTACGAGTACAAAACTAAGTTCAGACAAACTCACTTAGAAAAACACACACAGGGAGCAGTGAGAAGGTCAGGAGAGGATTAATGGCTGTGCTCTGATAGATAAACTAATCAAACAAACAAACAATTCTGTACGCACACACACACGCGTGCACACAAGCACACAGACACAAACACACACACTCAAACACAGATAGAATGTAAAGCAGACACACACTTGAACAACCAAACTAGACAGAGCCGCTGAGAGATTGAGAGGAACAAACTCGTACAAATGAATGGTACAACAAACATTTACAGAGAGAGAGAGAGAGAGAGAGAGAGAGAGAGAGCGAGAGCGAGCAGTCTGTAATTTTGTTGACTATAAATAAAGTGTCTACGTTCACTTCTCTGAGGACTGGGTTCACAGACACGGATTAAATCCTTGAATGAACGCTGGGCATCTGTGCAAAAATGATGAGCTGGTTCTGGAAGGTTCAGACATTTACTCAGGAGAGACACTTTCCAGACTATTTCTTTCTTTTCCAGATTCCTGTGCGTATCTGTTTGTGTGCAGGAGAGCTAAGTTACACTTCTGTGACCATGTTTCTGTGCTTCTCTACGTTATGATCTCTTCCTCAGTTTTGTCCCTACATCATTGGTTTTGTTCTGTTCAACAAAATTGTGTTTTTGTCTTGAGGGAATTATCCTACAAATTAAACTTTTGTCCTCTGGGGTCTCTGAAGAAATATACAAGATTCAATATTTTCTGTTCTCTAACAGACTTGGTATTATACAACAAGGATTAAAGAAATGGTATAATTAAGAGTTCCATTAGAATATGCTTTTGTTCTCTCTCTTAATATCAATACTTCATTATGCACCCAGCAAAAAAAAGAAATACACTGACAAGAGGTGCAACAATTACAATTTTTCTTTGCCTATCACCGATTTTTAGAAAGTCTGAGCGGCCAATTCCAATTCTTTTTTCTTTTTAAATTTAAAAAAACTTATTTAGTGATGTATTTTATTTGCTTTTATTTTGAAGGATTACAGTGGAAGTGACCTTTATGTTAAATGCATGTATTCTAGTCTGTAGAAATGAATATACCCTCAGTCCTTAAAAATCCTTAATGACATTTCAAAATGAAAATAAAACTCTGTAAGCCTCTTTCAGTCCAGTATAAGTTATATGTTGGCTTCTTTCAGGGGCTTCAGGGCTGGTGGCCGGCTCTGAGTTCCTGCTAACTTTAGACACTCTGCTAATGTTAGCTTCTAAATTTGCCATGTTTCTCGGGCAATTAAATTTGAAATGTGTGATTGAGTTCGGTGGGCCGAACGTTTTGGGGGTTGAAAATCTTGACAAAAATCATGATTTGGCAGAATGAGAGTCCAAATCTGAGGGTATGGTTCTTGGAAATCGGCTTGGAAAGTTGCTTACTTGAATTGAAATATCTTGGGGTCTTGTTCAAAAGTGATTGTAAAATGGACTGAAAGAGCTGAGCCTGGCATGTAAAGTCGAGCCTCATCTATGGTTCTGAGCTCTGGGTCGTGACCAAAAGAATGAGATTGCGTTTACAGGGGTCTGATCAGAGCTTCATGCAGGACCTTAGAGATAGGTGAAGTTCTCTGACATTAGCAAGGCACTTGGAGTAGAGCTGCTGCTTCTTTGCTTCAAAGGGAACCATTAGAGGTGGTCGGGCCATCTGGTTAGGCTTCTCCCAGGGCCCCTCCCTTTGATGGTTCTTCGGGCACGACCAGCTCAGAGGAGACCCCCAAGTCGACCCAGAACTCACTGTAGCGATTAGATATTTCAACCGGCCTGGGAACGCTCGAAATGAGCTAGAAAGTGTGCCAGGGAAAAGGGACATCTGGAATATCTGCTTCCACCGCAACCTGAACCCAGAAGTAGAAGAAGGTGGTTGAATCAATGGATAGATGAAAGGATAAAAGGAACGAAGGAGGGATAGAAGGATATCAGCAGTGAAGGAAGGAATGATGGATAGAAATGTGGAAAGAAGGATGTATTAAAATAGGAAAGAAGGATGGGTATACAATGAAAGGACATGCTGCCATCAGTGATTTTGACTTTCTGGACACACCATCACCAGACTCAATGGGACAAAGACTGATGGACGTGATTCTCTGAGTCCATTTAGATGAGCCCAGCCCATGACCTGTACAAACTGCCACACCTGCCCAACAAATTCACAACAGCCACTCATAATCCAATCAGTTGTTGCTCGGGTCCTTGATCCGAGAGTTAGCATGAGTCTGTATGAGGCGTCCTGCAGGCCGGAGGCACTTCTGTTTTGTAGCATATATTTCTGTAATACATGTATTCTCCTGTACGCAACAATTGTAGATATTGTGATTTTAATTTTATATTTTGGTGAAAACCTGTTTGATTGAACTTGTAATATGATATTTGGTGTGTGTGTGTGTTTGTGTGTGTAGCCTCACCAGAACAGTGGAGATACTGGGAGAGGACAGTCCTCTGGGAATCCATGTTGTCCCCTACTGCTCATCACTCAGTGGACGGTGAGTTACGTTCAGGCCGCCAAACACACTTCAGCATCATGCAAACATGAAACAACATGTGTCGTCTATGTCATATCCGATTCTTTCTTTGACTGAAAGGAGTCTCACCAGTCCACCAGCTACAAAGAGCTATAGTCATGCAAGAAACTGTTCACCCCTGACACTCCAGCACACAAACATGGCACCCACTGACACACACACAATAGGATGAAAGAATAAAAGAAGAAAAACATCCAGTGTGGGGATTTTCTTTGGGCGTGTGACAGTCAGACGCTGGATATGGATTTCCTAAAGGAAGGCAGAATGAGTTTTTATGGCTGTTCTCATGACTCAACTGACCCTGACATTCTCCTCCTTAAATTCCTCTATCTGTCTCTCCACCTCCGCTCCCTCTCTCTCACTCTTCTCTGTACTTTTCTAAACGCCTCCCACATCTCTTCCCATCATTAACCATCATGCTTTTCACCTCTTAACTTGGTTTCATCCTTAAGCAGCTGAAATGTGCAGTGATTAGATGTTTTGGTGAGGAAATGTTAAAGACATATGGTGCAGAGATATTCTCTACTCAGTCACTCAAGACCATCGGTTTTCCATGAGTGTGAAAGTTTTTGTATCCCTCCTTGTTTCACATCTTATTCAACTGACAGCTGCCAGCTTTTATATCTGTTTTATATGTTTACCTGTCAGTCACGTTGTTTTTACTTACCCTCCCAGGTTGGTGATTTTTCTCTTAAAGGTGCCCTGTTTGAGTACTGATAGAAATCCATAACAGGACACAGACAGTTGACGTATGTGGACTATCAGTCAAATAAATATAGTGAAAACCTTAAAAGTGACTCTGTTGTAGAAACCGTGTGTTTGTGTATCCGATGTAGTGATGTAAGCTTCCCTGAACCTCCTTTCTCCCTCTGCTCATCCTCCTGTCAGGTCTCTTGGTCTGTACATTCGAGGAGTGGAGGAGGAGAGTCGCTCAAGAAAAGAGGGCTTGTTCCAGGAGGATGAATGCATCGTCAAGATCAACAACGTGGATCTCATGGACAAGACCTTTAGTCAGTGAGTGGAACTATGACAGTGTGTGTTTCATCTGAAGGGCCATGAATCTATCTTAAATCACTTTAAAAATCTACCAAACATGAATATTAAATGGATGGGGGAAAAATGTATTTGGCTATTTCTCATAGCGTCATATTCCAACAGAACAATCACATTTAGAGATTCATTTGCACTACAGGATAATAATCAATCTATCACAAATGTTGGGGCTTCGGACTCTTCAGGGTGACTCTGATTGACAGCTGCCAGCAAGATAAATGCCCAGACCCTGGAGGTGGTGACTGATTAATCTGCTGAGAATGGGTTCAAACTGCCTGTATTATTTATTTTATAGATTAATAAAGGGAATTAGATCATATTTATTTAAAGGGTTAGTTCCCTGAATTTATTTTTAAGCTTTTTTCTAAAGGAGTTCACACAACTGACAGGCAGAACCAAAGTTTTGGGTTATCATTTTCTTTAATTGTATCGGTTTGATCGGCTTAGCTTCAGTTCCTCACTTTGGCAAGTGCACTGAAGACGTTTCATGACAGACCCACGTCCCGTGGTTATCGTCTACAGCTGCTGCATCTACCTGAACGTGACTGACGTGTAAACTTGTGTCTTCTTCAGTTGACTTTAGATTTCTCTGTCAGACCATATCACTAGTACATACCTCATCTCTTTCTTATCTCATGCCGCTCTTTTCTCTTCTTCTTACTTTGTGTTTTTTTTTTTTTTTTTATTGGCTTGGGTAGCTTCCTGTTACTTCCTGTTACTTCCTGTTACTTCCTGTTACTTCCTGTCACTGGTCCGAAAGTGTCAAACATCCCAACGAGTCCGATTCTTTTCGCAGACTTATTTGATCATGTGGAGGTTTCAAACCTTAACTTTTTTAAATGTTAATATTAATTGATTTTAATTTTGTAAGGAGAGGAAAAAACAATGAAGTCAAGAAGAAAAACTTAGAATAATAATAACAACTCAGATAAATAATAATAATAATACACTAGTGTATCAGAAAGCGGATTTTGTGGAAACTCAGTTTTCCCTTTCCAGAAAGCAAGGTAAGTTAAACTCAGAGTCAGTCCCCGCAGAAACTTACTCTGCGAACCTTACCTGCTCGTTGGCAGATCTTTTCCAACAAAGCCTGAGTTTGTTTCTCACTCCTGCTCCTTCTGAGCATGAACAGAGCCGTCAGACGGAAAGTGTCCGTCCCTCATTTGTCACATGATACATTTATGTCAGGAGAGGAATGAGACCCAGATTGGACCTGCTTTCATTCCGTGATTTATCTGATTAACTCCAATATCTCAGACATCTCACACCGTGGACGTCTCTCACGTCGCAGAAATGTCTCTGAGTTGCTCTCGGGGTTTCTGGTTTGTTTTTCAAACAGAAGCTTCTCCTACACCATTCGCCAATTTTTGGTACTGAAACTAGTGAGAAAACATCATTAGACACACATTATAAATAAGATTGAAACCAAAGTGAGGTATAATCATGAACTTATCTGCCATCCACCAAATTTATCCCGGTCGGGGGTCGCAAAATAGTCTAGACGTCAGGTAACCCTCGTGGGCTCATCTAAAAAACGCATGGGGGGATCCTGAAGCGTTTTCAGAGAAACATAAAAGGATTAACTTTATATTTGTATTTTATTGTCAGCTGTTTTCACGTGCCCTTAGTGCCCGTTAATGAAAATAAAAATCTGTCTGTCCATATCATTCCAACACCTTTTTATTTTTATTTATAATTCTTTCCTTCAGAGAAAATGCAGTGAAATCTAGTAGATGCATTCACTCAGGCAGCAGGTTCTCCTTTACCAGCTTCCTCTCCTTTTCTGATGAAGCCGCCTTTCTCCTCTTTTGAATTCAATAAATACACCCGCTTGAGTGCGCTAAACTTCCTACTCAAATGTTATTAAGAGAAGAATAGAATGAAATAACTTAATTGTCATTGTTGCAGTACAATGAAAGGCAGTTTAGCTGCTCTTAGATCGGATCTTGGCAGTGTGCAAAATACAAAATACAAAAATACAGTTGAGCACAAGGAAACCATGGTGACCACTGCGTCTAGCCAGTTGCCATGGTGAATCAGGATGTCGGGGTTCCATTGATGGAGGCTCTTGAACGTCATCTTGCTTGATTTTAACTTAGAGTTGATTTAACCAACTCATTTCAGCTGGAACCAAAAGCTCTGTTTCTCATCTAAGGCTTGGTCCAGCCAGAGCTCAGGGATAAACTCTTGTTAAACCCACTTCCTGAAATTACATCCCAGAAATTTGAATGTTGTTAAAAGTCAGAAAGTTCAGACCAAACGTCGGACATGTGACAGCAACCAATCACATTCATAGTAACCAAAAATGTGAGACATTTCAGCCGCATGTTATTCCTAGAACCCAATGAGGACACGTCTGACCCGTCTTCCTGCCTTCCTGCCTTTTCTGCTCTCTCTGTGTCTTGTTTTTTGTTCCATTGTGGGAGGGCTTGTATCATTGTTTCACTGGAATCACACAGAGCAGCAGAAAAGACTCTTGGCAGATATTTAGAGAGAAGAGCTCAAAAAAATTCATTTATGTGTGTGTGCGTCTCGTTAGACCTGGCCTCTGAGTCGGGTTCGCTGACGGCGCCGCCGCAGCACTAGAAAGTAGTACATTAAGCAGTGAGTATTTGGGGATGTAATATGACTGCAAAGCAACGAAAGGACAATAGAAACACCTATTAAAACGATTCTCCAACATAAGAAGGACTGAAGCGGATGTTATAATGATTACAGCACATTACCGGCTCTGTGTAGTCCACACAATGGTTCCTGTCCAGCTCTCAGTGTGCTAATGAGATTATACCTGAGCTATTTTATGCCCTATGTAGGTAAATGGATTATCACCAGGAGGGGGTTTGTACCTATTGTTAAAAGACATGTTTTTATTCCTGTGTGCACTCTGTCACCCACACCTACACAGCTACACACACACACACACACACACACACACACACACACACACACACACACACACACACACACACACACACACACACACACACACACACACACACACACACACACACACACACACACACACACACACACACACACACCACTCATGCCAATATTGTTCAATCATGACGGTGGATGGATTTTGGCACAAACGTAGAAGCTCGTTAATGCTCAACATTAAGGACCGTTACAGAGTCGGACTCTCCTGTCTCTGCACAATTATCTTATCGTTATATGTGGACATTTTCTGACCACGTCTGAGAGCGTGCTGCCGTGATCTAAGAACGAGAAATGACAAATACCTCGGACATGATGAAGACGGCTCAGCAGCGACTCCACTGCATGAGAGCATTCAGGACAAACTATCTGGACTAGAAGCTGCTGGTGGTCCTCCATCGCTGCTGCTTCCAGAGGAAGCTCCCGCCGCCTTTCCAAAGCCCCAACCTTCCTCAAGGACTCCACCCATCCTGCACATCACCTGTTTGACCTTTAACCCTTTAGCAGACGCTGAAGGATCATCAAAAGTTGCCCCTCCAGACTAAGAACACATCAAATCTTTTCCTTGTGTCTTCAGATCACCTGAGTGAAGTATTGGTCCCTGCGGCCGCCAATACCTATTTTGTGAAAAATTGTTCCATACAAGCTCCTAACGAGACAAACTGCCTCCTGTGAATGTTGTATTTGTGGAGGCTGTCTTTGATCGGTTGCTGTTGTTTATCATATGCTCCTACATGCACTGACCAAGAGTTGCTCTCCTAATCTTGTTGTGTTCTATACAATGACTATAAATCTTCCACATCTAGTAATCTGATGGATAAAGTGAAGTGTTAAAGTTCTGTACAATATTTTCATCAGAATATCAATTGACTGACTGATAGAAGATTCCTTATAAAACCATATTATTTCAACCTTTTAAGGTATTATTACTTCATATCTAATATATTGAAGCATCCATCACCAGAGCAGGGGACTTTCCAAACATGGTCTCCAGTTACAGAAACATTACGATCATTATACATCTAATAATAATCTAGGGCGGGAAATAATATGAGTCTAATCCAATAGAATTTAAATAAACCGGATTTTCTCTGTCGGTGATCTGAGGTGAATGATGGTGTGCACCAATGGCCTCGGGTACAATGGCCTCTCTAATTTACTTAGCATAATCTGATATTAACTAATTGTCTGCAGAATTGTCTCCTTTATAGATCATGAGATTCTAACGGGCAGCTGTACAGGTGTCAGCACTCTGAGCTGGGTCTCCTGCTGCTCCCTGCTGTCTCCACCTCACAGCCGACACAACAGGACCAGCCGCTAGATAGACGGCATCGATGAATGAAATAGGAAGATCATTTATTGATGCATCTTAGCTGATGATGGAGTACAGTTAATAAAGTTACATCTCAGCTTTAGATACATCTAACTGAGTTTTACTATTAGCAGCCGTGGGGAAAGCTGTGGGTGTAGTTTTCTACACTTTCTATAGCGATTGTCTTTTTCAAAAGGTTTAGATGATCTTATATACTTAACAAAAGACAACATTTGTCCAGACAAAAAAGGTTAAAGGTTAAAAAGGTTACAGGCACACAGTAAATATATGTTTCATTCGACATTCAGAATCTGCAGCAGAATTCCGTTTCCTGTGAAGTCAACATCCGCTACAAGCAGAAACTGCACAAGCTACAACATACTGACAATCATTCCTTTTTGTGATGGCGGCTGGTTTGTGTATTTGTAAAGAACAGGAGAGGCAGAGAGAGAAAGGAGAGGAAAGAGAGAGTAAGACACCGAGATAGAGATGAGAGAGAGAAAAGGCAGAAAGAAAGGAACTGGAGGAGATAGAGAGAGATGGATAAGGATGGGGAAGAAAAAGATTTGGGGGAGGGGAGTCCCTTGTTTCCTCCTCCACTGCTCAGCCTACATGCTCCACAAACCTACTCTACAACTGAGAAGAAAGAACTGCATCAAAGGTTCACTGTGGTTCAGGCGTCCCAAATATGAAGAAATGTGTCCTGTCATTTTAAATTCTGCTGGACCCACTGAAGAAACGACAGGCGGTGAAAACACTTGTTTGAGAAGGCATTACTTATTCTTGTCTTAAAATCCATATAAAGTCAGTTTTCATTAAATAAATATAAAAATATGCCGCCTTTTCTATTTAAAATCCACATTTAATTAATGAGTAATTAAAGAGAAATCTTTTACTTTGTCATTTGTAATCACATTCATCTCATATATCTTATATAATTATCCTCATGCTAACTGAGTTATATATCCTTCCTTCCATCTATCATTCCACTCCCTCTCCCTCTCTCTCTCTCTTTCACACTCTCCCCCTCCCTTACTCTCTCCCTGTCCTCCTCATCCTCCCAGAGCCCAAGAATTATTCCGCCAAGCCATGCGTTCCCCGGTCGTCCGTTTGGAAGTCGTTCCCTCCTCCAACAGAGAACACTTTGAGAAGAGCCTGATTGGTCAGCTCCTTGGCGCCGGTCCCGACGGCAGCCCTCGTTTTGGCAAAACTAGAGAGCCGCCCCCACCTCTCAAAGCCAAACCTTGCTTCAAGCCCTCTGAGAATCCAGCCACACGATTGGCTGGAGAGGAGACAGGCTCAATGGAAGCTGTTCTCAGTGTAAGTTTAATGTTTGCTGCATCAGAGATGAAATCTCACATACGTGTTTACACGTAGACATTTATCCTCTTCCTGCTTATTTCCTTCAATTACTAAGTTGACTTTTTTTCAAACACATAATAGTGTCAGTATCACAACGGTGAAATGGCTGATATTTTGAAACCATTTGATACACAGCCATATAGCTTTACGTCAGTGTCCTATTAGATAAAAAGGCAGTGTAGTGTTTCCCATATATAGGCTCTACCTGGCCAGCCCGCCCAGGTAAATTAAGACCCTCCCAGGTAGGTTCACACCCACCTGTGTGTTATTCTGCTGAATCTTAGTGAACACTTTGGAAGATAAACAGTCTCCAGGTGCGGTCTGAATGTTCATTGACCCACAACAATGTGGAAATACAACAGACGCCGTTAGCCTAATGCTAACATATAATGGGAGTTGCCATATACAGACAAACATAATTAGCATTGACGCCGAGATCATAATCATAAGATAAACAAGTATGTACAAATAAATTAATTCACTCAACGTGTATTTGGATAAAAGTAACATGATTATTAAACAGAAACGGCAGGAGTCACACCGCTGCTCCTGCAAATTCAGCCGGGCTCCACAAGCACAACCCACTGTTTTCCTGCTTTTCTTTGGCCTTTTGAAGCAGACAATGACAATAAAGACGGTTTTAGGTGTGAGCGGGGTCTTGTTTTACGCCGCTCACGTCTTCGTGTCTCCTTGCCTCTGCTAGCATTTCCATAAAGAAATGGCTGAGACAGAATTGTTCTTCCGTCGAGCTTATAACTCACAGTCTGTGGTGGGGGTGTGGCCTGAAGCGTTAAGTCCTCTTTGTGGGGCTTCGTATCGGATCAAGGTTCCAGGTGTGCTGGCACCTTTAACACCATGACTAATCTATGGACATCTTAACCTCTCATTTAATGTTCAGTGTGTTGACTGCTGTGGAATCTACTTCACTGCTCTCCATGTGTCGACTTAGACCCCCAAACACAGGAGTGAGAGTCCCCTCCTGAAGAAAACTCCTGCCCTCTCCAACATGGTGTCCAATAAGAGAGGAGGACGGAGACTGAGAATCGATCTGAAGAAAGGTGAGGAACACTCAGGCGTCCTCTGAGACTCAGGTGTCCTTTGAGTCCTGTGACGGCAGCGTTTCCCATGCTAACGATGCTAACAATCCTGTATCACAGCAAACACGCCGTCCTTTGATGATTGCAAAGAAGAACCAACACATTTTCTATTTTCAATCATAACTGAAATACTATTCAAAGGAATTAAAATAAAGAATAAAATAATGAAGATACATTTATAAAATAAACCAATAATACTATGAATGAACATGTTTAATGATCAAATAACAAGAACATGAAAAAATGTAAAAACGAATAAAATAAATAAAATAATGTCTGACTTCATGACAACATCCAGAAACAAACATTTGCGTTTACTCGTATCGCTTTGCTTTGATGAGAAATATAACCCCGCCTCCCAAAATGTTAGGATTGCGTTTGGTTATTCATCATTGCATCCTTCAGTAGCCGTGAAGTTTACACCTTTCAGTATTAGGGTACACAGTTTTGAACAGAACAGGCAGACGTCATTGTTAAAGTTCACAAAATGTTTTGCTTTATGTAAGACTAATATGGTTGAATGTTATAGCCTAGGTTTACCATTTGTACTACAAATTGAAGCTAGATATTGTTTTGGAATTTATTGACGTGGGAAATATTTAGAAGAAGGTTCTTATTTCTGACGCGTTTATGCAGCTTCTACTTTGAATGCACTGTTTATTTTCAGCGCTTACATATGAAGGATATTCACTTATCATAGAAAAGGCACATATTCTGTCTGACCAGTCTTTTTTAATCTATATCTTTCCACTCGTTCATGCTTCTCTGTTAAAGTCTAATTATCCGTGTGTTCATTATTAACAGGCTTTAGTTCATTCCATTCTCTGAATGTGTATGATCTCACTTCAGTCCTCTGGCTCTGATCGCAGCATTGTGCTTACTCTGATAAAGTCCCCTTTCTCTGCTCCCTGGCTGACTCTCCTCCCTCTCTCCCTCTCTCCCTTCCTCCCTCCATCTTCCTAATTCCTTCTCTTCAGGGTCTATTAAGTCTTTATTGATCAGTTCATTTCTGCTGATATGAATTCATACCGGACAAAACTGCTGACTCGGCTCTGCTAAAGAGACCAGACTAAATTAAGTCTATAAAACACACAACTAGTTTCCCATTCAGCCTGTGTGCCCGTGTGTGTGTGTGTGTGTGTGTGTGTGTGTGTGTCCTGTTTCTGCTCATGCATGCGTGTTTATGGCTGCTTTAACACAGGTTTATATCTGCAGGTTTTTCCCTGATCACTATTTCAATCTTCTTCACCTCTCTTTACAGATCATTTACTTTCCACCGCGTGGCACTCATTGCTCGTTTACCATCTCCTTCTCCTCCCCCTCCACCCCACATCCAAACACATCTCTAAAACCTTCATACCTACAGATACTGAAGTAGCAGCCATAGCTAATGGGTTTAGTGCGACATCCACACAGAATCGCTGTGTCAGCAGTCCTGTGTTAAAGTTGTTTGAGTCTGTGGAGCTCATACCTTATATAGAGGCAGGAAGTGAACAGCTCTACGGGATACGTGGGTGCAGAGATATTCCCCTTATCACGCCTCATCTTGCTATTCACAAAATGTGTGTGTTTACCCGTGTGTGTGTCCAGGTTCAGAAGGCCTGGGTTTCACCGTCGTAACCAGAGATTCTTCAATCCACGGCCCTGGTCCCATTCTCGTCAAAAACATTCTGCCACGTGGAGCCGCCGTCAAAGATGGACGCCTGCAGTCTGGAGACCGCATCCTTGAGGTATATTAGATCTTCTTCTTAAGAGAAAGATCGTTCTTTTAGATTACAACACACTCGAGGCATTCAGGGAAACATCAGATATGGATGGCGCTTTCACATCTAAATGTCTGGATGGGGTTCTGTTGTAGATGTTGTTTGGTGGGTTTCACTTTCTAAGTTTTGGATCCTACTGCGACTAGTAAAAACTAAAAACTAACTAAACTTAATATTATATATTTATTGAGTTTTGTTCATATATATACAATCATCAAAATCATTTCTCAGTTTTTTAGTTTTTTCTTTTTGCATTGAGGTACATAAAAATGAAAAATAAATAAAGTGAACACAAATAGTTATTGCTGCAATCTTTCATTATCTGAGATTGGGAGGAGGAACGTCTGTGTTCTGGTATTTATACCTGACAGCCTATCAGATAATCCACAGCATCAGGTCATTCATCAAAATACAGATTGTCTCACTCGGAGTCACTTTGTCCATGACACGGCTCCTTCTCATCATTCCTGACGGTTGTTTCAGAGTAGGCACTTCCTCCTTCTACCCCTTTGTGTGGTTCTTCTTACTTCTTACCGGTGAGGGTTTTTACTAGATAAGTTCTAGTTCTGTCCACTGGCCTGCAGCCCTTTCTGTTTCAAACCAGAGAGAGGATCAACAGGTTATACTAGTAGTTCTATTATCATGGTATTCTACATCAGGCCAGTTTGAACTCGCTGAATGCACCTTTTATTAAAATGATTCCTTCCTCTCGTATCCTCTCTCTCTCATCCTTGGAGAAAATGTTTTCTGATTCTGTCGTCCGCCTTTATCTTAATGAAATACCTCAGGACATGAAAGTGTCACTTAAAGTCAAGGTTACGAAGAGATGCAAGATTAGGCTGGACTGAAAATCAGGTAAGAGCTGCATCGTGGGTTTGGCTCCCAGGGGTTTGGGCGCCGTTATTTCCTGTAACCAAAAATGGGTAGAAAAGCAAAAAGCAGATTCTGGCAGCAAATACAAGAACAACAAGAAGATTCTACAGACGATTGAAGTTTCTCTGCTGAATGTAGACCAGCAACAAACGATAGAAGTTTGACTAAAAAGATTTCTAGCAAACACATTTACAAAATATCTTGACAGACATTTCCCCAGAATGTTTTGATAAGTGGACAATCAAAAATGTGATGAAGGTATAAACCCTCAGAGATTATAGGTTTTTTTGCAGGATTGTGAAAAATCTTGGTGCAACTTATTCTGCAACACTAGTGTAATCTGGAGCCTGTGAATAATTTATGTGTTTGGTAGTGGATAAACAAGCTGTAGCTCATCTTTAGCTCCTTCCTTCTTCTCTGCTTCTTCTTGTTTTGCTTATTAGCCTGTTACAACCTCATGTATTCGGTCATAATTACCTAAAGAAGGGTCCCTTCACATTGTAAAAGAGCTGAACCGTGGTTCAAACTGAAATCTCCAAAGGTCTGGACCAAACGAAGCCCATGGCTAGCTGGTTCAGAAGAAGAAGGTTGTTACGATGAGGCTGAAGTGGAGGTGTTCTGTGTTTGCGTGCACAGGTCAACGGCGTGGATATCACAGGAGTGGGCCAGGAAGAGTTGGTGTGTATGCTGCGCAGCACGCGCCAGGGAGAGAGTGTGTGTCTCGTGGTGCTGCGGCCAGAAGAAATGTTCCTGCCCCGCGAGATGGTAAGAACCAACACCAATTCCTCTACTCTGGCTACTCTAGCCGGGGTAACACGATTGTCTGCTTGTCTGATGGGTCATGGCAAATTTTGTGTTCAAGGAAACCGCAAAGACTCACAGATGCACACTCACATTTTATTTATAACCTCGACCTCCTTTAATCTTACAATCTTTGGTCCAATCCACAGGCGTGCCTGGATGATGCTCAGCTCAGCAGCCTGTAGGAAGGTTTCTTTCTCTAGACATCATTTCATCAATCATGTCCTCCCTTTTAATCTAAATATCATTCAACGCTGTGTTTGATACAACTCCACTCTGATTGATCCGATGAAACAAATCCTTAGGCTTTATACGGACATGACTCAGTTCTGTTCAGTTCTTTCCTCACTGCATTGTTTCTCCTGGATTTATACTCACCTTTGATTAATAAACTCTTACATTATTCATCTCTGCTCTTGTTTCCATGCTTTCTCATTCTGACTATGTTGTGTATGCATATAATTATTAATTATAGCTCTCTGCTCTGTTCAAACTAATACGGTTTGTCTTTAACACGATAACTCGCTGAAATCATTATCTCTGGCTGTTTAGTCATCGTTCCACCAATAGAGTTTCTTCTCATGATTAAGCGTCTTCAATTGTCCAGAATGGTTTTTAAAAATGCTCCTTGATTTCACTCTCTTTTCATCCAGTACTCCAAACTTCCTGAGACACGCCTTAGAACAAGAAAAGACACAAATCTTTGAATGATGAATCAACTATCTGTGCGGATGGAGGGATAAATGGAGGGAGGGATGGATGGATGGATGGATGGATGGATGGAGGGAGGGAGGGATGGATGGATGGATGGAGGGAGGGATGGGGGAGGGAGGGATGGATGGATGGATGGAGGGAGGGAGGGAGGGATGGATGGATGGATGGAGGGAGGGATGGGGAGGGAGGGATGGAGGGAAGGAGGGATGGATGGATGGAAGGAGGGAGGGATGGATGGAGGGAGGGATGGGGGAGGGAGGGATGGATGGATTTATGGACGGATAAATGGATGGATGGAGGGAAGGATGGAGGGAGGGATATGGGAGGGAGGGATGGAGGGAGGGATGGATGGATTTATGGACGGATAAATGGATGGATTGAGGGATGGATGGATGGAGGGATAAATGGATGGATGGAGGGAGGGATGGGGAAGGGATGGAAGGATTGATGGGGAGGGATGGATCTGTGGATGGATGGATGGATGCATGGGAGGGATTTGGGATGGATGATGGATGGAGGGATAAATAGATGGGGGAGGGACGGATGTGTGGATGGATGAGGGATGGATGCATGGAGGGATGGATGGATGGATGGATGGATGAGGGATGGATGGATGGATTGATGGATGTATTGAGGAGGGATAAATGGATGTGTGGATGGATGGATGGAGGGATAAATGGATGGGGGAGGGATGGATGTGTGGATGGATGAGGGATGGATGGATGGATGTATGGAGGGATGGATGGATGGATTGATGGATGGCTGGATTGATGGATGTATTGAGGGATAAATGGATGTGTGGATGGATGGATGGAGGGATAAATGGATGGGGGAGGGATGGATGGATGGATGAGGGATGGATGGGAAGGACTTTATTGATGATAGAAAGACGGTACGATATAAGACTAATATTCAAGAGAAATAGTAAAAATATGCAAATAAAGAAAAAATGTTAAGCCCTGTTATAATAATTGTGTGTGAGAAAAATATATAATAAAGATGATAAAACTATTCTTAACGCAAACATTTCACAGTGAATGGTAGAAAATAACAAGTCTAGGAGAGTCTAGGAGAATTCAAATCTATTAGAGAGGTGTGTGAAAACACGATACACTACAACAGTAGATGATACAGAATGTTGATTGTTAAACCTTATATACGTTTTGATTATGATACCTTATATTTTGATTGGTAAAACCTTAAGTATGAATCCTTGATAAAATTGGTCTTAAATATTTGAAAGTGAATAAAGTATATAATGAATTACAAAAAGTAAATATCACAGTAATTAATATATTGTGTTATTATATCCCTAAAATGTGGGGGATATTATGGAAACATCAATAACGTCTGCCGCTCCGGATCCTTCATTTTAAGGCGATAACTTGATTACTTGTTCTAGGATCATTTTCAAGTGATAAGAGAGAGAGAGAGAGAGAGAGAGAGAGAGAGAGAGAGAGAGAGAGATGTGTTGCTCATTTCCGACACTATGGGGAATTTTGTCTCCTAAAGTTTATGGGCCACAAATACTCAAGCATTGGTTGGATTTTGGTGGGGATCTACATTATATACATGTGTTTTACTTCAATAGTTCATATTTTACTCACTAGGGGGAGCTTCAAACGGAAAACACTTTTACGGACATAACTTCTAACGTCTGTCCAGTTTAGTTCAAACTCAGGGCAGATTAATTGAGTGAAGGAGATCTATCTTTTCCTATTTCACTCTAAATGTTCACATTTAATCACTAGTGGGAGCTTTTTTTTTGTGTCTTTGTTTCGATAAAACAGTTTTTCAGACAAACCTCAATAATGATATCCCAGATCAATTTTATACCCCTTAAACTTTGGGGGAGTTTTATATCTTGTGCATATTGTTCTATACTTTTAATATTTCACGTTTTATTCACTAGGGGGAGTTTTTTGTTTTTTGTTTACAAAAAAAAAGTAGTTAGTTGATTTAACTTTATACCACCAAAGACTTCATTGCGAGGAAGAACTTTGTTTATTTTGTGAAAGTACAATTATTTACTTTTGACACTAGGGAAAGCATTACCTCCAAATGTTTTTGTGCCATAATTACTCAACCGTTTATAGCCTGGAGGAGATCTATGTTGTTAATATCCTACATTTAGCCATCTTTTAATGGGGTAGTCATATCTTTCTCACTTCTGGGAGATTTCTTTGATAGAAAAAAAAAAAATTGGAAATAACTTCACATTTAATTATTGGAGTTCAATCAGGGGGACTTTCGAAGGGGTTAGGGTATTTTCTGTGGATATTTTCCTGAGTCGGGACGACAGCGTGGGTCTAGTTACTCTTTGGAAGATCAAAAAAAAGAAGAAGCACCACAAACATGGACACTATAGTGTGTGTTTGATAAACAGTTACTCTGCAGCCCATGACTGGATTGCTGGTTGTTTTAGTAAGAGATCATGAACGTTCTTCAGCCGCTCACTAGTCAGGAAGCTGACAACCATCAGAGTTAGCATCAGGAAGCTTAGATGCATTCATTAACCATCAAACATCCCCAAACATCTCAGCCCTCTCGACAGCCTCCAACTTTAATGACCATTGTGATTGTTCCAACTCGCCACACCTTTGGGTCATTTCTTTTCTTCTTCACTGTTTACTGTCCTTCTCATGGGGCCTTTTGTGTCTCTTTCCACTCTTTTTCACAAAGGTTTCCTGAACGTCTGTCAGGAAGTTCCACTCAGACATCAACGTGACCCAGAGCTCCAAAGGAAACGCTTAGTCGGCAGACAGGAAATAGAGCGATATACTGTTGTGTGTTAGAAAATGAACATGTAGATCAGCAAGTCCACAGTTTGTCAAACGTACCAGTGTCTGATCTTCATGCCCCTCATCTTTACCGGCTGAAAATCACCAGGCACCGAAAACCAAAGTCTTAACTCTTACCAACTGACTGATTGATCAGATTGAAATCCTCTCTTTGGCTAATGGGATGTATATCAGCGGCTCTGTTTATGAAATGATTTGCAAAAAGCCTGTGTGGCTCACACAGTTCACTTCCTGTGATATAACCTCCTGAACACGTCAAAGTCTACGAGTGAGCTTAAAGTCATATGAGGGCGCTCAGAGAGAAGGATTTTTTCTCTGTCGAGGAAATGTATTAACCTCGCCACGATGTTTCCGTGACTCACCCTAACATGCTCTGATTGGCCCGCTGTGATCCTGATGTAGCTGACGTCCTCTCAGTGAGGGTCTCTCTAGTGGGGCAGGTCATGGTGTTGCCATAGTAGCACTCATAAAAAAAAAGAAAGAATAAACCCTGGATTCACACCGTCTGCCAGACAGACCTCAAGATTTAATCATCTGGTGACCAGGGCCCACCTTTCCATGGAAACAAGTCTTTTCCAAACTTTTTGAGTCATCGCCCACGGACAACCCACCCAGACAAACAAACAGCGCTCGACCTCCTTCAGCTGACAAGGCAAAGACACGTGTCTGATCAGCTGTCTTTCAGCTCGCAAACAAACAAACAAACGTACCTCACGAGGCAGCAGGAGCCTCATGATCACACGAGATCAGCTAGAGACGCCACGCCTCGCTCTGATTTAACAAACGGTGCTCGTCATCAGAACGCAGTCATTTGCACCGAGTGTCTACTGACGGCGGTGGGTGTGGTCTTATTGTGACAACAAGCAAATAGTCTTCATGAGAAAAACAACAGCAGAAGCTCCTCAATAGATCAGCTTACATGCTGTCATAGCAGCGTTTAGATCAGCTCTGTAGAGTTTCATCAGTCAAAGAACGGCAAAACGTCTGACTGAAGGCTTTTCTACCTTTACAAATATTAAATCAGCTCTTTTGTTGATTTGATGGGTTGAAGTTGGTTGGAGTTCGCTCATTTCTCACTGACGATGTACATAAGTTCCACAGTATTTGAATGTGGGACTTACTACATGAGTAAGTTACTTACTCAGTAGTGATCAAACAGGATCTGGTGTTTACATGCGCCGAGCATCAAGCACGATGGAAACAGCTGTGAACAGCCGTGTGGCGAGTATACAAGAAGATTTATGATGGGTTTTATCAGATGATGGCCGTCTGTCATGTGATCAGGAGTCTTTCTTCAGTTATTGTCATGCGTCTAATCAAAACCAGCTTGATAAGAAGTCATGCGTACTCACATGAGGCTTATATAAGAAAGCCTTCATGGAAACTCTGTACGACATCACCCTGACTAAAGTTACATCATCAAAACCTTAACTAGGATCAAGTTAGCTAGAGAGGCAGTGTTGTGTGGTAAACCGACCAGAAACGTATTGTTAGCAGACATCATCTGAAGAACCAAGATCCACACCAGGATCAGAGACCTTCACCAGTGGTCTTCCTCCATGATCAGAGACCTTCACCTTTGGTCTTCCTCTATGATCAGAGACCTCCACCAGTGGTCTTCCTCCATGATCAGAGACCTTCGCCAGTGGTCTTCCTCTATGATCGGAGACCTTCACCAGTGGTCTTCCTCCATGATACGAGACCTTCTGCAGTGGTCTTCCTCTATGATCAGAGACTTTCACCTGTGGTCTTCCTCCATGATCAGAGACCTTCACCAGTGGTCTTCCTCCATGATCAGAGACCTTCACCAGTGGTCTTCCTCCATGATCAGAGACCTTCTGCAGTGGTCTTCATCCATGATCAGAGACCTTCACCAATGGTCTTCCTCCATGATCAGAGACCATCTGCAGTGGTCTTCCTCCATGATCAGAGATCTTCACCAGTGGTCTTCCTCCATGATCAGAGACCTTCACCAGTGGTCTTCCTACATGTTCAGAGACCTTCACATGTAGTCTTCCTCCAATGATCAGAGACCTTCACCAGTGGTCTTCCTCCATGATCAGAGATCTTCACCGGTGGTCTTCCTCAATGTTCAGAGACCTTCACCTTTGGTTTTCCTCCATGATCAGAGACCTTCACCAGTGGTCTTCCTCCATGATCAGAGACCTTCACCAGTGGTCATCCCCCATTTTATTTTCTGAGTTAATTCTTTTAAAGTTGGTATGAGAAACCAAGTCTCTGTTGTGATGTATTTTATTTAATGCCGGCATCATACACTAGTTAAAACTCTGGGGACGGAGAGATCAGGAAGTGTACCGTTCCACTTTTCATGTGCTAGAGTTTTCCCTCCAAATGTTTAATTTGAGATATAATCTTCTCCCATGTGATGGAATGAGGGTTGAATCAGACTTAAGGTTCTTATTTGGAATGGCTTAGGGTTAATATGGAGCATTCTAGTTCTGGTTACGCTTTTAAAATGATTCTTATTTAGATCAAGGGGTCCATGTAAAACGTCTCAGAGCAGTTTTTGGATTTTCGTTGCTGCATTGTTAGAAGCCGGTGGTGCTGCTGAAGACGGACTGGGTTATCCCAACACACTCCTTAAATGTTAGATTTGTTCCCGCTGTTGTTTGTGAATTTTAATAAATGAGCACACAAATTATGTCTCTGCAAAAAAGAACAGATGTGGTGGGAAACTGTGGAAAGACGTGTTTGTCTAAAGGCAGACTAATGAGGCTCCAGCCTCATTGCCCTGGAATGTAGAATGAGGATGAAAATGGATGGTTTGAATCTACTTTGCAGTTTTAGAGCAAAAACTGATAAATTAAAATCGTAAGCTGCATTTTTTTCACTCTGCTCAGCTCTGATTGAATTGATCATTTTAGGTAGATTCGGTCTGTGTCTGCATGTTTGTCTGAATGATTTCAAAACGCAACATGTGGCAAGAAACAAGAAACAGCAGATGGACCGAGAAAAGTCCTCTGACGTTTTCTGGATAAAATGAAAGGAGAGAAAATTTAATATTGTCCAAACTTATTGACAAGGTGAAGGTCACTCCTTAGTTTGGAGGCCGTGTCCACATTTTCATATCTTAACAGAATATGTTTATATCAAATATATGCACATAAAATAAAATGTAAATGGCAGCATCTCCTATAGCAGCCCCTGGTCAAGCCTAGAAGGTTGTTTAAGATCTAAGATGTCGTAAATGTAACTGAAAACCAGACGAAACAACTCAGTTTCCCCATCATCCTACATCTTAAAAGCAACAATCCCACGATAGCTAGAAGCTGAAAATGTCAGTCATTGGTTATAAAAAACCCATCTGAGGATGTTGGGATGACAGTAATGGTGGTCCTGACTCCGCCCCCTTCATGAAATCCATCCCAAAGTTTATTCCTCGTTCAGTCCTAATTTCACTGAAATCCATCAAGTGTTTTTGGCGACGGTGGCTCAGTTAGTACAGCAGTCCACCACTTATGTGAAGGTCGGTGGTTCCATCCCCGGCTCCTGTGATCCACATGTCGAAGTGTTCCTGAGCAAAATACTGAGCCCCAAGTTGCCCCCAATGGCTGTTCCATTGGTGTGTGAATGGTTAGTCCTCCTACCGGCGCCTTGCATGGCAGCCTCTGTCCTGAATGTATGAATGTTTGTGTGCCGGGTGAATGCTGGCTCCCTTTGAGCAGACTAGGAAAGCGCTAGATAAGTACAGACCATTTACCGTTTATATCTGCTAAAGTCTGACGATCAGATCAGGAACCAGTTCAGAGGTAATCTGAAGACCAGACAGCAGCCAGTAGAAGAAGGGAGGAGGCTTGATGGTTCTCTGCTTCCAGTCATGATCAATAATGTGTATTATTCTGTCTTTTCCTGTCACTCTGAAACCTGTTCCAGCTTGTTCTTGTCTTCATCTTTGTGTGGGGAAAATGAGCACATCCCAGTTTCATATATTTTCTTATAAAGTGAGAAAGGCTCTCAAGATTTTTGTTGTCCACGTAAATAAATAAATGAGTAAAAACGATGATCCGCCGTGTTCCAGAAGACGTTTAACCTCAATATGGATATTTCCTGAGAGCGTTTAATGATTCACGGAAGGTTGATGCCAGCTTGTTTGTGTTACCGGAGAGGAAGCAGAAGAAGAATGATGATGAAATGATGGAAGGATCTTGTCAGTCTTCTCCTCCCCCTCTTCCGTTGTCTCATTTTAGCCCACCATCTGGTGCAGTCTGCTAATGTCTGAGCTCGCTGTAGAACAAAGACATTACACCATCTCCGCTCTCTCTCACACACGCGCACACACACTTAATGTCACTGTTTATATGACATACAATCATACAATATTCATACAAATTCCACAATCTAACAAGTCAACATGCACCTGCTGTGTTGGCTCTCTGTAAAGGCATTTAGCAGAGACAGGCCCCCAGCGCCTCACCCATGCAGCGTGGAAATAAAGACCTATACATAATATAACCTACACATAAACAGGCACTCGCCCGCTGAGCTGGCTCCAGCCTTCAAACCAGTGTTTGAAACAAAGATGCTCTTTTCTGCTTCCAGACATTTCACACCTTCTCTCCCTCTCCCTCTCCCTCTCCCTCTCCCTCTCTTCCTCCTGCTCTTGCACCAAGCACGAGAACCTCCTTGTTTACCTCTTTTAAATGCAATCTGTTAAAGTTTGAAATTCAGCAGCTAGGAGAAAAAAAAATCCAGAGTTTGTTCACGCTCTCTGCTGAATTTCACAACAACACGATTTAATGAGGTAACGAGACATTAAAGACAAATCATGAAATACGTGTGAAGAATTGACTGAACTGTAATAGGAAAAATAGTTCACCCAGATCCTCACAAGGAAAAATGTTCCCATTTAATTTGGTCAGTCCTTCCAGTCATGTTTTAAGGCATTTAAAAAGAAAACTACGAGATAAACCCAGGGCTTCTTCCCTTGGTGCTGCTACTCTTTTCTCAAACAGTTTAACTGCTGGACATGAGATTTCTTTCCTTTCTGACTGTATTTATTCACACAAGAGGCTTCAAGTTTCCCTTCAGTCTTACTTCTAAACCAGATCAGGTTGGTCTCAGAACTTTTCTCAAAACGCAAAAATCTTCCAGCATCACAAATTTAGATCAAACTTAACTTTATTGTTGTTCAGGATGTCCACACAATAGAACACAATTAGGTTCTGGATCAGAAGCATCTGACCTTTTATAGAAATTTAAGAAATCGCTAAAAACTAAAGGAATCATCAGAGAAGAAAAAAACAATCCACATAACTATGATTTAGTCATAAATAAACTATAAGTGCACATGGTAAGGACATTACACAAAAGAAACATAGAAAATTGCCATAGAAATCAGAAAAATGAACATGATGTTGATAGTAGAGAAGAACCAGTCCATCAGTGCTGCTGTGCATGGAACCCAACCTGTACCTCAGGTGAGTGGGAGCAGACTGACATGTGCCTGAAATATCTAAATAATCAAACTGAAGAATTCCAGACATGATGCCAATCGTGAAATTTCAACGGAATTGTTTGAGGAGACGTCTTTAGAGGAGTATTTGACTGAAGTGGTGAAAGTAATGCCTGTTTAATGGAGGGCAGATTGCTGCGTGGATTGATCCATCTTCATTACAGTCTTCAACCTCACATTAAAACAGACAAATCTAATCTATCTAAGCATATACCATTCACAGAGACTGTGACTACTAGGGCAGAAGTAAAAGTCATATTTTCCATTAAGCTCTTAGTTCTGCTGCTGAAGTCCAGTAAGAGCAGAGATGTAAGTCTTCTGTCCTTCACTGGGTTTTTCCTCAACAGCTGGTGACAAAACAACTTTATGGAGCCTCTTCTTCTCTCTTATAATCACTTATCCATCGTGTGGGGGTGTGTGTGTGTGTGTGTGTGTGTGTGTGTGTGTGTTTAACCGTCTACAGTCTGTTGTCCCTTCCTCTCTGTGTGCCTGTGTGTAACATCTCGCTGATATCGTCACCAATGTGACCTTACAGAGTCACTACAGTAATTTCCCCATCTGTTACTCCCTCTTAAACCCATGTAGGCACACACACACACACACACACACACACACACACACACACACACACACACACACACACACACACACACCAACAAAAGTCTTTGGCAGCTTGGGGTCTCAGCAGGAGCTGCCACCATCCCAGGGAGAGTAGAGAAGGGTATCATGTCTCCTCTCTCTCTCTGCTGTGTCTCTGCTCACATCCCTCCCCTGTTTGTTGAAGGTTTATCAGCTCCTTGGTCAGCCTATCAGCAAAAGTGTCTGCTGCTGTCTATTAAAGCCCTCTGCACACCACTGCCTCACACACTCATCGCCTACAACAACATGCTGCTGTAGCTTCAAACAACAACACTGGCTCAAGTAACAAATTAAGTTACGTTCATTAGGGAAATAGGCTCTTATAATAATAATAAATAATAATACATTTAATTTATAATGCACTTATGCAGAGTTGGTGGTCTGACATCAACGGACCAACGCTCATATTCAAACCTACAACCTTCACATGTATTTCCTGTTTTACCCAAGAGCTCAAATTACATTAAACAAACTTAGATCCATTCATAAGCAATTTCTATAAAGTTTGACCGTCCCAACACATTTTTTCTTTAAAGTTTTAACATCGTTATGAGTAATGCATTTGAAGTGCTCTTATTTTTAGGGTTTACAGTGAAAGTAAGGCCGGTTGGCATTGTGTTTGTTTGTATTTTGACCTGTTGAGATTAATAAACCCTCCGTCTTCCCCGCCGTCCGTTTCTCAACCCAATTTTATAACATTTTGATTTGAAAATTATTTTTGTTGAGGGACTCGTGGCTGACTCTGAGCTTCTGCTGGTTTGAGCCGCTCCACTAACGTTAGCTTCTTCAAACTTGCTGTTCCTCATGGTGATTAAATGTGAAGTGTGTGATGAAGTTCGCTGTGCCGAACGTTTTCGGGTTTGTTCCTCCATCGCCTGTTTTTAAAAAAAATGCAAATTGTTGTCAGGTTTACTGGCGAGATGTTTGTAGCCGCGGTAGCTCATGCTTGGTGTCCGTTTAACCGCCACAGAGGGAGGCTGCTCAGCCGATTGCCGATTTCATCAAACTAGGCCTGTCCACACCTCTACTTGGTTATAGACAGGATCTCCATAGAGAGAGTCTGAAGCAGAAACCACCATCATCTTGCTTTTACCCACAAGCATCATCGTAAACACACCTAATTCAAACTGAACATGAACAAAATAAAACACACTCAAAGCCATGTATGTGCGTTTGGTTCTTCAGGGCAAAGTAAACCCTCTACTTTCCGGGATAGAAGATTACATCATCTGTGTGTTTGTGAACTGTCTGCCTCTGATGCCAGACCTCCTCTGGCATCCATCTTGGTTGTTTTGTATCGAACCCACCCCGATATTAGATCAATTTGATTTGCCAGACACACACCAAGATGGATGGGACATTTATGAACAGGAAGGAGACCAGACGCATCTACCACATCAAATCAGATATTACCTTGGAAGTTTTTGTGATTTTAGAGAAATAATCTATATATGAAGCAGCTTAAGACAAAAACTAAGGACAAGACACCGGGAGAGGAAAGATCCAGCTTTGTACCACCAGGATTGGACTTAGCAGCCACCTTCAGGCTCAGAGGGATGACATCATCAGATCAGTGGTCTACCGACAAACAGGCTTAATATGACTCCCTCATCAGTGGATATGTTGTGGGTGTGGAGTCGGGATGACTCAGTCAGGTTCTTGATGATGAAACAAAGACTTCATCCAAACTGGAAACATACAGGGGAACCCTTTTTGTCACGCTAAGTAGAGGTTTACACAATCACTCCTTCTCCTGCTCCTTGTTAGTCCACCCGCTCATCAGTCACAAAGACATTTCATCCAATCATTCAGCCGGGACAGACGGTCGCCTTAAAAGGTTCCCCTCAATGCTTCAGCATGTAGAAGAACAACAGCTCTGATTTACAAACTGTTGCCAGGAATATATTGAATGTTTTCGTGGGGAGCTCTGGCACAGGAACAGAAGGCAGCCCACATGACCCCGTCTTACACCGCGACTACCCAGCACCGCTTGTAGCCTTGGAAAACGAACCCTGTTCCGCCAACATCTGCTGTGGGTTCCACAAGACCTGCATGATGGCCCGCTCGCTGTACACAGACCACAAATGTGCTCCACCAGGGGAGGACACACTGAAGGCCATAGTGCTGCATCAGAATATACTCTTCTCAGGCTGTGACTCCACACACAACCCCAGTTTATGTCAACACATTCCTTTCCTCATAAACTAAACTCTCCACGCACTCAACACAGACTCCATTCCATAAGTCAAGGCTCTCCTGAATTGTACACTCAAATAAAAACTGCCTACACAAATGTCAGTTGTATTAGCAGGTTGGATAATGAGGAGAGCATGAATCTCCTGAATCTTCTCGCTGTGAGGGAACAGCGCTGACCACCTCTTCTGTTCGGTGGTGAAGAGAAAACTCGAGCATGTGTCTTCATTAAGAAACATGGTTGAGTTTTCTTTTCTCCTCAGGTTATCAGGGTTGACACCACTGTTTTCTTTCTCCTCGTCCTCCTTCCTCCGCTGTGGACTCGTTAGCGCTCATTAGTCACCCTGAGGTTTTGGACAATGGGTGTCTCCCTACAGCCTTTATGCTGACCTTCATGGGATAGTGAGAGCTGAGGGTTCTGGGGATTGGGCAGTATACATTCTTGCTGACTCTTCAGCTGCAGTTTTAAAATAAATAAATAAATGAAAATATAGCCCTTCTGACTGGGTTGTTTTTGTTTCCTTGAATTGCCAGCATATAGTGTTGTTTGGCCTTCTGAAATGGATCCTTGGGCAGTCATTTCCACCGTATGGAGCCGTGTAAACACACACACACACACACACACACACACGCGCTTACTGTGATGTAGAAGAACATACAGTATAAAGATAACTGAAGCGCTGGATATTACAACCAAAATATTACAATACACACGTGATAACTAAAATTGGGATCATTTTCATCTGCTGACTCAATTAATTTTACTTTATCCTTTTGTAATTTCTCATAGTGACCCCCAGTTCACTTTGACCTTTAGGGTTGAGTCAGGGCAATTTATTCAAATCTGAGTTTTGTGTGTTTTAAAGCTCCTTTTAACATGATGTCACCTTCCATCGTTCACTCACACACACACACACACACACACACACACACACACACACACGCACACACACACACACACACGCACACACACACACACACACACACAGACACACACACACACACACACACACACACACACACACGCACTACTGCGGTACATTTTGATCAAATGATCTCATTCACACACACCAGCAGACACCGAGCTTTGGTTTTAATTGCGAGAGCTCCTGTTGATCCATCATTGTGGCAAACCCATTTACATGTTATACGACCAGTGCAAACAGCTTTTTCTGTAACTAGATGGATTTTATTTCCTTCATGTAGCAGAGATACACTCTTTATAGCTGCAGGCAGAACACACACACATGGATGCACACCACTGTTTATTGCTTATGTATTACACACAGATATAACCACTAATCACCGGAATGAGACCGAGATAATAGAAATGCTCCATGGACTTTCTGCAGCACTTCAAATTTGTGGCGTCGTCTACTCGTGTGTGCGTGCGTGTGTGTGTGTGTGTGTATGTGTGTGCATGTGTGCGTGTGTGTGTGTGGGTGTGTGTGTGTGGGTGTGGAGCTATTGCAGTAAATGTAAATGAGAGGCCTTGTTAATGTATTTTTTTAAGTCCTTCTACTGAGTAGAAACATTGGTTCTCTTCACTTGGTTGTAAAACTGAACAGAACTCGACAACACATGATCCTTTAGAGGACTACAGGCCTAACTGTTCTTATATTACTTCTCCCTGAATGAATCGCCTTTTGGAGGACTTCACTTTTGCCCAAAAATGTATTAAGGTGTGCCGACGCGTCATTGGTGGGTTTTGTGGGTCGTGAGAGTGGGCCAAGATGGTTCACCTCGATCTCTGAAACATGGAACAGACGTTTATCAAGTCAGGATCTTTAAAAAAGTATTTTTGCTTTTTTCCTAGTGTTAAACTTTAACAAATTTGTCGAAGAATTTTAACCAAGTTTTCATCAACTTCAACTTTGGTGGTGGACATTTTAAAACCATGAGGATTAAAAGTTCTTAAAGCTTGAGTTTTTGATCAACGGTCTAGATAAGATTGGGCGGCGGATATGGAGCCCTGACTCATACTCAGCTGGAAATCGGCCATTTTTATTTTATTTTTTTACAGTAATTTTTTTTACTGTGTTGTGCTTTTACAAACTTGTGCTGGAGATTTGGTGCAATCAACGTGACGCTTGTTCCAAATAATGTCAAAGCCATGAGGACGAAGAGTAATCAAATCTTTTAAATAACGTGACTGGCGGGGTCATGGCGGAACAGTGAATCTTGATCCCTCGCCATGATACACGTGTGCTCATAACCGCACTTTCTATTGTCCAACCCTTCTCACACTTCACGTGTTGGATAAGACTTCCACCCTGTAGACGCCAATATGACAATATTCAGTTACAGTGATGGTGCCACCTGCTGGACACAGGAAGTGGCCCATAGTTGACATTTATCATTCTAATAATGAGACAGTTTATGCTCTAGTTTCTCCGCCATTATGCGTAAAGCGTGGGACCCACGTCCCCAAGTGTTTGTAAGCACAGGGGCTCCAGTGGCTGGCACCCACCCCAACAGGCACCCTGGTGCGAAGGGCCCATCAACGTTACATTGAGCTTTACATTTTATATGTTTATTTCTTGTCCAGCAACTGAATAGACAAGAAATAAGTTAGTAGTTGTGAAAATACACGTAACCGTCAGGCTCCACAACAAATAGTCTTTCTTTGTTAAATTTTGATTTTCTCAGGAGCTGTTTGTCTGGTAATTATTGGAGGAGGCTGCGCTCATTCATCGTTTTACAGTAAAATTGAATTCATCTCCCGGAGAAATAACTTAACATTTATTTGTATATTTTTTTTCTCAGATTTCATAAAACCTCCCCCATCTTTATGGATGGTCCTGACCCTCCAGCTCAGATCTTATGCTTCAGACTTTTGAGCACTACAACAATATACTGCTTCTGCTCTAAATTAATTCTGGCATCGGTCCGTTCCTCTGTTGAGTGCAAGAAAAATGAATCATGAATTAGCAAAGCAGATAATGTTGAAGTGGATAAATAAAGAATGTAGAGCTGGCAGAAAAACTGTGAACACTTTTCTGGACAGAAAGTAGCCAGCGTTTCTCTTGTGGGTGATTTGAAGTTCTTTCCAAGGTCGTGAAGCTTCCTATCAGGTCTGGACAGTCAGGTTGATGGGGGGGAGTTTTTCCAGCAGGGAAAACACTTTTCTGCAGAGTAGAGGACTTTGTGTCAGCTTAACGCTGTTAAACCTCCAATCCCCACAGACAAACACCGTCTAAACCTGACACTGCTGACCCGTGCAATCACACGCACACGGGCTCAGACCGAATCCATGCACATAGACACTCAGGTGCATCCAGAGCCACACACAAGTACATGTTGTACCATACAGTTGGATTGTGCATACACACAGATTTGGACATGAAGATATACATCCTTAGTCAGACAGGCTCCTGCAGGAAAACAGAGGAAGATATATAAAAACCTATATAACCCTCTGGATCCTGAAGTCAGACTAGAGTTAGGGTTAAACCTAAGCCTTTTAAAACCACATTAAATAATGGTCAACATGGCCAAATACTTTGTATTGTTTTTTGCAGTAAATCACCTAGCCTAGTATCGCTACTAATACGTTTTCATCCACATTCTAAAATCTCCACTTTGATACTGTACAATGACAAGATATTTAATATGCTAACTCATGAAATTTGTAATCTTTTGGGGGAAAAAAATGTTTACACACATTCTGAACTCACAACGTTTACACAGATTTGCAAACATTTGGGAACTGAGGAATTTCACAGTTTAATGGAGGAGGACGGAAGGAGTCAAATTGTGTCTATGGATTGTGAGAAAGCGTACGACGCAGTGCTGAGGGAGGAATTGTGGGATTGTATGAGGAAGTCTGGATTGACAGAGAAGTATGTTTGAGTGGTACAGGATGTATATCGTAGTAGCATGACAGCGGTGAGGTGGGCAGTAAGAGTGACGCATGGGTTCAAGGTGGTGGTGGGACTGCACCAAGGAAGTGCTCTGGGGTCCTTTTTGTTGGCCATGGACAGGACAGATGAGTTCAGATAGGGGTCTCCATTACAGATCACAAATTGTGATCTGTAGGGTGGTGGAAGAAAACCTGGAGAGGTGGAGGTATGCGCTGGAGCAAAGAGGAATGAATGTGAGTGGCAGCAAGACAGAATAAATGTGTGTGAATGAAAGGGAGGCAGGTGGAACAGTGAGTATGAAGGAGTAGAGGTGGAGATGGTGCAGGGGTTTAAATACTTGGGGTCAACTGTTCAGAGCAAAGAGGAGTGTGGAAAAGAGGTGAAGAAGCGAGGGCAGGCAGGATGTCAGGAGTTATCTGTGACAGAAGAGTAGCAGCAGGAGTGAAAGGAAAGGTTTACCAGATGGTGGTGAGAGCAGCTCTGCTGGATGGTTTAGAGACTGTGGCTCTGACCATGAGGCAGTGCTGAAGTTGTTCAGAAGATGTTCAGCACTGATGACGTCTTTGAGACAAAGTCAGAGAGGACATATTGAGGTGGTTTGGACCCGTGAAGAGGAGGGATAGTGGACCTACTGGTAGAAGGATGCTGGAGACGGAGCTGCCAGGAAGGAGACAAAAGGGAAGACAGAAGAGGAGGTTTCTGGATGTGGTGTGAGAGGACATGTTGTTGTTTGATGTAACAGAGAAACATGCAAGGACCGGGCCAGATGGGAACAGTTCATCAGCTGTGGAGATCCCTAAAGGGAACCGCCCAAAGAAGAAGAGGAGAAGTTTTTATTGGAAAATTCCTACTTAATTTACAACTTCAATTTCTCAACAATTTTTTTGTGACACATAAATAACACCAGGAGACACATCTGAACTGAACTGCAATAAACACTCCTTACTATGAAACCACATTCTTCTAACAATTTGTCTTGCCGTTGTTCATCTGGAATAAGGAGGGATGTCCTGCAGAAGATATGATCTCTATGAGCGCATGTGTTGTTTTTGTCTGGACCTGTTGATGTGGCGTTTAATCTGCGTTGTCTCTGTGAATGCTCAAGTCTTTTATTTGAAGATGTTTTTGAGTATTTGGAATGGAATGGAGTTTTTTTTTTGATGAATGGATTTGAAAAATTACTTTTCCCCTATAGTCAAGAAAAGGTTTCTTCCTCACCCCGCCTCAAAGTTTCCCATCTCCTCTTCCCATTTGTGATAAACTCAAGCCCAAAGACGTATGCAGAGTTTCTGGACTGTTGATACATAGCTCCCTCTGTGTCTACACTGGCCATGGCAGATTGGCAGAATATTAAATAGTCCATGGAGATATTTGAGGATTTGGAATAAAAACATGTTTTTACTTGTCATTAAGTAATGAAGGTAAAATCCATATGTAGAACAACAGTGCTGCCAAGCTTCACACACACTTCGTCTGGCTGGATCCACTGCTTGTCTTTCCTAGATTTAGTCTCAGACATCATTATTACTGTCCGTTTTATCTCAGTCTTCCATTTAAACCTCTCTCTATTCTTCATTCTCCCATTAAGCTCATTATTTTACTTGCTTGGATCTCGGTTCTGCATTTTCCAACTACCTCTTAAAAACGTAAAGGTCGTTCCAATGTTATTGCTGTTAAGGCAGGCAGTCTGTGGAATATTTTTTTTCTCTTAGTTTACCTTCAAACATGGACTTTACCTGAAGCCCTCTTCCTAATGGTTCCTCTCAAATTGAAGATCTATTAGTTCAGCTTTTAGATAGATAGATAGAAACTTTATTAATCCCCAAAGGAGAAATATAGTCCTTACAGCAGATCCAGCAGACAGACATTCTAATAGTGAAAAGAATGTAAGACATACTGTTTTATAGGACACCTTATAGACATATATAGATAAATAAACATACATAGATCGATAAACATATATATTTATTTATTTACACATACATACACAGGACAGAAAATTAGGAAATAAAAAAACAGAAATAAAGGAATAAATTGCATGCAGATATAATTAAAAGGGAAAGAGTCGGATCTCCAACGTTATATATAAATGTGAGTTAAAATAATCCAATTGCAGAAGTGCAATGGTGCAATTAGAGGAAGACTCATGGTGTGTAGTCAGTGGATGGATTATCAGATACACACATGGTGTGTAGTGAGGCAGATGAATGGTTGGTTAAGAGTTCTTGGTTCTGAGCTTAGGAGACTATTCCAGCCCAGTGCACTGACCTATGTCTCCTGATAATCACTCTGTTTCCATCCCTCTCTCCTTCCCTCCATTTCTCTGCTGCTCCCAGAAGGACGATGTGTCCCGTGTTCAGGCCTTTGTGTCTGAGAACGGGAAGGAGCAGCTCACCTTCGAGGTGCCACTTAATGACAGCGGCTCGGCGGGTCTCGGCATCAGCCTTAAAGGAAACAAGTCCAGGGAGACGGGAGAAGACCTTGGGATCTTCATCAAATCCATCATACATGGAGGCGCAGCTTACAAGGTGACGCAATATTTTCACGCCTGCTTCAGTGAGCAGTGATTGACAGAGACTAACTGAATAATCTCAGAACAACACTCAAGGAATTTGGAAAGGAATTAAAGTTTTACCTGACTTTTGGAACCATGTGGATGAGAGTTTAACTCAACAAATAGGGAGATGAAGAGGCAGTCCTCTGCAGAGTTTTATAGCTACCTCAGCTGTCCCTGGTTCCATCTGCTCCAGTTCTATTAACCTCAGAGTTCTTACTCACCAGGAGATACCTGACATCACATAGACAGCAGAGAAAAGACAAGGTTACACACTCACACAGACACATACACACACCTGTGCAGACAGGAATCGATGGAAACAGGTCTGCTGTTGAGGAGTTGTTAAATCACACACAAGGGAAGTCAGACAGATGGAGGTACGATGGCGTTATGACGAAAAATGGATTTGGATCCATTAGATCACTTGAATGTGTGATTGTTGGTTGTATTATCAGGAGTTTGATGAATAATTGTAAAAACTCCTTGTATCTCAGTTATTTAGATATTTTTTACAAGTTTATTACAAAAACAAAGAACCACAGAGAAAGTATTGGTGTCAGGTTTTATAATCGCAGTGTCAAGATACTCTTCCAAGCTGCGGTTATCTGCCCCCTTCAGACAGAACAGCGGATACACATCATTTGTAAGATACAAATATGAAGCTGTTCATCACAACAAGAGGATCAAACTCAATGTTCTGAGATTCCCTATCATGGTGGATGGATGGTGTGCCGAGTGAAAATGAGTTTGTGCAGTTTAGTGTGTGCAAACTTTAGATTTTCTTGATTTACCTGTCTGCTACTTTGAGTTCTAAGAGGTGTTCAGACTGCAGGTGATAAACATAGAGTATATGTTAGTCCCAGTGTAAACATCAGTCACACTCTCCTTCTAGAGATGTAAATATCATAAATGAGCATGATTGCACTTTCATGCAAAGTCCTGCTGTCACGTATGTAAACTTCCATACATGCTGAGGTTATATACATTAATACAATTATAAATCTGCATAGCAGTAGACTGAAGTGTCTGCAGTATTGTAAGCCAGCTGCTGTGTCTGGGACAGGATGGGCGTCTGCGTGTAAATGACCAGCTGGTAGCAGTAAACGGAGAGTCGCTGCTGGGATGCTCCAATCATGTGGCCATGGAAACCCTCCGCCGCTCTATGTCGCAGGAGGGAAATGTCAGAGGGACAATACAGCTGGTGGTCCTCAGAGCTCTGAAGGTACAAACTCAATACATACACCGACACAACTTAATGTCTGTTTAATGTTTTAATGTTCCCCATAAACCCCAGACATGTTCAGTCAGTACTGCAGCCTGATCCTCGACAAGGACCATCACAGAAAGCAACCTCCTATTTTTGTACCAAAAGTCGATAAAACATATTCCGCTACTATCGGTTGTGTTGTACCTGTAATTAAGATTTAATGCAGTAGAATAATAATGATAATAATAATAACCGTAACTTTATTAATATAGTACCTTTAAAACTGAGTTTGCAAAGTGCTTTGAAAGCAGAGTAAAGGCAGCCAAATATGCAGGCAGAAAAACAAAGAACATGCCAAAGTGGACATTTACAATAAAAGAAACCAGAAAAATTAAGTGAACAATTGAGAGATTAAAAGTTGATCCAATGACAATAAAAGACTAGAAAATGCCCAATGAAAGGAAAAGAAAAGAAGAAAATCAAAAGAAGAAAGAAAAAAGTGACATCACATAAAAGCTAGTCTATAGAAAGGGGTTTTAAGAAGTGACCTGAAAGTAGTCACTTATTCTAAAGGATGTATTTTATAGGAAGACAAAACATATTGTCTATCTGCACATGTATTCAGAAAACCACCGGTGCTCTTCTAACTGTCAGTTAAATAAGATCAGATTGAGTCTTTTGTTGCTATACTAACTCCTCCATTACAGAGCTAGTTTTACTAAACCTTTGGTTGCTACCACCAGTGCTGGTTTAATATGTTGTCAGAAGATGAGCATCTATTTTGTGATCAGTGCAGTTTTTGCAGCTCTAGTAATGCTTTGAATGAAGAAACGGTTTGACAATAATGCTTGCTTACTTACTGGAAGTAAAAGGGAGGGAGGTGAGAGAGAAAAGGTGATAACAAGAAAGCCTTATCGGTACATCACAGTGGTTTTACTTTGACTAACGATACATCATTATGATGTCATTTAACATTAAATTACTAGTGAGGCAATGTTGTTACCGGTAAACTCACCAGAAATATTACATTAACATCCAAATAATCCGAAGCAACGTTAAAAGCAGAAACTCCACATCATGTGACTCATCCTGAAAACTCAGATCTACCAATGTGCAACGGCTTTGACCCAAACTACCTCCTCTTCAATCACCTCATTCATTGCGCTATAAAAAGTGAAGTTATCGTTTCTGATATATGGTTTTTTTGGGGATTTATCCTTATAATCGGCATCCAGAGTTTTCCAGTAGTTTTATATGAGCTTACGTTGTTTGTTCCATCACGTCTAGTTGCAGTTTTTCTTGGACGTGTTTGTAGAGGTCTATTTCTTACTTTCCCACTTACCTTTTCGTTATCGTGCAGGTGAGTAGCGCGGCCAGGCTCACTATGACCAGGGATTATTCCGTTCCACTGTTCCACTGCGCTTGTCTTTCCGGTTATTCTGGAAAGAACTTGTTCAACCCCCAGGAAACATAATGAATTTACACTTGGACAGACATTTTTAGAGGTTCATCAGTTGTAATTTTCTTATCAGATCACTGATCACCAATTTATATAAAGTGTGACCAGACGATACAGATTTTTTTATTTATTTTTTTTGCATTTTAAATGCTCTTATTTTGACGGATTACAGTATACATAAGGCATTGTTTATGTGTTCTGATCTGTTGAAGTTAATTTACCCTCCTTCCTCCACCAATTGCATGACATTTCAAAGTGAAGATAAAATATTGTAAGCATTGTTCAGTCCATTATATGTTATATTTGGTTTTGTTCAGGGACTTCAGGGCCCCTTGATCAAGTTTGTTGTGCAGAACATTGAGATTGAGAGCTTTGTGTTTTTTGGTGTTTTCTGGTTTACTTGCGAGATGTTGTGAGCCGTGGTAGCTCATGCTTGGTTTGCGTGACCGGCACTGAGCCCGCATTAGTGAGGCTGCTCAACCAATTGTTGATCATATCTTACAAGGCCTACTGGTGCCAGGAAAAAAAAAGTTAAAAAAGGATGTGCTAGCTCAAAATTGGACGATTAATCTGTTTATCTACAGCTACTCGCCTAGATGATATTGCATCACCTCCTACAAATCCACAGTAATTTAGTCAATCTAGTTAAGATTTTTTATTTTCTTTGAATAAAAGGCAGTAAGTTAACGAGGAACACTATTAAGTACACTATTAACTGGAGTCTAGTTCAGCAGTCTTCAGCAATAGTATAATACTTTATTTGTAGAGCAGTCATTATTGTTATGTTTGTGTTTATGTGTGTCTAGTGTATATGTGTAAATACATGTGGTGTGTGGTCAGATATACTTAATGGACACACAAAGGTGAAGGTGCACCAAGTCTCTTCACAATACACTTAAAATGTCTGAATCCGGACTTGGACCGCCACAAACATGCTTTTGAAAACCCTGGTCTTTAGCTCCTCTCCAATCTGTTGACTCTCCCTGACTTTCAGTTTCCTTTCTGAGATGTTTTTTCTCCTGCCTTTCTCTGCTCATGCTGACTTTTAGCCCCAACCCTCCACTCTGCCTGTACTTGACACCAGCCTCCCTGCTCTTACCCGCAGCAGAAAAAGAACATTTATACTTTAGCTATTCAGATTTTTGCTGTTTGTGCTCCTCTCTGTGTGCTTCTTGTGTGTGTGTGTGTGTGTGTGTGTGTGTGTGTGTGTGTGTGTGTGTGTGTGTGTGTGTGAATGTGTTTTTCGCTCAGCTGTATCTCCTCGTTTTGAGCAAAAGGAAAAAATAATGCTTTTCATCCCGGCTGCTTTTCAGTTGATGTCTTTTCGCGGTTCTGTAGAGCGTCTGTACAAACCTTTGCACACACAGAGGTGGGCTGTCGGCTCGGGACGAATGGCCTTTTGCACCGCCTGCTGTTAATGGAAATAAAACCTACATTTACTAAAACCACTGCTCAAACAAAATCTACAGAAACAAGGACCGACATGTGTAAAAACACACATCAAAGCCACAGCATTATTAACATGAATAATTTAAGTAATGAAAACATTATGTTTGAAGGGGTTAGCACGGTTGCTTCACACAAGAAGGTTCTGGGTTCCTGTCCACCTCTGATTGCCCTTGAGGGCCTTTCTGTACCGAGTATGCATGTTCTGCTAGTGTCTACGTGGGTTCTCTCCAGCTACTCCCACTTCTTCACACGTCCAAAAACATCTATGTAGGTGAAATGCTGACTCTAAATTACCCCGTCGGTGTAAATGGTTATCGGTTGGGTTCGCTGTACTGTGATAAACTAAAGAATTTTCCAGGGTGTACCCCCACCTATCGCCCAGTGTCAGCTGGGATAGACTCCAGCCCTGTGACCCTGATCAGGATAAACGATGACAGATAAACTACAAGCTGCCATGGGACTACAGGGGACTACGACATTGTACATGTTTATCAGAGTGAGGGAATGGGGTCGGCAACGCCGCCATGGCCACGCATTTCAGGTTATGGAAAAACAATTGACAGTTTTTCATCCTCCTGGCATTGACATAGAGATGACATAAGCAAGCTTCATGTGAGTCGGGTTAAATCTCTACGACAAGTTTGTTTAAGTACGACACTCATAAATTGCAAAAACAATTCATGCCAAATTGAAAATGGCCGTCTTCCAGTTGCGTTAAGGTCATTGTTCCATATTTGTCGCCCTTTACCATCCAGATCATCATCATCCTCTTATGGTTTTAACATCTCAATCCCTGAATTTGAAGTTGATAGTGTCAAAACTCAAACAAGATTTTATTAAAGTATAACGCGTGGAAACGGCAAAACACCTTGCGGGATGTTATTTCCCACCTAAGTCAGAACGGCAGACATTCTGGTTTACGTAATAACTGTCGATTCTTTGACAAACGTAACAAACACGTGTATAAACTTTCATACTTCCAGGTGAAAATAAATCCAAACGATGGACTTATTTCATTTCTTTGCCAAGCATCGGAGCTATTTCCCTTCAATCATCCGGAGGAATAATGACAATTATAACCATTTCAAAAGCAATAATTGGTGCTCAGGTCCCAAACATAAGAACAAACTCTACCTTTACCTGGGGCAGTAGAACACAAGAGAAGAAATGAAGCTCTTCTATTTACCTGTTTGAGGAAAGTGCTCCTAATGAGACTGATATTATGCACGAGTGGTGGTCTACAGGCGGGGCTCGGGGTTCGGGGCTTGCCCCGTCAATGGCTTGATGTCGGAAGCTGTAAGCAACATCAAACAGTTCCATCCGTGTTTCCCTCCTTGTCTTGAGAGGAGAAGAAAAGAAAACAGGATAAATAAGGATGATAAGGGCGGATAGATGTGAGACTGTACCTTAAAAGCCTTTTTGGGTTTCTGTATTGATGCTTTTAATCCAACAGAAGTGGACAACTCTGACCCTCTGATCTTTTTTCTCTCTTCCTGTCTGTATCCTCTGGCCTCTTTACTTCTCTCTCCCTCTCTCTCCCTCTCTCTCTCCCCTCGGTCTCTCTCTCGCTTTCTCTCTCGCTCTCTCTCTCGCTCTCTCTCTCTCTCTCTCCCCTCGGTCTCTCTCTCGCTTTCTCTCTCGCTCTCTCTATTTCAGTTTTTTTACTTCGGCATTCATCTTCAGCCAGCCTCGCTCTGATCTCTCACTTTATCCAGCTGCTACTTTCATTCATAACTGTCCAAGCATACTTCGTCTCCAAACTAATGACGTGGGCTTCGGCGCCCGTACCATGGTCCTAACCTGAGACGTTGCGTTGTCACGTTGTCTGAATTTCACTTTAAAAGGTTTGACATCATTGTGAATGGTTTTCCAATGAGTTTATCACATCATTATTATCATAATTATTACATAATGAATCACAATTATTCTGTTTATTTATATTTAGTTATTCTGATTTATGTGTGGGAAAAATAGCACACACTGATCAGCCATTACATTAAAAACACCTGCCTAATATTGTTCAGCTCAACTCTTTGCATCACTGCTCTGTGATGGCCAGCCAAATTGTGTCCTTCAGAGTATTATCCATATGCAAAATAATTATACAAGAAATACACAAGGAGAAATTAGAGTTTAGGTCTACTCTGAACTCAATCTTTTGGTTGTGGTTTTAACATCTTGTAGCATAACCAGAAACAAGAGTGGTAGTTTCTAATCAACAAAATCAAAACACTCCTTCTTCAGATCACGTGGAAGAAGCCTGACCGACTGGTTGGTTGTATATAAAGCATCCAGCTGAAACTGGTTGTACATAAGGTATCCAGCTGAAAACTGTTGTATATAAGGTATCCAGCTGAAAACTGTTGTATATAAGGTATCCAGCTGAAACTGGTTGTACATAAGGTATCAAGCTGAAACCAGTTGTACATAAGGTATCCAGCTGAAAACTGTTGTACATAAGGTATCCAGCTGAAAACTGTTGTATATAAGGTATCCAGCTGAAACTGGTTGTACATAAGGTATCCAGCTGAAACAGGTTGTACATAAGGTATCAAGCTGAAACTGGTTGAATAGAATGTATCCAGCTGAAAACTGTTGTATATAAGGTATCCAGCTGAAAACTGTTGTATATAAGGTATCCAGCTGAAACAGGTTGTACATAAGGTATCAAGCTGAAACTGGTTGAATAGAATGTATCCAGCTGAAACTGGTTGAATAGAATGTATCGGGCCGCAGCTGGTGGTATATAAGGTATCCAGAGGAATCTGATTTTATATAAGATATCCACCAGAAGCTGATTGTATGTAATGTGTCCAGCTGAAACTGGTTGTAAATGATGTATCAAATTGATTTAGATTGAATTTAGATATTGACTGTATCTAAAAGTTATGTTTCGTACCTGCCTGAAAAAGCATTTGATTTGTTTTTATGGAGCAATCTGAGTGCACTGTCAGCAGCTAATCAGCAGCTAATGGGATGTGTGCTGGGAGAGAACCGGTGAAGGATGGAGGCCACCAGGACCTCTGACACGCTGAGGAGTGATTTCTGCTGTGGTGGAAGTGGGGTGAATGTGTGGACAGGAGCGAGAGGTGGGGCTGATTCGGGGTTCAAGAAGAACAGGAACCGAGTGATTGCTCACACACAAAGCAGCTCTATGTCTCCTCTGTTGTTTGAATGGAGTGTCTGCAGAAATATGCAAGGGATAATACTTTAACACGTGCACAGTTGCACACCTAAACATAGATACATGTAGTTTCTACACGCAGAAGACAGTAAAGGAGACAAATAGATGCAAATGAAATACCTCCTGAAAAAGAATCCTCTCCAAGATGCACAGGAGACCGAGAAGAAGACTTTGTTTTAGTGCTTCAGGGGCCCAGAAGGGGAGTTGTTGTGAGTTTTACACACAGACACATGTTGAAGACAGTTACCAGTCTACAGGCCATGGGGAAACAAGGTCGCCTCTTTCACCTTGATCATCCTCCATGCATGGAGTGCCCCTCTTCATCTATTCCATTCCCTTGAAATCTAATTGCATTTGAATGGACTAATCCAAAGGCCTCGCTCACTCCTCTGCTCATCACTCAGTTAAAACGCAATCCATACAGCGGGCAATTACATTAAAAAGGTTCAATAAAAGTAAATGAGACGGATAATAACATTAGGAAAATGAGTTTAATACAAATGTTTTATCTACGGGATTCAAAGTTTTTAGAGAAGCTTTGAATAATGTTAGCCTCTCATACTTGCTGCTTTTGCCCGAAGAGGAAAAATAAGAAATCAGTAGCCAAAGGATCTGTCTGCATGAAATATGTTCTGAAAGTGTTAGATAATATTTTGTAAACTCTGTTTCAGGATCAACATGGGGTGTCACCCAATCGCTCCTTTGACAGTTCCTCCGGCCTGACGGCGATCGGTCAGACAAACGGCACCGTCCAGCCTCCCACCATGAACACCAGCGCCACTGCATTTAACTGTGAGTACATATTTATTATATAGATGTTATATAGATGACATTCTTGTTCTTGTCCTTTCCTCTTTGTATCTTACCTCACTTTGTATATTTGATCCCATCACCATCACTCAGGAGAGGGCAGATCATACAAACTTATTTTTGTCTATAGAACCTTTTAGGTGTATATGGGATAGGTTTAGAACCTATCCCATCAAAATTGTTGAGTGAAATATCTCTGTGGCATTGTTTATAAATCGCTGAAAAACAACCCACAGCCTGATGCTACCTCCACCGTACTCCAGCTTTGAGATGGTACTGGGAATGTGATGATCAATGCCTGGTTTCCTCCACATGTGACGCTTCGAGCAGGAGCCAAACAGTTCCATCTTGGTCTCTGTCCAGAGAATATTGTTGTTTTGTTGACTCTGAACACTCTTAAGTGGACTTTCCTGTGTTTGTCACTGAGGACAGGCTTCCGAATGGCCAGCCTGCTCTAAAGCCCAGATTGGTGGAATAATACACTGATGGTCGCCCTTCTCTATGTTCCTCCCATCTCCTCACAGGATCTCTGGAGGTGGCTGAGGGGAAACATTTTTACATGTAATGATTTTAGCATACGGCTAAGCCCAGTAAGGGTTCTGACATCTGTCTGCATGCAGTCAACCGTCTGTAGAGTCTACGGTCCTGGCACAGAGCTACGTAGACACGAGGCTAACCTCTGCTACGATGGCTGCTAACATCCAATAATGAAGAGTGGGATACGTTGTAAAAAGTCAAAACCTTTCTGTGGAATAGTATATTTACTCGGCCTGTTGTCTTAAACTAATAGAACATAAAAATTCTCCTATTACTTCCACACCTGAGCCCCAAGTAGACTTTAAGTCCAGAACCTCACATGTTCTCTAGTGTTGTAGTCTGGAAACTATGCAGTCATTATTTAATGAGCTTCATGAGCCAACTTTTGGTTTGAAAGCCAACACATTGATCAGTTTATATTATGCAGTAAAATGATCAACCTTAAGCACAAGCACAACTTTCCACGGTTCTTTCTGTTTATTAAAAATCTTCAGAGCCATGACGGTCCGTCCACACAGAGCTTTATTTCCTCCTCGAGAAGAAATGGCCCGTTTGGACGCTGCCATTCCTGTGGCTCGTGGAGAAATGCTGCCACTGACACCGGCGCTAATTAGAGCATTTGGACTGTTTGCTTTTGATGTTTATCCAAATGCTTCTTTAGCTTTGCTTTCAAAGCAGCAGGAGGGATGATGGCAGGAGTTTACTGCTGGAAGCCTGCACGCATTTATTTCACACTCACTCACCACTCATTACTTGTTCCTGCTACATTTTCCCCCTCAGAGACACACACACACACACACACACACACACACACGCGCACATACACACATAAACACAAGCTGGAACATTCTTTCAGGAGGTCTTTTCCTGCTGAAACTTTCTCTTCTTTTCTCTCCGGCCATGTTCATCCCTGGTTTGAGCTCAACTTGACTCAGTGCTCTCTTTTTTTTTGGCTTTCTGTCAGTTCTTTCTCTTTATAGTGTTATAGTGTATAGTGCCTTAATTAGATGCTATTTCCTTTTCATTGCCCTCCCTCGCTCTCTTCCCCTCTCCCTCTGTCTCACTCCCTCTCCCTGTCTCTCTCTCTGCTTTCATTTCTCCCATGACTCAAGGTTGTTCTGCTTGTTAGCTTTTTCTCGGTTTGACCTGCTATAAAGGCTAGTTTTTAGTTGTTTTCGCATCATATTATTCTCTCTCACCAAGTTCCAATCCAGCATTATCTGTCGTGTGTGTGTGTGTGTGTGTGTGTGTGTGTGTGTGTGTATGTGTGTGTGTGTGTGTGTGTGTGTGTGTGTGTGTGTGTGTGTGTGTGTGTGTGTGTGTTGCAGTTTGACCGTGTACATTCTTGAGTTAGCCTCTTCTTAGCCTGTATTGGATCCTCTTGATAAAAACTGTGTGTATGTTCAGTGTGTTTGCTTCTGGACGATATTTGTGCCTGTTTAGAAATGTGTTACCTGATGTGTGTGCGTGTGTGTATGCGTGCGTGTGTGTGTGTGTAATGTTGGTTCAGGGATTGCTGATAGTTGGCTGGTATGAAACAGTGTTGATTCTGTGTGCTTACACTGAATCTAGTAAACAGTTCTGACCTTGAACTGTTCAAATTCACCACAGCTATTGGGTCGTTTACACACACACACACACACACACACACACACACACACACACACACACACACACACACACACACACACACACACACATGTAGAATATGAGAGCGGCTTACTTTATAATAAACAGTTTACTCATCATGGTTTAACGTTTCTGCTGTACACTGATGTAATGTCTCTGTGGTTCTGGAGGATCTTTGTCAGCTGGATAACATTCCATGGTATCATCACTGTTACGTCAAATAATATTTCATTACCTGTGATGTAGTGTTTGACCAGCATCTATCAGGCTGGTGGATTGTTGATTGTGATGCCGTCAAGTTGCATTATGGGATATCCATGACTTTTCAAACCCATCTACATGTTTGACTTTTATTTATACATTGTTATGTGCTCACACCTCTATCCCCTTGTCGACCTCCATATTTAACATTTGACTGCTGTTGGTTTGGTCAACTCACGATTCCAGTGTTTATTCATGATATTTTAGCAGCGTAACATAGTTTGAGTTTGCCGTCTAGGCTTCCACCTCATCACTCGCTGCAGGTATTTTAAACATGGAGATTGTTTGGGTGAGTAAACTACTGAACTCTCGTTACCGGAACCAACAGGTGGGTGCGGGGGTGGTGGTGGTGGTGGTGGGGCTGAAAGTAGAGCCAGCGATACAAGTGGAGAGCTGCATGGAGGCAGGCAGAGGGAGACATGAGAAGTTATAGCAGCTTAAATAAACCGCCAGTCAGGAACAGGTGTGTGTGATGGACATGAGGAGGGTGAGACAGGTAGTGTTTGTGTGTCTGCAGCTGCACAGAGCTGAACTAGCTCACAAACCCGACCCATATTTATCCCCTCGGCCAGTGATTGCTCTCATATCTACTTGTTTGTTTGTGTGTAAATTGTTTGTGTTGTTGTTATTCTAACCGGTTTATGCTGAAAACACCTGACAGGTTTCCATGAGACTTGGCGGGAGGACAGGGTTCGGGTCAGAAGAGTCCATGAATATTGTTTGAATCCAGGTGCATCCATAAGTTTAGCTCCACTCAAGTTAATATTGTCAGATACAGTTTCATTCCAATGTCCGGTCTTCAGAACTTGTCTATTTTTATGTTGCATATTATTTATTTGAGTTACTTTTGTGACACTATAAAGTTGGAAACAAAGACTTATTGACTTATTGAGTTGTTCTGGCACTCATTCCTATGTCATGACCAGGATTGAGGATTTTTTATGCCTCTGCAGCATTTTTCTTTTTGATCTCTATAGTAGAAATCTAACTAGAGGAAAGTAGTTAGAGTGGTAATGCAAATAATAATCTTAGATTTTGGTGCTGCTCTGCTCCAGCAGAGTACGAGAAAAAGAGAACATCAGACTTTGGAAGGTTGGACTCAAAGTCTCTAACCTTTTACATTTGATGTTTTGTATCAATGCAATATCTCACAGGACATAAATTCCAATGATAGAATCCTGGTGACAATACTGCTGGCTGCAAGCAGGAGAGCCATAACTCTTAGGAGGCTAAACCCCCAAAGCTTCGTCACCTGAGGACGGCTCAGACGTAGTTCATCAAGTACACGTCATGGAGAAGTCGACATATTCCCTCAGAGTGAACCAAGATACACTCACTGAGTTATGGGTCACATGGACCGACTGTCCGACCCCACAGAGGAGACTTAACATGACACACACTAAACGTCAGAACTTTTATTCCTTCCCGTCTCCATGTTTTCAGTGTTATTCTTTGCTACCAGAAGGTGATGCCTTACAACTACAGGAAACAATAGATGGTTTTGAATGTCTTATTTGTCATTGTCCATCCAGAGCTCCTCCACCGCATCATCAGTATTATCTTCGTATGTTTTTTGTTTATTTTCTCTGGCACAAGCCAATCAATCGACATTATGTGTCATTTGGACATATTGCAGGATGAATACGGAGGAATGTTTTATCTTTATTCATTTAATTCCACAGATAAGGGTGTAACCTTATTGGTACGAGGCCAAACGTTTATGTGTTCCTTAGAAAATTTGAATTTAGAAAGAAAGTTATTTTTTAAACTAGGCCTATGCTGTCGCCCCTGACAACAACACTGTAGAAGCCCCCAATCCCTTGCGTTGTACAAGTATTCTCCCTGATTAACGTCCTCAAATCAAATGTGAAGTTGATGTCCGAAAAAGTTTTTTCTTAAAGAAAAAAGAAAGAAGCCTCCCCTGGTGAGTAAATATGAGCTGCTAGAGTAGTAGTGAGAAATACCAGATAGATCTCCTGGAATCGATTCATGCACACAGAACTTAATCTGACCAACGGTTGAGAAATTATGGCCAACAAACCTTTGGAGATTTTACAGCATATACAGCCTTTCCTGAAATCAGTCCAGTTCTTCCTCCCCCTAAGGTCTATCAGGGTCTAAAAATTTGTCGTTTTTGGGTTACGTGCTAACATCCACGTAACCCATCCTAACAGTATAACATCTTGGTTTTAAAAGAATACTTAATACAATAGGAGGATATTATGGAGATCCACATCCATAATATCCTCCTATTGTATTAAGTATTCTATTAAAACCAAGTTGTTATACTGTTAGGATGACACACCGAATAAAGAAACATACAGTATTATTTGATTTGAATGTTTTAATCGTCAAACCTCGTGGAAAATTATCTCGATACCTTTCAAAAGCTCAACTTCAGACAAGCAGATTTGAGCAGGAAGATGTCTGAAGAACCTCCGTGGACTGAAGCCAGTTCATCGGTCTTGGGTTCCTGCTGAGCCTCCTCTGTGCAGCCAAACCAGCTCCACTCTGCTCAGAAAAACTGAAGCATCTGTTCGTCATACAGGACCACGTATTAAGTTTTAATAGAAATTGTGTAAAGTTTATTGTTATAAGCTGTTGGATTTGTTCCCTGGAAGAATGGAGGAAGAGAGAGAGAGAGAGAGAGAGAGAGAGAGGGATTAAAACGCAGATGTGTTGTAGACAAACATACGATACTTAGAAAAAGTTTAGTGCAGATGAAGTTATCGGTGTATGTGCTATTGGAGCAAACTGCTATTTATCTGTCATCTACGCAGCAAATCTCTTTTCCCCTTCAAAGGGAGTGAGGGCGAGCGAGAGAGAGAGAGAGGTAAAAGAAGAATGAGCTTTGTGCGGTTGGGCTGATTAAGGTGCTGGCAGTGAGGAGGAGGGAGGAAGTTAAGAAAAGAGACAGAAAACTGAGTGGGAGATGAAATGATTTATGGGAGATGTGAACGTGGAGATAAATGACAGCCAAAATATCAGATTGCAAGAGAGTTGGACCAGAAGAGAAATGAAGCAGGTGATTAGCGCAGAGAGAAAGAGAAGCGAGACGTAGATGATGGGATATGTGATATCTTCAGACGCTGCTATTTTCCTCTCCAGCAACTCTGCTCCCAGTCACATGTGCAGATGCAAGCACATAAAACGCACACAGTGGAGATCGCGCAGTAATCCCAGCATTTGTTGTGTGACAGCTCTGCGCTCAGAGAAGTGATGACTGTATGTAAATTATGCCTGTCTGTGTATCAAGTTGTCATAAAGTCGTTCATCAAGCAGACGCAGCCGTATCGCTGAGCTAAATCTGCAGAAAAACTCTCTGGATGTCGAGCAGCTGTGCTTTTATACTCTGCTGTTCCCCCTTCCATTCTTCCACATCCATCTGCCTTTCCTTTCCCCATCTTCTTTTGTCCCGCTCCCACTCCAGCCTTTATTCCCAAGGACATTTGTCAAATGAGTTTAGGTTTAGCCCACTTCTTTAAACATATTTTGAGCCCCTCGTTTAAATTCAATGCACAGAATGGGCTTCCTGGTTCCCGTTCCTTCCACCCGAGGTAATAAAATAGTCATAATCAAACTGTTGGTGTTTTCATCAGACAACGATAGGGAGCACTTTTTTTTGTCTCGCAGTAAAAGTACAGGCATAACCTCGGAAACATTTTTTAACTACTCGGAAGGGTTCAGTCTTATCTCATCTATGATCTGACCTGATGAAAAGGCTCCTGGTGCGTTTACTCACCTACACCGTCAGCTGGTTACATTATTCAGTCCCTCTGCCGATACGGAGGGCTTCTCTTTACGACACACGATAGAATAAATAGAAATAAATCATCTTAACTTACCATTGCTTTGTTTTGGCTGTAGGGAACTCTGATCTGATCTCCTGACTGCTATGAAATAAAGACACCTACTTTTAGGCCCATCGGTTTTACACAAGATTGAGAAGGAAGTGAGGTCTTCTGTATTTCCTTGCAGTAGTGGCTGAGATTGGAAGGGAAATGGAGGAAATGACAGGGGAACACTATTTAAGTTTGAAGCTTTTTCCTGTCATTTAAAACATGTTAGACGTGATGGAGAAGAATATAAAGTACCCCTGGATTTCCCATTCCGTTCCCTCACCTCACAACGGATGTCTGGTGTGTTCTTCTCACCCTCTCTTCATCTGAGGGGTTGATTGATCAAGTTTTTCTCTACTTTTACATGATTGGTTTATTTGTCAGGAGCGGTACATGTAGGGATTGTAACATGTGAATAAAACGATACCGATTTGCTCTATATAGGACATCTAGCTGCAGCTGATTCACAGTGCTTGTCTGGGAACAGTTTTCACAGCAGGTGTCAGACACACTGAAGGTTGTTTGTTAACGACAGCTGATGATAAAACTAACATGGCTGTGACATCACACCAACCACATGCCCCTAAATATTAAACAGTGACTCAAGCAGCGCTACAGTTTATAAAACACAAGAGGTTCAATCCACAATCAGGGAAATTACCCTGGAGCCTTAATACCAGGTAATCTCTCTCTAGCTCTTAATCTCTTGTGCTTCTCTGCATAAAATAAAAAAAAATACTTGTTTGTATAAACAAACTGGGAGAATGAGTCGCCACATATTCTTTTATCAGCCGCTCCTAACACTGAGACAGAGGGAGAGGCACACACCTCCAGAACACAACATGACAAGGTTTTAATTCCCTCCATCATTTCACCTCTTCTTCTTCTGTTGTTTCTGCTCTTCAGTGACCAATGGGAGCTATCCGCACATGGAAGAGGAAGAGGATGGGGAGCTGTATGGACACGAGACCGAGTTAAATAGTTTCACCCAACACCCCTATCTCCTGGAAAGGTTTGTGACGGTGATGCTACTGGGATTTATTTATGTTGTAGCAATGAGACAGTAAGAGTTCAGTCTTCCTGTTGTATATAAACTATAAGTTTAAAACCATTTACGTTTTCTGTGACTCTTTTCAATCAGATGTAAGTTTTCCCCATGTGAGGATAAACAATGATAAACATTCAGCCTCACAAACATTTTCACCAAACTAAACTCTGCTATCTTATATTTCTTTAACTTTGTCTACTCATTCACGTTTGGTCTTTATTTACAAAGTGTATGTCTAAAGTTCTATTAATGTTTTGTTCTGGATCCGCCCCTTGTAATCGTTCACTCTATTTCCAGGAGCTCTCAGTCATTTCAGTGAAGATGAAGATAGAAAATCAAAACTCAGCAACTCCTTTTCAACCCTTTCAGCAGACTCTTCGGCAGGTCAAGCACTTTACTGTAAACAAGAGAGAGAGAGAGAGGGAGAGAGACAGAGAGGGAGAGGGAGAGGGAGAGGGAGAGAGAGAGGGAGAGAGAGAGGGAGAGAGAGAGAGAGACAGAGAGGGAGAGGGAGAGAGAGAGGGAGAAAGAGAGAGAGACAGAGAGAGAGAGACAGAGAGAGAGAGACAGAGAGAGAGAGGGAGAAAGAGAGAGAGAGGGAGAGAGCTGCTGCTCCCACTTTTCCTTTTCTCTAAAATCTCTGGGCTTCTTTTCGGAGCAATGTTCCATTCTTTTACAGAAGCGAATCAAACTCTCATCTGAGTTTCTTACAAATATGTCCAGCAGTTGTTGTGTGATCCAGCTAACGAGTAAAAACAACCGGGGTGAAGATACAGGAACAAAAATTGTCTGTAGTGACTTTTTTATTTGTTGCAGGGAAAACTCCCGGACATCCAGCCCTGCTCAACCCCAGTATCCTGCCCAGAACCAGAACCAACGGCAGTTCCAGCATGTCAAAGCCTCCAAAAGCATGGACCTGGGTACGGCTCAGAACCAGCAGCCCACTGGTGGGGAGATTTTACCCTTCATATGATGCCTGCATGATGAGGATATAAATATTCCTGCTGCTGCATGGAGGCTGAACTGGTGTGCTCCTCACACGCAGGCTCACTGGGCAATCACACACACACTCACTGTTACACACACACGCTCACAGCTACAAACACACGCTCACAGCTACACACACACTCACTGTTACACACACACGCTCACAGCTACAAACACACGCTCACAGCTACACACACACTCACTGTTACACACACACGCTCACAGCTACAAACACACGCTCACAGCTACAAACACACGCTCACAGCTACACACACACTCACTGTTACACACACACGCTCACAGCTACAAACACACGCTCACAGCTACACACACACTCACTGTTACACACACACGCTCACAGCTACAAACACACGCTCACAGCTAAACACACACTCACTGTTACACACACACGCTCACAGCTACAAACACACGCTCACAGCTACACACACACTCACTGTTACACACACACGCTCACAGCTACAAACACACGCTCACAGCTACACACACACTCACTGTTACACACACACTCACTGTTACACACACACTCACTGTTACACACACACTCACTGTTACACACACACGCTCACAGCTACAAACACACGCTCACAGCTACAAACACACGCTCACTGCTACACACACACTCACTGTTACACACACACGCTCACAGCTACAAACACACGCTCACAGTTACAAACACACGCTCACTGCTACACACACACTCACTGTTACACACACACACTCACTGCTACACACACACTCACTGTTACACACACACACGCTCACAGCTACAAACACACGCTCACAGCTACACACACACGCTCAATGCTACACACACACTCTCAGCTACACTCACAGCTACACACACACGCTCACAGCTACACACGCACTCAGAGCTACACACACACACGCTCACTGCTACACACACACACTCAAAGCCACACACACACTCACAGATACACACACACGCTCACTGCTACACACACACGCTCACAGCTACAAACACACGCTCACAGCTACAAACACACGCTCACTGCTACACACACACTCACTGTTACACACACACGCTCACAGCTACAAACACACGCTCACTGCTACACACACACTCACTGTTACACACACACGCTCACAGCTACAAACACACTCTCACTGCTACACACACACTCACTGTTACACACACACGCTCACAGCTACAAACACAGGCTCACAGCTACACACTCACTCACTGCTACACACACACGCTCAATGCTACACACACGCTCTCAGCTACACTCACAGCTACACACACACGCTCACAGCTACAAACACATGCTCACAGCTACACACACACTCACTGTTACACACACACGCTCACAGCTACACACACACACTCACAGCTACACACACACACTCACTGCTACACACAGCCATTTTCTGCCTGTTGCATGGCGTCTGCAGAGGTCCTCACAGTGATTTGCATGACTGCATCTTTGACTGTTTGCATGAAATTACTCAGATGTTTTACAGTGAATCCTGATTGTAGTAACATTTAAAACCTGTTCTGCTTGGCAGGCCTGGAATCGGGCCTCTATTTAGTTCTTACTGTACTCAAGGGTAGATTTCAATATAAACAGTGACTTTTGTCCCAGCTAAAGGTTGTGGTGTTTACATATAGGTCAGCCTAAGTGTCCGTCAGGGGTCAGAGGTCAATATCCAAGTTTTGGCACATCTGGATCCATCGACTATCCAACTGTTCCGAACGGAGAGTCCCCCCGGTCCCGTCCAACATAATCTCTATAGAATAGCATGATCCTTGTGTTATTTCTATCAAACGTCATGCAGTAATTGTCGGTTTCTGAGCAAATTCACTAACTGTTTTGTTCTGTGGTGTTTCAGTAATATAATGACGTTAGAGGCTTTTTTACCTGAAAAGAAATCAGGTTATTTTTATGTTTAATCACAGATTTCTCACACAAGGTTAATGTTACAATTTTAATATGATAGTTGTTGAGCTATTTTATTTGGGTTAAGTTTTTCAGGCGAGGCTTAACTTAAAATAACCGTTAATAAATGCTGTCAAGTGTAAAGAAAGAGACTGAAGAAGTCTTCCCCTGGAAGTTTTAGAAAGGATCCATTGATGCTGAGTGTTTACAGCGTTTGCACGTGAACAAAAGAGCCATCAGAGAAAAAGGCCCTTTTTAAAAAAGTATCCGTGTACGTGTGGACAACCTCAGAGGACATGTGTTAACAAAGACTGAGAAAAGCCGAGACACAGCTGCTCGTCTCCTCACCTCTCTTACCATGCGGAGATTAAAGGTCCGGTGCGCTGACCTTAGGGATGACGAGCCCTGAATCCTGAACCAACAGTTACACAACCCGAGCCTCTCTCTCCACTGCTTGTTTATTTTCTAGTTGTCTGACAAAGATGTGAAAACTGAGAACGGTCGTGTCCCTGTGGATTCTCTGCAGCTGCATCGCCCCCGTCACCTGTTACCCTCCGATTACCCAAACAGGGATCAGTGATGCGGGCGCTCGGAGACATTTGGTTGATTTTTAAAAATAGTCAGCTTTAGGAGTTAGTATGTGAGAGTAGTTGAGTCGGTGCTCACGCATGCAGCTGTGTAATATGACAGTGGATGGTGTAGATCGACAAAAGCTTATTGTTTCAAATGTCAATTCCCTCAGAACTCCTCCTCAAGCTGGTTCTACTCCCAGCAGTGTGTGTGTGTGTGTGTGTGTGTGTGTGTGTGTGTGTCTTTGCGACAGATACAAAACAGCAGGAGACTACACTCACATCCATTTCCAGATGAATAACATCCTGATGGTTTACTCACTCTGTCTGTATCTTACCAGCTTTGTGTTTTCAGACACATGAGCGTCGCTGGATATTTAACAAACACCTTTGTTTCTATCAGGCGTCAGTAGTGACAGTTTACTCATCAGCAGGTATTTCCCTTCCTGACGGTAGGGGAGCAGGATTTATCTAAGGACGAGATGTTGTGTACCCAGATTTGGAGTGAAAGCCTCCATCTTGGGGGATACATGTTAACCCCCTGTAGACTCTCCCTAAAGCCTACTATATACCCCCTCTCCTCTTTTTTCCAATCAATGCCAGCGTGCCATTTATGCTGTGAAGTTAAAGAGAGCAGCTCACGTCACAAACATGAGGAGCCTGCAGCGGCTGGATGGACTCGGACCCGAGTGACTGTGGAGAGAAATATCCAGAACCAGTCACAATCTTTGTTTACGCTAACTTGACCACACTACGGCAACCTCTTTTTTAGTTGAAAAATCCTAAATCCTAAAATTAAAGAACATGAGCAGCGGTTGCTGTGGTGACGACCTAGGTGTCAGTAACTATGTCGGATGGTGAGGGCTCTCCGGCACGATGAAGAGCAGAACCAAGTGCCAGCAGACGACGAGGGACCTTTGGTCCCTGAGTTTCTGTGAATCTGGCCTGTAGCAGCTTCAGCTCTGATCAGCTGAGAGACTCTTGAACGTCTGTACTTCATATCCTTGTTGCTTCTATTAGTTACATTTTCTTTAAAATCTAATTGAATCATGAATTCAGAAAAAGATATGAGATGACCGTTTGGACTTTGTTACTTACATTTTTTGAAATCTCAATAACTTCTATATGAATCCTGAGCAGCGAGTCATCAACCATGAAAGGATTTGCATTGTGAGAACTACTAAATCTCATAGTCAGCACTTTTTGGATGATTTGTTGGTATGAGAGCGAGAAAAAGCATTCTCAGCATTTTAGTTGTGGGTCAGTTACATAATTACATTTCTATGTAATTGGTCCTGATTTAATTTTTCATCCCAATCATAAATGTATAAATAATTTATAATTTGATCCAAATGATGAACTCCCTCAGCGGTTGTTACTCTACTTCTGTCCGTCTTTGCCTCTGTCAGCGTTTGTCCCTCTCTTAGTTTTATTAATACTACAAACGCAAACACAACCACATAGAGTACATTCTCTTACTTAGTGCTTGGGGCTTTCACTGTAAGTGAATATTTTCAGGGCGGGCCACATGCCGTCCAGACCTCTCACCAAAAAAAAGTATAAGCTTTGGATAACTTCCTATATCTACGGTGTTAACATGTCAATCAGCAAATTTGAAGCTGATTAAGTCGAAATTCTAGGAAATTCTAGCACATTAACACGTGCACCAACTTTCATTAGTCCGGTGTAAATAAGGCCGGTGGGGTGGGACATGTGATATCTTCTAGGGGGCAATTTTGTGTAGCAATTTTGCCCTGGCCCATAAAGTATGAAATGTTCGACCAGAACTGAGTTTTGGGGCGTGATCAAGCCCCATAAACGCCAATTCATTAAAAAATAATAATAATGAAAATATATAATAATGATAGTCCCTCCAATACAACATGGTGCTCAGACTGAAGCCCTAGTGAGACTTCTGTGTCCAGGAGCATCACATGTGGTATTCTACAAGTCTGCTGATGTAGGCACTCACACACACACACACACTCTCACACACACACACACACACAGACACACACACAGACACACACACACACAGACACGCACACTCACACACACACACACACACACACACACACACACGCACACTCACACACACACATAAACACACATGGAATTGAGCTCCAATCTTGGTTTTGATTATAGCGTTATTTGTGTAAAGAAGCAAAGTTGCTGCTTTGGTTTATGTGGTCTGGGCGTACATTTCATTGCTACCAGTCAATGTGCTCCTCGTTGGGATCGGCCTGCGTTGTATCTTTAGGAAAAAAGGGAGGGAAAGCAAAAGAGAGACAGGGTGATGGAAAGTGAAAGGAGGATTAGTAAGGAGCAGTGGTGCGGAGAACGGTGATCAAAGGAGGGAGGAGATCGTCGCCGGATGATCTGAGTGTAACTGAAGAAATAATGAAAACACTGAGGAGAGGAGTGAGGGTAAAGGGCAGAGGGTGAAAGTGATCGCTGAGGGGAAAGTGGCAACAAGAGAGAAAGGGGAGAACAGTCTGGAGGAGAGCGAGGGAGGGAGGATGACAAATGAAGTGAGAGAGAAGGGAGGAAAGGAAATGACTCGGGTGGCTGTGGAGCCGACCTGACATCACAGGAAAAAAGAGTTGCTTCTGCGCCATCTTGTAAAACGAGTCAGAAGAACTAATAGAGAAAGATGGAGCTGAGGACAAGGCAGGAAGGAGAAGACCAAAACATGTTTTAAGTTTTAAGGGATTAGAAACACATGGACATATGTCAGTATGACTTAAGACAATGAGCAAGAAAGATAAACAAGTGAAAAAAAACAGATGTCGTGTGAAAGGAGTAATGTGAACTTAACGTCAAAAATAATGAATACAAGCGGATCTTAGCCATAAATATCTTCCAATTTTGATTTGGTCAAAAGTATGTGTGTGGGATATATGACTTTGCCCGTTCATAAACAAACTGCCAGTGAGTGAATGTGAAGTGGGGCACAGTGAGGAGCCGGTGTGAAGTAATGGTTATCTTTCCACTGACTACAGTCAACCTCTACTTTAGAAACATTCTCATCATTCATCGATGTTCACTGAAAACCAACATAAGAAAAGTTGACGTGATGCTCAGACTCCTCGCTATGACTGTCGCTAATGTAAAATGATTTCAAGCATTCTGAGTGGAAAGTTGATTCTTCATGAAATGTTAATATCTAATGATAATTCAGATAAATTAACGCTTCTGTTTCAGGAGAGATGGGCAGCAGGGGAGCCAGGCTTTCCTGAGAGAGGGACAGTAGTTGAGTTTTGACACCAGGGAAAGAGAAATCATGTCTTACAAGTCCAGTAGTCCCTGGGTACATGAAGGAGAAATGTGTGTTTTTCTGCAGGCAAATTTCGGGAATTAAGGTGGAATCCTGCACTGTAGTAGAAAACATTAGAAAACAGGGAGATGCAGATGTAGATTCAGACCCGCAGCCTGAATAATCAGCAGGCAATTAATTGTACATAGTTCATGAAAATAAAAAAAGTTTAGACATGTAATTAATGTATCTATGGTAACCAGATTGCTGCATATTGGACATGGTCCATATTGTGCCAAGTTTACAATGTGCACACAATGTGTCGCAGTGCAAACAAAGGCAGAGAGTACAGAAGGGAAATAAAAGGCGAGGCAGACATTTAACATTGTACTCAGACATTAATATATTAAGGCTCCTCAAAATTGAATTGGCTCTTAAATATTGTGTTTAGGAGCCAATGGCTCCCAGATACTTTTTTTTGGCTGAAGCCCTGAATTTTAGATTGAGGATATCTTTAAGTTTGTAGGGAACTTTTAATTTAACTCTATTTTACTGGTTTAAGGAAGTGTTGTTAATCATGATGATGAAAAATTAGAATTTTTCCCTTCAAAATGATCTTGAAGTTTGTTACCAGACCAAAAGTAGCAGGATATTCTCAGGTTGAGCATTTGTATTTTTTTATTTAAATGTTTGACTTAAGAAGATATTTCACTTGCACTGTTTGAAAATAAATTCCAATATCTGAAACGTAACTTGACGATCTGAGTCAGTGTACAGCAATGAGGAGGGGCTTGCGTTATTGTTTGTATGCTAACTGGTGTTTCTTTTGTTGTTGCAGTTGCAGATGAGAGCAACGTTGGATCCCTGGTTGGAAACACAGAAGGTGAGACAAACACAGACAAGCTCCACCTGCACACGATCGATGTCAGAGACGCAGAGACGGAGAGAGAGAGAGAGAGAGAGAGAGAGAGGGAGAAGCACACTGGTGCATGTATTATCCTGTAAGTGGCTCGTCCTGTCTGCTTCTAAGATGATATGTGAGGCCGTATGAAGAGTGATGGCTCTGACATTTACAGTGAAGGTGGACTCATTAGACCCAGCGGTGAAGGACAGTGTGGCTCCTTTGTCCCCGCAGAGAGACGGTGTGTGTTGTTTCTCTTCCGAGGGAGGTTTTCAACCCTATTCCTGAAAACCGCGTTCAACGGCCCGACCATAAATAAAACAGAAGAAGCAACGATGGTTGCAATCAGGAGTTGAAGAATATTGTCCCTGTGATGCTCAGTTTGTTTTTGTTGTTGCTTGCGTGGACAGATGACAGAAAAAAATAAAATAGAACAAACCACATAAGACGTTAAAAGACAAGTAATAATCGCGGTTAAACCAAAGGACAAGTGTAAGAGTGAGTTATAATGACATGTTGAAGTGATTAAAACGATCAAATGTAAAGGAGTTTGGTGGAGGTGAAGCTGAATTATTGTTAGGGGATGTCAGTTTGATTTGGAGAAAGGTTGGGTTTGGTTGGTCTGGTAGACCCACAGCAGCTCTGCTACACTCTATGTGCTGTGCAGAACCAGTGCGACCTACTGGAGCCAGCTTCCTTTGGTCCAGAGCCAGTTCTGTTGGGACCAATCTCTGAATGTTTTAGGTGCCTTCCTCGTTCTGGCCGTCAAGCAGCTGCTATAACCCGCTGTTATGTGTCCTTCTCTACAATCTCCATACGTGTACAAATGTACATTTAGTTATGATAGTAATGCTAATCATTGTTTATATTTACATGTCTTTAGTGACTAATCACAACATCCTCTGCTGGTGCTGTTCTCCACGTGAGTTCCTCCGTGTCCCGCTTCTTCTCTCTCACCTCTCTACCTCAAGAAAAAACCTTGATTTGTTAGGAGGGCAGAAGAAAGTATGATTTCCTGGAGAGACTTGAAAGAGGAGGGACGCTGTATGGACGTTGGGCACTTTTAAAGACACACTTAGATCAATTTAATCTCAAGAGCAAGAGAGAACGAGAGACGCTTTCAGTGCTCCACCTCATCTCACCTAAGTAAACTCCACACGCTTCTTCTTCTTTGCCTTTAAATCTCCTCCATTTCATTTGCAGCTTCTTGTTTTTAAGAGCTCTCTACTTTATTCCACTACAAGTGGACCAGTTCTCCTTTCTGAAACACTTTTGCTGTCAATCAGGCATTTCCTTCTATACTTTTGTCTGCTGGTTCCATCCAGACTGTCCTCCAGAGTGAAGTCAGGGACTGACCTCCAGTTATCAGAGGGGATTAGTTCAGATTAAAGGTGGAACTAAAGGTGGTGTGTTTCAGTGGTGACGGCTGGTCATTTAGACACGAGACGACCTTCTTGCATGTATTTTCTCTGTACGCATACTGCCTTTGTTCGATATTAAATTTAGTTTGATGATCCAACACTGTTTATTGTGAGATACAGGGAAAACAGAAGACCTCAGGGGCGGGATCTGATCTAACACTCTGTGACAGTTCTGTACATGGTTGTGGTTCTTATGTATTTGTTCCCAAAAGTGAGTAATGAACATGATATGTGGGGAATGAAATACAAAATGGAGACAGAAAACAAGAACAGGCAGTGATCCGACATTCATATTTTAAATAGAGCCGTCAAAATGACGTGTTCATTTCAATTCATTGATTGTAAAAAAAATGAATGCGAACAAACAAATGAACACAGATTATTTTCATTCTTTGACCTCAGGTCCAGCAACACGTTACGTTCATTTATGTCATCCATCCATCCATCCCTTTTTTTCCGCTTAACCGCTGCCGGGTTAAGCGGTTGCACTGGTAGCAGTCTAAGAAGGGATATACAGACAACCCTCTCCGCAGCAACACTCTCCAGCTCATCCTGTGGGATTCCGAGGTGTTCCCAGGCCAGATGGGAAACATAGTCCTTCAAGAGAGTTCTGGATCTACCTTGGGGTCCTCTCCCAGCTGGACATGCCTGAAAAACCTCCAAAAGTTGGCGTCCTGAAGAAGTCCTAGTCCTGAAGAATCCCCGAACCACCTCAACTTTGCGAAGGAGCAGCGGCTCTACTCCGAGCTCCTTCAAGGATGTCTGAGCTCTGTACCCTATCTCAGACACTGAGCCCAGCCCCCTTAGAAGGAAGCTCGTTCCAGCCCCTCGTATCTTTGACCTCATTCTTTCTGTTACTACCTCGAGTTCATGATCGTCAGTGAGAGTTGGAACGTAGGTGATTCGCTTTATTGAGAGTTTTGCCTCGTGACTCAGCTCTTTATTCACCACAACAGACCGAGAGAACAACCACATTAATGCTGACGCTGCTCCGGACCGCCTGTCCCTCATCTCGGCCCATTTCTAGAACAACACGCCCAGATGGTTGCAGATGACAAAGAAGAAACATTATTTCACTTACTTACAATTACCAAAACCTGTAGTTAAATTGATTTACTCTTTATTCAAATATCACTCAAATGTAATAAACAATCATGTGTTTTCTCTTCTTAGTGTGGGAGAAAACATATTTTTTCTCTTTCTCAGTATTTGGTGTTCCAGCTTGAAGCTCGTGCGTGTGTGTGTGTGTGTGTGTGTGTGTGTGTGTGTGTGTGTGTGTGTGTGTGTGTGTGTGTGTGTGTGTGTGTGTGTGTGTGTGTGTGTGTGTGTGTGTGTGTGTGTGTGTGTGTAGTTTTGGACATTCTGGTTTTATATGAAGTTTAAACATGGATTATATGTGTTCTGGTTGTGGTTCATGAGTTATATGTGTTCTGGTTCTGGTTCACGGGTTATATGTGTTCTGGTTCTGGTTCATGAGTTATATGTGTTCTGGTTCTGGTTCACGGGTTATATGTGTTCTGGTTCTGGTTCACGGGTTATATGTGTTCTGGTTCTGGTTCATGAGTTATATGTGTTCTGGTTCTGGTTCACGGGTTATATGTGTTCTGGTTCTGGTTCAAGAGTGATATGTGTTCTGTTTCTGGTTCACAGGTTATATGTGTTCTGTTCTGGTTCTTCAGAGGGAGTGAAATGATAGAACATGAAAAGGAAACAGGAACAGTACCTCAGCAGAACTCTAGCATCATCGACTCGGCTGTCATGGATCTCATGTTTCCAAAACAGGCGCCTGATGCCAACAAACTGAATCAGAACATGAAGAGTTTTAGTCGGGTTCTATTAACTTTGACAATATTTGTGTGGCTGTGTTCGCTGTCGGAACAAACAGAGAGAGAGGAATAAGCCTCAATTACTAATTACTAATAGACGTCAACTGGAATACGGCTCGTGGTCGGTTACTTGTTTTCAAACACTTTTTCTCTCATTGACAGAAATGAATGAATGAAATCAGGAAAGAGCTCATTATTGGCGATGGACAGAACATTGAAAGCTATCAAGATCAGA